>JAVANC010000028.1:27015568-27615568 GCA_033319125.1 Parnassius glacialis | reverse complement strand
CGCGACTCAAAGGACTGACAATATGAGCGCGAGTGGCCGGCCACATAATCGCGCGAATACCTCAGAGTAATTACATACAGCGCGAACGCAGTCTGAATCGAGCACTCGTTACGGAAGCGTCGTTCTATTGCGATGAACTGACGACGACGTATATTTCTTTTTATGACATTGAGATAATCAGCTATAGCTGCCACAGTTTCAACATCCATTGTGTTGTAAACGCAAGTAACCTAGTGCGGAGTGTCACGATTAATTGCGCGAGTAGAGCCGTGTGTGGCCAGAGAGGCGAAAATCGCGGCAGCGCGAGGAGCATAGCGATGTGCAGCGCGAGGAACATAGTGTGGCGGAGCCATTAAAAAGATACGTTGTACCTTCTTTTACGCGTCCTGCACAACCGGACAGAAATTGTTCAAAGTGTATTTTATAATACATGGTACATATTACCTTAATGCCCAAAACAAATAGTTAAAGGACTTAGGAAACTTATAGTATTTATGTTTAGTTTAGTTTACGACGGGCTGTTTTCCGCAACTCCACGTCTATGCGCGTATTTTGCGTGTAGTATTTATGTTATGCTAAACATAATTTAAAACACCAAAAAATATAAGAAACGTTATCATAAAAATATGTAGAGGTGCACCACAAAATAAATTGCAATAAATTTACATAATATAAATAAGGTCACACGGGGAATATAAATTATTTGTAAATTAATCGAAGAAAAGTTTAGCAAATTCCTCTTGTATCAATATTTTTTGCACAATCTTCAAAGCTCCCAGTTTTCCCATCCGCAAATACACTATAGTTGGGCATGAAATCTGCCTATACACCATGTGTGTATTTAAAGTTTAAATAAACAAGTAATATATTTCTAAAATTATACACATAGGGCACACTGAAATTTCTTTTTAATAGGGCCATGATTTTTAATGACTATAAAAATTCACGCAGTCCGCAAGAGTGTACTGTTCGTCTTCAAAATGCTTTTGGGAACATACATTCATTTGAGCACTGTAAGGCGTTGGTAGGCAGAATTTGATCGTGGCCGTGTACCTCTCCATGTTGACATTCGGAAGATTTTTTTTAAACGATAAGGTCGACAAACGAGCAAACAGTCCACCTGATGGTAAGTGAATGCTGTGGCCCATAGACATCTACATTTATTCTAGATTAAGTGTCAAAACACAGATGCGTTGTGAACCCTAAGGACTTAGAGGGAAAGTCTTGTTTCCAGTAAAACCGGTCTCTGGTATTCTACACTCACCCTACGAAACACAGTAGCATTAAGCTGCTATTTTACGCTGGTATTTAGTGAGAGCGTGCTTCCACCCCGGTCGAGCAGACCTATTCGTGCTATAACCATAATATAGCTCCAGCGTGGCTCTACCACGTAAAAATAATTTAAAAAGTTTTTTAATAAATTTAAATTATTAGAACTTAAATTTTATCAACGACAACCTGCTAACATATAAGATAATTAATTATAAATTAATGTGAAATGAATAAATACCTACTTCAGTAAAGGTAAAAAATTAGAAGTATAAAATTAGAATATAGAGAAAAAATATTAAAGCTACTGAAATCGAATCGATTCTCTCCTTGTTCAATGCTAATACTAAGCTATTATTACTCCCGTTATTGAAATTTAAGAATTCACCTTTTTCAGCATTTTGTCTCAGCTTGAGTTTTATTTTCAACATCAGTAGTATGCTATTCAATTCCTTTTTATCGCGTAAGTAATCAATCAACATTGATCGTTGCTAATGTATGTAAATAAAAAAGTCAAATAATTAAACTAAACTTTAACTATGACAATGTTTTAACATAGTAGTTAATTTATTATAATTTTGATGTAAAATGAATAAATACCTGCTTAGGTTAAGATAAATACTTAAAAATACTTTCTAGTAAAAATGGGAAAAACACTAAGATAGAGAAAATATATTAAAGCTACTGAAATCGAATCGATTCCTTGCCATACCTTGTTCTATGCTAATACTAAGCTATTATTATTTCCGTCATTGAAATTCAAGAATTCACCTTTTTAGGCACTCTGTCTCAGCTTGAGTTTTATTTTCAACATCAGTAGTATGCTAATCAATCTCTTTTTATCGCGTAAATAATCAATCAACATTGATCGTTGCTAATATATTATGTAAATTAAAAAAGTCAAATAGCAATAATGAAAACCAGACTGTGTGGGGCTAACTCGCAATAGCATTCGAAATATAAATATTGAAATATTTAAATTCAAAGTACATAAAAGTTTCAACTTTTTATTCAATTTGGGTTCGTTTGTTCATTTAGCCATAAGCAAGACTGCGTAGCCTTGTTGTTTAGGTCTAAATGTTATTTACAAATAAATATGGCGGGACCAGCACCATTACACGTGCGGCGCGGTAGCCGTCGGTCAGACAGAATTCTTGTAAATAACACGTGTTCCGCACACCTGCACCATTGCACTTGCGGTGGCGCCCGTTTTGCTTGTATAAAATGGACGGTGCGGCCGCCGTTAGGACAGTCTTGGCTCTGACGTGGACCGGTGCGCTTCTCGTATTCCGTTAATAGTTTATCCTCGACTCGTTGGATATTTAATTCGTGTAAACGAATTAATTATTATTCCTAACCACAAAATTAGTCTCTGTACTATACTCAATTACCCTTTCTACAAATATAAATGTTATTTACAAATGTAATTCACTGTGTTATTTACAAATAAAAATACATAAAATAAAATTAATTGAACAATAAATCCGCGAACGAATTTAAACTTTCAACTTTTTATTTAATTTAGATTCTATTGGAGTAGTTCGCCGCGTCAAATGAATATTCATTAGTATATTTAAAAATCAATTTTAACTTGTACATATTAAGTAGCCAAAGCGCTAAGTGAAGTAGTGTGAATCAAAAGCGCAAAATGCCACTAGTCGCTTTTTTCGAAATATTAGACAAGTAACATACTTCTTAAATTATTTTTCATTATTTAGTCCCACATAAGAATCCTATAAAAAAGTTTAATTCCTATATATACGTCCCACTGCTGGGCACAGCCCTCCTTTCATTTTTGAGTGGAAGCGTGTGCCTAGCCTCACATGTCTTTGAAATATTTTTTTCCTTTTTTCTCAGACATGTTGGTTTCCTCACGATATTTTCCTTCACCACCGAGCACGTGGTAAATCAAGACTTAAAATTGTAATTAGCAATGACATTGGTGCCGACAGGGCTCGAACCCGGGTTGCCCGGGAAGACCTATTAGTCCCAGTATAATGTGATCCCTGTGTGCCCTGCAGTTCTTACAAAGTCCTGCTTTACGTAGCTACTTGTGCAAATTTTTTCTATACACAAAATTATTTAACTTTAACTTGAATTATAAATGTGTCATTTAACTTCTCACCACATTAAATATAATATAGTATCAAATTACAAATATTTAAACGTCTTACATATTTTAATTGATTTCTGCTAAGTTGCAAATAAAGGAAAATCAAACCAAAATTGTAATAAAAGAAATCTAAATTTTCTGCTTGTGATAAAAATTCAGCCTTTAAAGTTTTAACGAAACGCTTCCGATACGTTCGTTTCAAGTTGTCCTTGAGCCTGTGAACAAAGCAAAGTCACGCAAAGCAAAATTGAATTTTACAATATTAAATCAAGTTCACAAACAAAGATATATAGGTTAATTTATTATCATTCTAGGTGCTGTAATTTTTAAAATACAAGGCGTAATGTTAACAGCCTATATATATGTCCCACTCCTGGGCACAGGCCTCTAATTACTTTCCTACCGAGCACGCCATCAATTTCATTAATGTAGGCGGAGATCGAAACCGAGCTGCCGACGTACTGTGAAATTTAACTCTCGCTTAACACTTACTTAGCCCCTGAGCTACCGCAACAATTGTTCAAAAACATTATTAACATAATATATTCCCGATAGGAAAAACACAAAGTTACCTGTATTGTGTTTGTGATATTTGGCTATTTTAGCTCTGTTCTCAATAAGGTGCAGATTTTATGGACAAACATTAGCAATCACTAACAATAAGTGATCGTGTGCTATCACTAAAGACTTTTTTAAAATTTGCAATAATTTATGAGGTAATCAATTAAAATTATTTCGACTCATCATTATTATCATTATAATGGTCATAATGATGGCAAAAATGTTTTATTTGAATATATCATAAATAATTTTTCAGTCATTTTTATTCCGTGAATGGCACGGTTGTCCATCTCGATCAGACTCGAACAACATGCATGTTTTGATTCAGAAGAAAAAAACATACGTTAGTGTCGTTTAATACTCGGTTAGAACGAAGTTACATTCTTAGTATGTTATTATTGATAAACGTATTATATTATTGATTAACAAATACAAATAGATGAATTAGTAGCGTCTATTAAAATTAAGCGTCATTTAAAGTAATATATGTCAAAATTTTTCACTGTCAAAAGCTACGTATATTTATCTTATTTTATTTTGTTATTTGGAGGCCAATTCTGGCTTAAAAATTCAACAAAAAGATCAGAAAATATATAAGAGAGTTGTTATAATAATAATTTTTTGATTTCAGACATAATACTAATTAAGAAAGGAAAATATTTCTGCTGCGCCGTTGACAACTGTCAAAGCGTAACGACTACATACAATCTTAGATTATTGAGAGTAAATAATCTAAGCATACAATTTTTATCAATATGGAATAAATCCAGAGAAGTAATGTGATAATATTTCATTGATAGAGTAAAGTGCTTTTATTTAGACCGTAATTGATTGTTTCAGGGAAAGATGTGGAGTACAGCACATTTCAAGTTACTTTGAATATGTAATATAAAGACTTTTCAGTGTTGTAGAGATCTGTTTAGATTTTTTCATGAATGTCTCTGCTCCGCTACAGTCACAGCCGGATTTCCTACAGTGTCAAAATTGTGCTGACGGTAGGCTGTTTAAAGGTAAAAGGGGATTAAATATACATATTAAACGATGCCATAGTAAAAGTATTTCGGCTTCACAGCCTGCCGTAGAAATTCATAACTCTATTAGCAATTCCTCTAATGACACAAATTTTTCCCTGTTTTCGGAGCAAATTTACAAATATTATCGTAATGTACCAGTGGTTAAAAGAATTCCTAGAGGTGCGAGGATGCAGCTTGCTAAAGCATTGTCATGCACTATTCAAAATTGTTTCACTAATAGTGAAAATAGTTGGCAAAAATCATTTACTTTCGCGTATTCCCATTTTCATTTTGATAAAACAATAAATAAATCAGTTACGTCTCAACTAAAAGAGACATCTTTTCAAAATTTAGATTACCCAATTAATACTCATTTATCTCGACCACGTCCTAAATTTGATTTAAAAAAAGTAGTTGAGTCGAAAGTAATGGATGGCGACTTAAAAAATGCATCCCGTATTTTATTCTCAGACGACATCCTGGCTCCTCGTAATGTCAAAACACTTGAAAGCCTTCGTCAAAAGCATCCTTCGGTCAAACATCCGCAGAGTTTACCGCTGCCTCCCAGGACTTCTATGCAACCTTTACAAATTTCGGAAAAAGACACTTTAGAAGCAATTATGTCATTTTCGAATGGCTCTGCTGGCGGCATTGACGGAATTCGCCTCAACATCTTAAAAATCTTGTAAGCGCTTCTGCCGGTGACGCCGGCGGAGTACTTCTTAAAGACATTACAAAATTATGTAACTTTATGCTTTCTGGTAATGTTAATCCAAATTTCATTCCATTCTTATATGGGGCAAGATTATGTGCCTTCAAAAAAAAGGATAACGGTATCCGTCCTATTGCCGTTGGTTCCACATTTCGACGTTTAACTTCAAAATTAGCTTGCAGGCACATAATCTCTAACCTTAAGACCAAATTTCAACCTACTCAACTAGGTTTTGGCACTAGAGGTGGCTGTGAGGCGGCGGTACATTCAGTGCGTACATTTTTAACAAGCTCTGATGCAGATGTTCTTGTGAAGGTTGACCTAAGGAATGCTTTTAACTCTATCGATAGGGTAACCTTGCTGAAAGAAATGGCTAATAATACCCCCGAAATTTATCATTACGTTTGGCAATGTTATAGTCAAAATACTAACTTGTTTTACGAAAACCATGTTATCGATTCCGCTGTCGGTGTTCAGCAGGGTGATCAACTGGGTCCAGCACTTTTTAGTTTGGGAATTCAACCAATTATTTCAAATTTGAAATCCAAGCTGAATGTCTGGTACCTAGACGACGGTACACTGGGAGGTAGAGCAGAAGACGTCCTTAGTGATTTTACTCATATTTTTCAAAATTTTAAAAATATTGGTCTTGAACCAAATAGCAATAAATGTGAAATATTTTTTTCCAATAATTTATCTACTTCTCATAGAGACATTTTAATTCAAAATTTTAATCATATTTGTCCAGGAATAAAAACTGTCAGTACGGAATCACTATACCTGCTAGGTGCCCCGTTGTTTTTCGATAGTCTTAAACCTGTTTTAAAAACAAAATTTGATCAGTTTTTAAACCACGTTGATAAATTGTATAAATTAAACCCCCACATAGCTCTTACTATTTTAAAATATTGTCTTCTTATACCTAGATTTACATACTTACTCCGCTCGAGTCCAGTCTGGAAATGTTCGGATATTTTACAAGATATTGATAATAATCTTAAAATAGCTATTGAAAAAATTCTAAATTTAACTTTAAATACTACAGCCTGGACTCAAGCTACTTTACCTATAAAATTTGGTGGCATTGGTGTGAGAAATCTTTCTAGCATTGCATTGCCTGCTTTCCTTGCTTCCGTACATAGTGTCAGTGACTTATGTAATATAATTTTAAATAATAAAGCAGACCTATGCTTTGCTACGGAGGCAGGGCAGACATGGCAAACGCTCTGTCCTGGTGAAAATGTTCCACTGGAAGTTAACCAACAAAAACAGTGGGATATTCCATTGGTACAAGGCGTGCAGAAGGATTTGTTTCATAATCTCCAGAGTGACCTAGATAAGGCACGCCTTCTAGCTGTTTCGACTAAGGAATCTAGTCACTAGTTACACGCTTTACCATCAAGTAATCTCGGCACATTACTTGATGCGGAAAGCTTAAGCATTGGCGTAGGAATCCGACTAGGAGCGGCGATTTGTCAACCCCATCAGTGTCCCTGTGGTAGCAGCGTCGACAAGTTTGGGCTCCACGGACTTTCATGTAAGAAAAGCGCTGGTAGATTTTCACGACACAGTTCTTTGAACGATGTCATCCGAAGAGCTCTTGTCTCTATAAATGTTCCCTCGGTTTTAGAGCCTTGTGGAATATTTAGAGACGATGGCAGGAGACCCGACGGTATGACATTGGTTCCTTGGGAGAGAGGTAAAGCCCTAGTGTGGGATGCTACTTGCGTAGACACTCTGGCGGTCTCTCATCTCAGGGGTACCTCGTTTAGAGCCGGGGCGGCATCAGAGGCAGCTGAACTGAGTAAGTGGCGCAAATATGAGTCTCTGAGAGATGACTACATATTTGTGCCATTTGCTGTAGAGACTATCTGTCCGTGGGGTCCACGTGCGGTGGAGTTCCTAAAGGAACTCCATCCGCGGCTGGTCGTTGCTGCTGGTGATAAGAGGGCTTGTTCTTTCCTTGCTCAAAGGCTAAGTATAGCCATTCAGCGGGGAAACGCAGCCAGCGTTCTTGGCACGATACCGCGGGGAGTAGGACTATATGATATTTAAGTTTCTAGTTTTAGTTTTTTTTTAATTATTATTATAGTTTTTAGTATTGTACATTTTAATAAATGTAAATAGCTTAAAAAAAATTAAACATGTACCTATTTAATAAAAAAAAATTTAAAATAATATTTCTTTCATGGCAAGATAAAAAAGAGTGCGAGGAAGATGGATATTAATCCATCTCGCTTCTTTATAGCCGCCAAGGCTGTCTACACTACGTCAGAAGGGGTCGTGACGGAAAAATTTAACACTTTTTCCCGCCTAGCCCCCGCCCACCAAATTCGTACCGTGCGATAAGGAACTTCGTTCCAATAAAAACATGGTACCTATAAAAAAACTTATACTATAGTACGAACGCGGAGTCTAGACGCGGGGGTGCAATCTTCTGATCTAATTTCTGATTTCTTTCTGGCTTTTTACGCACATTTTCTTATTAAATTTTTGTTTCGAAATAGTTTCATATAATTTTATCGTACTCTTATATCAAGGTATAAAATTAATGAAAACGAATGGAAATATTACATTTTCCTACGTAAGAAATTAGAATTTTTTTTAAACGTTTACTATAATAGATTCGTTCATAATGAGGTTCCTCGGCCCAGAAAAGAAACGGCGAAAGTCACACTGCAGGCATCTTCTAATCGTGTTATTTTTTTAAGGCCAATAACTTTTTTATAGAACAAGAGTAGCAATCGAGCACATAGTTAAGAGCAAACGAATTAGTTTGCTTCAATTAAAATCAAGATGCGTTGTTACCCCTGAGGACTAACATAGAATGCCTCATTACTTGTAAAAAGGAACTCCGGTTCTCTATACTTTCAACCCGGAACTCAGTAGCAATAAGCTGGTATTCTATAAGAGCGTGATCCTACCTTAGCCGAGCCGACGGAATATAGCCGCGACAATGCTCTAAGTTTTTACATAATGATATAATGAAACAATATTCCTTGTTAAAATGAAAATGAAACCCATAGCAAATCAAACTATATCTCTCTCTCTCTCTATATATATATATATATATATATATATATATATATATATATATATATATATATATATATATATATAAATCAATTGCTGGCCGTTAATCTCGCTAAAATTCTAAATTAGCTCGAACGATTTTTTGTCGAGATTCAGAAATCACGTGTGCAAAGCCGGGGCGGAGCGATTAAGATTATTCTTTAATTAAAAATGTTTGATTTCTATGAATGAAATGTTAAGTGCCGAGTCATAACCCTTAAGAAATTAGTCAGCAATTTGCTTACTCCAAAGGATCACTCGGTAAATTTTACCTGCTTATGCGATGCATAGTATGAAGATAAGGGAATATAAAAAATATATAAGACTGATTTAGAAAAAGTTGTAAGATTCATTTTTAAACCTTACATTGCAATTATGATGTCTCATTACTAAGGGATGGTAAGTATACATTTTTGTTAAAATTACACGAAATCAATTGTCCCTTATTGGAAATATTTCAAAGTAAAGACTAAAAATGAGTTGGGAGTGATTCGAACTTTAGGCCTAGTCAGTTTGAATAGGATATCATATTATAGAGGATGTCATGGAGGTCAAGGTTGAATACGGGCATAAAGTTCTCATCGCTGCCCCCGGAGAATAAATGGAAATGGAAATGATTACTGATATTACCATAGTTTTAGTGTTATTCAGTATTTGAAGTCTACGGTGCCTAATACATCTACTCAATTTTTTTCGTAACTATCCAGCCATTATTCAAAAAGTTATAAAATAATGCAATAATATTCGTTACTTTACCACACAAGTTTTCGTGATAAAAAAAATAATATGAAGTTAGTGAAACAGTTTCTTCATTAAAGATACGAATATATATATATATATATATATATATATATATATATATATATATATATATATATATACGATACGGCCCATACGTTGCTGTCGCACGGATGGGCCAGCTCGAACCGGGGTGGTACCACGACCTCACAGAAAACCAGCGTGAAGTAGAGGTTTACCTCTGCGTTTCGCTTGGTGAGTGCAGGTGGCCGGAGGCCCTTTTTACTGGAAATGAGGCATTCCATCTTAGTCCTCACGGGTGACAACGTATCTACATTTTGATTTTTAATAGAGGATAGATGTAGATGCCTATGGGCCGCAGGAACCACTTACCATCAGGTGGACTGTGTGCTCGTTTGTCAACCTTATCCTATAAAAAAAAAAAAGATACGACAAAAACTTTTGGAATAATATTCTCGGAAAAAAATTCGGCGAAATGATTGTGAACTCTATTGTCAATTTGTTCTCTTAAAATCCGCGTAGGCTCGGCGACTAACATGTCCTTAGTAAATAGGTGCAATCTAGTATGGGTGTTGTTTTTTGATTTTGAGTGTTAATTCAGTTTTATTGAAGTGAAAAATTTATGCAATCGCAAAAAGAGGAGGGATAGAAATTGACAGGTGTTTATGGCAATTTCTCTTAAATGAAGTTGAAAGAGGCATCAAAAATATTTCTTTTTACTCTGACGGTTACGGGGGCTAGAATAAAAATAGATTAATATTCGTTTTTTATATGTTTGCTGCTCAGAAACTTCAAATCAATATTAAACACCGATTTTTTGAAACCGGTCATGGTCAAAGCGAAGGTGACTTCATGCACTCTAACATTGAACTTGAATTAAAGCATAGAGTTGTATACATTCCTGAACAGATGCACGCAATTCTTAAGAATGCAAAAAATAATGGTGAGAAGTACGATGTGAAGGAAATGGCGCAGAGTGGGTTTGTAGATATAAAAGATTTAATTAAAACCCAGAACTGAGCCAAATTTGAGGAAGGAAAGAAAATTGCATGATCTAAAGTAATAGAAGATTGAAACTTGCATACAACGAACCTCTACCAGTAAGCAAAGCTTTACACAACGACCTTATGAGTATTTGTAGGACAGAAGCTATCCCAACTTACTACCATGTATTTTACAATTCTCTCACTTTTATGAATAGTACTGATGACCATTTAAATGACAATAATTAATAGGAAGGGCAGAGGGTGCTGCTGAATCTCTGGTGGAGGTTCGGTTGCTACCTAAGACGACTCGACCTGGCAACATATAACACACGCACCCTGAGGACTGACGATAAGATCCTGGGGCTGGAAGAAGAAATGGACAAGTTGTGCTGTAATATTGTAGGATTATTTGAGGTCAGAAGAGAGGGCGAGGACACGGTAATCCTCAAATCCAGTAACTTTTTCTAGCACCGGGAAGGCGATTATCTGTCCCAAGATGGTGTCGGATTTATTGTCCACAAGTCTCTCGTTAACAACGTTGTATAGCTTAGGAGTGCGTCGATGAGGGTCGCGTACCTTATACTCAGAATTACCAAACGGTATTCGCTGAAGGTCATACAGGTTTACGATCCAACCTCGGCACATCCCGATGAGGAGGTGGAGGAAACGCATGAGGGTATATCTAGAGCCATGTATTCCTCCAAATCCCCCTTTACGGTGTTAATGGGAGATTTCAACGAAAAACTAGGCACAAGAGAGAACGGTAGGGAAATTTGGAATAAGGCAACGGAACTCAAGGGGCTAGCAGCTGGTAGACTTCATGAAGAAACAGGGAATCTTCATGATGAACTCTTTCTTCCAGAAGCAGCCCCACAGGACGTGGACCTGATCGAGCCCCAAAGTTTCGACGAAACATAAGATTGATTTCAATATGACGACTAAACGACAGCTGTTCAGTGATGTCTCAGTAATCGTGAGGTTGAAAACTGGAAGCGATCACCGAATTGTTAGAGACTAACCGTTACCGAACCTAAACGTTAAGTTAGCGAGGGTTCGTCTAATGAAGTCAACGCTCCGTCCCGCTCGTGCCAAAGTCCTGAAACCTTTTAGCTAGAATTACAAAACCGTTTTCAGGGCCTAGAAAACTGCAATGCAGTGGACGATATGTGTGAGAAGCTCGTGAAAAATATCCATGCGGTCGGAGCTAAGTTATACAAGACCCGCCGCAGAAGAACATAAAAACTCTGCGATCACATTCTTAATCTCACGGCTGTTAGACGGGAAATGAAGCTGCAGTCTTCAGCAGATTTGACAGTATTAACATCAATGGCGAGTACATCACTAACCTTCGATTTGCCGACGATATATTCCTTGTGGCAAATTCGCTGTAGGACTTAAGTACTATGCTCAATGACCTCAATAGTGCCTCCCAACGGATAGGTCTTAAAAGGAACATGGACAAAACAAAGATAATGTGTAGCGTCCATGTCACACCTATGCCGGTAGTTGTCGGGAGCACTAAGCTCAAAGTTGTTGACGAGTGTGTTTAGCTGGGACATATAGTTCGACTAGGTAAGTCCAATTCGACCGAGAGGTTAATCGACGGATTCAACTCGGCTGGGCAGCGTTCGGGAAATCACGACACATTGTATCGTTATACCTCAAAACTTGAAAACGAGATTGTGCAACCAGTACGTGTTACCAGTGATGACCTATGGATCTGAAAGGCAGTCCGTCATTGCTGACCGTATGATGAAGCTCATTGTCGCTCAGCGAGCTATGGAGAGTGCTATGCTCGGGGTTTCTCTGCGTGATGAACTTAGAAATGAGGATATCTGCAGTAGACGCATAGTGACTCACATAGCCAACCGATTAGTAAGCTGAAGTGGCAATGGGCCGGCCATATAGCTCGAAGAACCGACTAACGATGGGGAAGAAACGTTCTCGAGTGGCAGCCTCGTACCTCGTACTCGACATGCAGGAAGTCGATGGATGCAGCTGGCTCAGAACCGTGCTATGTGGCTTTCCTTGGGGCCTATGTTCAGCAGTGGACTTGTGAAGGGCTGTAATTATGATGATGATAATGAATGATGAAGACGTGGAATATTAAGTTTTTTAAAGTTTATTATGTCTATTTTTAACCAAGCAAAACTAATTAAGTTCTTTAATATTATTTATTATAATAATCAATAACAAATTATTTCAGAAGGATTTTTTTTACTGTTTAATTATTTTAATTTTCAATAAACCAATATTTGATTACTATAACACTGTTATATTATAAACCCTGGAATAAAAGTTTAGAGTTCTATTACCGTTCAATGTATTTTCAGTATTAACTAGAATAGAATGCCAAGTGATATTTTTTTCCGTTAATTTAGCCTCTGTTGTTCGTTGAATAATTCGTCAGCTGCGCGCTTGTAGATACATGCACCGCCATTTTGCTGTACATTTGATCGCGCGCTTTCGTGTAGGGTGCACGTCAGGGGGTGTCAACTTTGTTCTACGAACAAGATGTAGGTGGGCTAGGAATCAAGAAAGAGACAACAACACCAGAGTAAAAGAGATGAATTATAAAATGTTTCCACCTAAAATATAATTTCGTAGTCTCCAAAACAATGAGCTTATTAATTAATTTTTAAAGTAAGTTACCTTTAAAAATAACGTTTGTTATTATTCTGATGCCAAAAAGAATATATTTTGTTAAGAAATATAACATATTCAATTGATTAATACACAATAACAAAAAAGAAAGATAAGGGGATAATGTGTAGTAACACTAAGTTACCAAAATGTCTGCCGGCGTTCGCGCATCATTTTATCTTGTACTTATGTTTATTTGTAATAAATAAACTAGTTCCATTTAATTCTCCATAATATATTGTTAACATTGAGTTGAGTTTGCTTCTCCGTGGCTGTGTTTTGGTGAAATTAAGTTTGTGTTTGTGAGATATAGACTCATTGTTGAGACAGTAACACTTGTTTGAATTTATGTTTAATTTTCGCAATGAGTTCGCAAAAAGAAAACACTAGAATCTTCACCTTCTAAAGATTCCAGCATCACTGCATCGGTTTCCGAAGCCTGGCTCAAAAATGCTCTGCGGTATGTATGCCTACGTAAGTACTTTCCATGCTATTCGTTTTAGACGACCTACAATACCATATTTATTGTTTAAGCAGGCAGCTTCCAAGCGACTACAGATTAACGTAATTTGTATATGTCGTGGGTCGTGGCTCGTGGCCATATAGTAGAATTGATCACTTCATAATGTAGTCAACCATTTCATGAAATTGTCCCGTTTCATGATGTGACGTTCTAAAACTGGCCATATCGTCAACGTTTAATGATATGGCTTTGCACATTTGGCCCTGTCATGAAACGATTCATGAAATGGTTGACCACATCATTAAGTGATTAATTCTACGATATAGCAACGAAGTAAACATAACATATCTAATGTATTTGATACACTTTGATAAAGTCCTAACTTTCGTTGACATAAATCATCAGGTACTTAAATATTACATCCTATACATCTCTTTCAATCAAAGGAAATACAGAAAGTTTAGATTGTTATTTAGATAAAAATTAATTAAGAATATTATATGTTTAATTTTAATATTTTTTAATTTCCAACTGTGAATTATGGGCAAAGTATTGCTTTCCAAACGAAGCCTGGTCTTCACCAAAATTCCAGGATGAACTCCATAAAAAACATAAGATGCTTTGCAGCAAGCATTTTGAAAGCACATGCTTTAATGAGAAGAAGTTGTTCAGAACAGCTGTACATGGTGTTCAATGCTGTAAGGTTAGTACAATTAACACTTGAAAAGCATATTTATAGCTATTTACATTGCAGAGAAATACAGACTTTATGTTGTGTGACACAATATTATGCAGCAAAATGATGATGTTGTTGTTAACATGAAATTTAAGGAAATGTTCTAACCAGCTACACACAAGAGCTATACTCAGGCCATTACAAACATGCAAAATGGGTCATAAATTATAAGGATCATAGGAATGTGAAACTCCTTAATAAAGGAATACCGCTTGCACTAAAAAAATATTCTGTATTATATCCTTGACTTTTCTCTTGCTCTTTATTACCTGTTATCAAATATATCAACAAATCCTTTTTACTATAACACAACACTAGGGCAGTTCCGTAAGGTCTGTAAGTTCAATGATTTATGACTCAGTTAATACAACACCTATTTCTTTATTTGTATTAAATAATCTAACTATTCATGTTCGATACTCAATCTTCAAAAACACCAGATTCTCATACAAACTTTCAATCCTTATTTCACATGTTGGGGTATAATTTTCCAAAATTGTGTAAAAATGTGTTTGGTTTTACTCAGATCATAATTATGCATGATACTTATGAACATTTTACAACAAGTCAACAACATCCTTTCTTACAAATTAATGTGGAGTTGTCTCTTTTTTAAAGGACATAACCAGCTAGTAATTATATTGTCCTTTTTATTACCTAATCCTGCTTTGAGCAAGATGGTTTAAAAAAAAACTAGCCAGAAAATGTGTTTACTTATATTGATTTAATTTGTTTATTGTGAGTTTTCAGGAGACATGCCGACTGAAACAGTGGCAACGGCTAATTTAATAAAATATGGATGAACTGTTTGATGGTGTAAACGCGTCGACTTCAGATCTAAGAAGAGGAAAAGAATGTGTTTTAAATTAGCCAATTAACTATCATTACATACACATACTTGTGACTTGTGAAAACCTTTTTTTCCCAAATGAATATGTAATCAAAAAAAACACATTTATTCATGTTTAGTTAGTCATCGTTTCCAAATGAATGTCTGACAAATTATAAACAATATCATGCTAAATAAAAAAATTTAATACCAATGTTTGTTTTATTAGACTGTTCCATAAATATTCCTTTCAGCATTTTATGCACAAGTAGACTGTGTTTCTCGATAGTGATTCTGTTCAGATGTCAATTATTGCTGAGCAACAATTGAACATCTTAAAGGAAACTATCGAGAAATGCACTGTACTTGTGCATAAAATGCAATATAAAGTATCTGTAAAATGCAGTTTTGAAATTCCCGCCCTAGATTCTACTGCCTAGTTTTCGTGGGCGTTGCATAGATGGCGCTGGTTGGTAAGGAAAAATTTCCTCATAAAATTTGTATGGAGTCGTTATTCTTCCCCTTTATGTATGTATGTTCTGTGGTGCACGTATATCATGGAGATCGAACACTTCGATACAGATTTATTTATCGACGAAATCCAAAAGCGTCCAGCTATATGGGACATGCAAAGTCCAGATCATAAAAATAAAATATTAAAAAAAACGTAATTGGGAGGAAATAGTTGAAATTTTTAGTGACTGTGAAGACAATTTGGAAAAGAAATAACTGTTGGGTGAGTATAATTATTTATTGATGTTTTCTATAATTATATCATGTTGTTTTGCCACTGTAATTTTCCCTTGTTCACAAAATAATTGGCAAATTTTTCTCTTACTGTTCTAGCACATAAGCTGCCTCGTGGTAAATTTTCTAAATGTATAGATTGTAGAGGTGAAACATAAAGTGTATCTTCATATCTGTAACCATCGCGCATTCGAACGTAATTATGTAGTACTGTGCAAGCTTTGATGATACTCTCCGCGAAATCTATGTTTACATCTATCGGTCTATGAAATATTTGCCATTTATTGCTCATTATTCCGAAAGTACATTCAATATAGCGCCTTGCTCTCGATAATCTGTAATTGAAAACTTTTTTTGTGTGTGTGAGTTGTGTTCCTCCATACGGCCGCATCACATTCGAAATAATTCCAAATACTTCATCGCCGACGAACACATGAGGCAATGGAGTTCTATCGATATTTGATATAGGCTTGGGGTTAGGAATGTTTAACTTATTATTCACAATCCGTTTAAAAAATTCGGAATTTTTAAAAATAGGTTTTGCCAAAGGATCCGACATCAACGTATACAAAACAATAATTTGCATCACAAACTGCTAGTAAGACTGATGAGAAGTATGTTTTATAATTGTAAAAAAGCGACCTTGTATGTTCTGGTTGTATTAGCTCAATATGTTTCCCGTCAATCGCACCAATACAATTTGGGAAGTTAGCGTATTTCTTAAAACCTTGTTCTACTTCTTTCCACTTTTCTGTTGTCATTTCAGGCATAGATGTAAACTTCAATTTGCTCCATAGTACTTTACAAACTTGTTCCACTATCTCTATAATTGTCGATTTTCCAAGACGGTATCCGTAATGCAAATCAGCGAAAGAGCAGCTTGTGGCCAAGTATCTGTCAAAATAAAAATGGTTATTGTTTATTTTCAGGTGGTACACTTATGAAAAAATTGAAAATCATTCAGGACAATTATCTTAGGGAGTCTAAGAGGCAAAAAAAGCTTCCATCTGGATCTGGATCTTCCAAACATAGGCCATATGTGTATTACAGGAAATTACAATTTCTTGCGAATTCTACAGCATATAACGACACAGAGAGCAATTACCAATCTTTTGGCACAACTGGTTCAGATGTAGATAATATTATAGACAATTCAGTCTTGATGCCACCTCCTAAAGATCAAATGGAAGGCCCAAGGAAAAGACAGAAAATAAATGCTGTAGATGAACAAATAGTCGACATTTTACAGAAAAGTTTAAATGCAAGAGAACAAAATAAAATGGGGCGACTAACTAAAGAAGACGATGATAAACTATTCTGTTTATCATTGTTCAGTGAATTAAAAAAAGTGCCCGAAAATCGACGCTTAACTACAAAGATTGAATTACTCAATATCATTAAAGAAGCACAGAATTATCATCAATCATTAGCACTAGAAACTAATCATCACCAATACACATATTCTACACCGACATATTCTGGATATACTACTGCTAGACCCTCAACAACACAACAGTGGTCTACCACGCCGCCACCACCGCCGTTATCATGGTCACCGTCACGTTCAGCCTCCAGCCAAGATTCAGACAACTTAGATTTATTTGAATAAACAAATATACTTACCTTAACGTTATCACGAGTTTTTCTTCTGCGGAAATCGAATCTCTCAAAATCGTTGAATCACCAGTAATATCTACTTTAATAACATGGAGTGAGTCATCAAATGATTTTATGGACATTCTAAAATAATTAAAAAAACTTAGGTTCATATTGCCTTAATTTTGGATACAATGTTACAAACATTCCATGCGTCAGTCTATCTCGTAATATTGGGTGCACCCAATATTCTCTTTGCCTCTGCCGTCGTCTTTTATAGCGACGGTATAGAAACCACACACAAGCGATCACTTCGACGTCCATTTCCGAACTGAACTAGTAGTATGGACACCTTGGTAACGCTCGTTAAACGCCGTGCTAAGCGCGCTGTATGTATGCTACAAGCGCGCGCCCAACGCAACGCCGAGCGCCCAATGTGTACCCGCTCTAACACGATACGTACAATTTTAATCTCTGCTTTATTTTTAATTCAATTGATTCACAATAACCCTTCTGTTAATCTTGGATTTAACAATACCTCCTAAAGTTTAGATTTATTTTAATTATCGAACAGTTTGTGCAAAGTAACTCCGTCTATTTATACAAACTAAACATAAACAACAGTTTGTTACGCCGTGGTAAAAAGTTATTGTTTTTCTCTTACTCTTTGAAAACTAATTCAATTAAAGGAATTAATTTTAAGTCATAACAAAATACGTGAAAATCTAAGTTTGGTAACAGAATATATAAAATAAACATGTCATATACATATTTGAATCTTGATTTGATTATTTCAATGTTTTTGTCATAAAGCAATAACTTAGAGTAATAACAAACATAATATATGTATGAATACAATCAATTTTATGTATTTAGGATAACAACCTTTTTAAAAAAACATTTTGTAGGTTTTTAAGGGCTATAAGAACAAATTAGTTTAATATTTTTTCTGCCTTTATTTTTGAAAGGGTTTAAGCTGAAAGGGCTCGAACAAATTGCTTTTTACATAAATATGCAATATGCAAACTTGGTGCTTAATGTGATTACTTTTTTTATATAAAAACGTTACCCCCACACTAGGATTTTCTCCTGTGTCGTGGAGGCAATTTACAAACATAAATTGCACAAGTACAAACATCCAGACCTGGAACAATTATTTGTAGGCCATACAAATACTTGTTCCGTGCGGGATTCGAACCAGCGACCCCCAGCGCAACAACTGATTGCTAAGCTACTACGCCACGGAGCCGTCTAGAAGCTAATTCCTAATTTCCATAAGTAAGGTCAGTGTTTGGAAGACCGGCATACTTTTCTATACTTTAAGTTTAACTAAACTTATTGAACGAGATACGCTTTCTAAAGTGATTTGTGTCGTCGGAAATTATAGGTAATATATTAATTTACTTATATTGGTCTAAAAATTATATTAATTGCAATAGTCTTTAGAATTATATTTTATTTTTTAAAACTCGGCGTGTAGACGGACTTTAGACGTAGTTGAGGTAAGTCCGTCTAGTAGCAATATAACCATAACTTGTGACGCAATATGTATGAAAACAATTTCTACCAGTGATGCAAAACTGGCGTTGAAATGAGTGCATAATGTTTTTGTACATAGGGTTTAAATTTCAAAGTTATTTCATTTTATTTAATTTTAAGGCAAGTCCGGCATATCTTTGGTGACAGTGGTTGCAAACATTTTTTATAAAATTGTAGCGAATTTGCTTTTAAATAAAATACTAAGTAAAAACTTAAATCTTTATTTCTAATTGAACATGTCAGAAATATTTCAATCATATTTAGCATACCTGTCAAATTCCTAGTGAATTTGATTTGGTCCTCTTATTGTTAACGTGGTCCAATATGGTCATTCTCGGAATCTTATACTCCTGAGAAGCCTTGTAACCACTCAGCTCCCCATTTTTTACAGCTCTTACTGCTGCTTGTAGCTTCTCCCTAGAATAGGACGCTTTGTCCGTTTCCCTTATATAGTTACTGACCATAATTGCAAAATTTGCACTCGTCGTTGGGATAATGGTCGTAAATAGCAAATTTGGAACATTCTTGACACCAGAAAAAATTAAATTCTAGTACAATTTGTATATTCGATGCCTGAATCTTAAAATGGCGTGGATAGCTAATATCTGATCTGTAGCTACAATTAAAACAACTTTTTGCAAGTATGAAGTGGGTTATTAACCAAGGCCACTTTTTTTGGTTTAAACTTTCAAAATCGGTTCTTTGCAAAAAACGATCGATATCTAGAAAATCAGGCATCTTTCTGCATGACGTGTAGGTGATAAATCTGAAACAAAAAAGTTACAGGTTCGATGGTTTTGCGATTTTCCCAAATGGAGTAGCAATTTTGTTAAATATTTGCCATTTTCGAAAGGGAATCGAAGTGCTAAGAGCAATGCGCAAAACCGAAATTCAGTAATTTGCAAAACCCGAGAAAAGCTTTCATAGCAACAACGTTTAAAGATTTGCATAAGAGCGCACCGAGCCTCCAGTAGCGCCGCCAATCAATAAATAACATTACAGCGAAATAACTAGGTATGTTTATTAAAATTATAAAACTTATAAAAACTAGGTTAAGTTGGAAACTATTTTTGTATGCGTTAATTCTTAGTTTAAATGTGTTCGTGTAGTAACAATCTGGATTAACGGCTAATCCAGATTGTAACTACACAAACACATTTAAACCAGGACAAAACACATGCCTACAAAAATAGTTTACATTTTTAACTAGTTTTGTACGTTTCAGAATTTTATTAAACATATTTAGTTATTTCGTTAAATGATTTTTTTCTTAATTGGCGGCGCTAATGGACGCACTATGCACCCTTAAAACAAAAAAAATAATTTATTAAATACGTGCAGAAGAAAAGGTTGACAATATCGGCATTCGAGGCAAGGCCGGCATATGACGGACTTTTCTTATGCATGCTGGACGGACTTCCCAACTATTACATTTTATGGTTAGTATTTTGTGAAGGTAATTATTACGAAATTCAAGCGATATTAATGTATTCATCACCAGAAATAAGTATATGGATCACTAAATGACTTACGTAATCAGAGAAACTCCAAAAACACCATCGATTTTCCACTTTTTTTGATTATTTTCTCAGAGACGTTACACTCCCACTTCAAGTTCACAACGCGAAATAAAATAGCTGACCGATTTCTTTCAACCTAATGATGTTAGCGACATCTTTATTTCTTAGTTCAAACTAGCTCCGTAATACTGTTTTACCGACCGAGGCATAAGAACCTAGTCGTTCAAGAATGGTAGTTATTGCCGCTAGATGGTCTTGCCTCCCAGACGGACTTCCAAACATTGACCTTACTAATTATTTATTTGTTTTTTCAGGATAAGAGAAAGAGACCTTCAGGTACGAAGTTTCGCGAGCAAAAGAAACTGAGACTACAAGAAAGGGAAAAAATGGCTGGATCTTTAAAGCACTTCTTGCAAAGCAATGAAGATTCCACGGAGACTATCGATGCGACCGATTCTCAAGATTCTAAATCCGTAATATCAGTAACCGTGAGTGGACCATCTAAAATTTCAACAGAGGCGACTACGGTAACATTAGGTCCTGCAACAAGTAGCGGCGGTTGTAGCAGCAAAACAGCTTCTACTGATGCAGAGCCCGATGAAGCAATGACACCATCCTCGTCTACAGCACTTGAACAATCCACTTCAGGTAATTCAGCTTGTGTAAGAAGTTCGGTAATGTCAGCTACCGAAATACCTGCCGCAAGTGACACTATCGATGAATATATCTTTCCGCAATTTTGAAAGAGCAGATTTTGATTCCATTATAGCATTCTTAAACAATGTTGATTGGCTACAAAATTTAGGCGTACTAAATAATGTTAATGAAATTATATCGAAATTCTACGAAATCCTGCAGGTAGCAATAGATAGATTCGTCCCCAAATCGCGCAAATCTTCAAAATCTTATCCTATCTGGTTCACACCCGCTCTAATTAAACTCATCAAACGGAAACACAAATGTCATAATAAAATTAGACTGTTTAATAATCCATTAGATAAAATTGAATTCTCTTACTTAAGGAAAGATTGCGATAAACTAATAAAACAATGTTATTATAATTATATTGAACACATCGAGGAAGCTATTAGCAATAATCCGAGGTATTTTTGGACACATATGAAGAACATGCGTCGTAAAGGCTCAAATTATCCTAATGAAATGTCTCTGAATGATCGTGATGCAAATAGTAGGCAAGAAATATGTGATTTGTTTGCTAGTAATTTCTCATCGGTTTTTATTAAGGATGATATTAAAAAAAATTTTGACACACAACCAGCCTCCAAAACAAAAAAATATATAGGCAATATTTACGTATCTAAACGAGAAATTGAGAAAAGGCTGAAAAGGTTAGATAGATCAAAAAGTGCTGGTCCAGACGGTATTCCGCCTATATTTATATATAGTTGTGCAAATTCTTTGGCTGCTCCGTTAACTATTATATTCAATACCTCCTTGAGCTCTGGAATTTTCCCCGAAAAGTGGAAAGAAGCGCGGATTGTACCAATTTTTAAAAGTGAAAATCCTACGAGTGTTACTAATTATAGACCTATATCCATATTATCTACAATTTCAAAGGTCTTTGAGATCTTAGTCTATGAATCATTTTTCAAGAATCTAGGACGACGTATAAACTGGCAGCAACATGTTTTTTGTCTGGTAGATCTACTGTCACAAATCTGTTCTTATATGTCACCGATTTAATTGAGAACGTTGATAATAAACTACAAGTGGATGCTATATACACATACTTTTCCAAGGCCTTTGACAAAGTAAATCACGCACTACTTGTCAATAAACTGAGAGCTTTTGGTATTAATGGGACATTATTAAACTGGTGTGCATCATACCTTCAAAGTAGATCTTCGACCGTAGTGATTGATGGGTACTCCTCGCAGCCATATATTGCCTACTTCGGTGTACCGCAAGGGCTCGAACTGAGGTCCAGTATTTTTTAACATCTTTATAAACGACATTGTTTTGATATTTCAACACTCTAAGGTCTACATATTTGCTGATGATCACAAAATAGTTAAAACTATAAGAAGCAACTCTGACGTCGAATTACTACAAGATGATCTCAACAGCCTTATTCAATGGTGTAATAACAACCAAATGTTTCTCAATGCCAAAAATGTCAACTTATTAGGTTTACCAGAAAACATAATTATATACAGAGTCAATACTATATTGATAATGAGAAACTAATTGCAGTTCGAGCGATACGTGATTTAGGCGTTATACTAGATAGCGAATTAAAATTTACCAACCATATTGATAACATAATCACCTCAGCTACTAAGTCACTGGGTTTTGTATTGCGGAATTCCAAAGAGTTCAAGCAGCCCTCTACTACAATCAAACATTACAGTAGTAACTAACTTCTAACTGGTTAGAAGTAAACTAGAATACTGCAGTCAAATTTGGAATCCGCACTACAAAATCCATAGCATTAGAATCGAAAGAATACAAAAGTGACTGCTGCATCTTGCGTACCGTTCGAATAGCTATCAATCTAATGATTCCTACGAAAGACAGTTGGCACAATTTAACATCATATCACTACAATCGCGTAGAAGTATCTCAGACATGATGTTCCTATACAAAACGCTCAATAATAGTATTGATTGTCCAGCAATAGTTCAATTATTTAACTTTAAGGTGCCATCAAGAATGCCTAGAAATCCGCAAGCCTTTTTCAATGTATCCCTTTATAGGTCTAACTTGGGAAAGTATTCCCCTCTAGCCAGACTGGCTCGCACTTATAACGAACTGTCCTCGAAGATTTCTGGTCTCGATATTAATTGCGATAGTTTATACACCTTCAAATCAAAATTAATCAATTTCTATGAATTAACGAATTAACTAATTATTAATTATAACATTGGAATTGTTTTTGATTTTTATAGTTTGATTAATATAATATAATATGACATTGAAGATATTTATAATATTGTCAAATAATTCTATTTCTTTTTAATAATTTGTATTTATTCAATGGCGTAATTCAGGTTTTATTCCTTACAAAATAATCAATGCATGTTGTGATTACCCATAAAAAGAAATACAATTATAATATGTTGAATTTGTTAAGAAAATGATCTTTGCATTACTGTTGTAATTTCTGTTCGTAATTCTAATAAATAAATAAATAAGGCCTTAATAAGGCTAGCGTCGATATAATTCCATCAAAAACCAGGGTCGCGGTTTGTGGCCCGAAATAATCACCAATGAGATAGCTAGAATATTAGTTAAACGTGGTGGGCCCTTGCTAGACATCAGTTTTAGCTTTCCTAGTAATAAAGATAAGAGAAAGTATTCGGGAAAATACTTTGTAATAA
Source organism: Parnassius glacialis (assembly GCA_033319125.1). Classification (NCBI taxonomy): domain Eukaryota; kingdom Metazoa; phylum Arthropoda; class Insecta; order Lepidoptera; family Papilionidae; genus Parnassius; species Parnassius glacialis. The sequence continues at coordinate 27,591,669 of JAVANC010000028.1, read as the reverse complement.
GTCTAGCAAATGGAGAAAAAGTCGAAAAGACTTGGCTTATTTACTCTATTTATAAAGATACTGTATTTTGTTTTTGTTGCAAGTTGTTTTGTAAAACTCCTAACATTTTTTGTGATACAAATGGAGTATCTGATTGGCAACACTTGTCTTTGCTAATAAAGAAACACGAAACGTCAATTTTACACAATAGTTATATTAACACTTGGCTAAAGGAGACGGTCCAAAATTGTATGAAGCGTAGGCCTAGTTTTGTACTAGTATGGAAATAAATTAAAATAAAATATTAAACCACTTTTGATCATTCAAATCCACGAATTCGCCTTAATTTCAGTGCAATTAATATTTTATTCTCACCAATAAATGCAACCATAATGGCGGATTGACGTCGTTTTGATTTGACGTTAGCTGTCATCTCTGAAATATACTCTCGGGTGAAATCTACTAGTTAGTCTGTGATATACTCATATCACCTATAGCCTACATATCAGGTAGATTTATTATGTGAAATAGCTAAAATGTCTCGAAACTAGTAGGAAAGTAGGGCAAAAAAGTTGTATTTTTGGATCAAAAAATGAATTAAGTGTATTATAGATTGTGTATGTGCTTTTTGATCTTAAAACAACTAACGTTCTTGTTGATATTTGCATATCATAAATGCAGTTCAGGAGAAAACAAATGTAAAAAGTACTACCTAATTCCAGACAAGAAGTTTGTTGAGATAAATCAACGGTGCCATCGCACAAAATTATTTCATTGCATTCATTAGCCCAAAATCCACCGTGAGATACTACTTTATTGCACTGATCTTATAGAATATATTTAACTTATTTTACCTTAGAGTGGCTGTTATAAGGTGGATAAACAGAATAATCCTGAATACTAATTTCTGTTCAAGTATATGTGTCTATCTGGGCTGCTAAAGTGCTAGGGTACAATCATAGATAATATAATTTATTTGTTATAATATGGTACATTACAGTTGTTACAAAAGAATTGGCATCCTAAATATTCTGCCGTTTCCGGCGTACAAATATTTTCATATAACAGGTCCTCAGCGTGTCAGAGTATGCCTTGAGCCTTGACAGACATTTGAAGCCTGGATAATGTCATAACAAAGGTTAACAGTCCTATGAATTATAGAAAGTGAAACATTAGGTCAATCATGTTTTGGATACTAAACATAAATAAAACAGCTTAATATTTTAATTTTTATTTATTTATCCTACTTCAAAATTCTCTCTTACTAAAATGCCATCCAGAATTGAGGCCGGTGCGTTTATAGAATTTTGATACCGGGCCCAACACAAATACCAGACAACGGTCATTATGTGGGCACAGCAACCCACTGTCTGTTGTCCAGAAGAGCAACTGCAATAATAACCTGCAATCATCTCATCCCAACTTGTCCCTTGTCTCGCCAACGGTATATAATATGTATAATAAGCTCTGCACGAGTGATGGCGAAATGTTATACGGCCTCTTATTAAAACAGAGTCTTGTTGGGATGATATTAATTGGGTCTCAATTTATCTGCTACCCAGTCTTCGTTGAGACCAAACATACAATATACTGATAGTATTGGCATTAGGGCGCTGGAGCTCATTTTCAAGATTTGTGCCGACAGATAATTCTTGTAATACGTTTGCAAAATATTGTGGACATGTTGGTGCATTTTCATCCATTTAGAACAAAACATAATAAAATATCTATATTGCAGAAGCGCATTTTAAACAGTGCAACATGTTTTAACAGGTGAATTGAAAGATAATTACATCATATTAAGATTTTGCAGCCTTTATGAACTTATGTAGAAATTAATAATTATTAACAGACTACAGATAGAAGCATGTCATTCAAATGCGTTTAATAGCTTAAGGAAACATATTTCTTTCGTACATACCTGCTTACTTATTCAAAATGTGATTCTACAGAATACAAATGTCCGATGTCAACGAAATCAAAATCTCACGTAAATCATTAAATCCAAAAACAAAAGCAGAGTCAAAGAAGTAGAGAGTAGAGTTCTGAACTACACAACCAAGCTCGAAATTAATAAAAATATCATTTGACAGAAATGACATTTGACAAATAATCGTGTCTTTTTTACTTTTTTATGACTGGAAGGGCACCATCTTGTAAAACCATAAGAAACTTGGGATTGCATTTTTATTTTTTGCAAGTTATTTATTTTGATTTATTCTCTCATTTTGTTTTTTAACAAAATCCCTGAATTTTTCTCTTTTTTACGGTATATTGTACATAGACTGGGCCAGAAATGGATGAATCTCATTTAAGAAAATATTGGAGACATCTACGACTGTTAATGCTCATCACCTGCGGATTTTAGAAAAGAAAAAAAATATTGGCGCGACGTGTTGGAAAGAATTATTGCGATTGTTAAGTATCTACAAAAGTATCTACACAATGCTTGGCATTTCAAGGTTCTTCGAAATTATTTTTCGAACAGGATAATGGACATTTTCTAAAAGCTGTTGAGATGATTGCCTTGATTCAGTGATGAGACAGCACGTTAGCCGAGTGGGTAACTCCCAAACAAAATGTGTTACAATGACTCATTATTTAGGCATGCAAATACAGAATGAAATAATTGAATTATTGTCGTCTAAAGTAAGAAATAATATTTTGGAAATAGTTCGCAGTTCAAGATATTTTTCAATTATATTAGATTGTACACCAGACCCTAGTCATACTGAGCAAATTAATCTTGTTCTGAGGTATGTTGTCCTTAACACAACTTCAAAAAAGGTTGAAGTTAAGGAAAATTTTATTGCATATTTATTCATGACCTTGCTAGATTTCAGTAATGCGTTCAATACTGTTGATTTTGATATACTGTTGAGTCTGTTGTGTTCCCTTAACATATCTCCATCAGTAATTAACTAAAATAGAATAGAATAGAATAATTTTTATTCAATATACATTACATGTGTAATTCTTATTGAAAGTCATTTTTTACTTTACCACTGGTTCGAAAAAATACCCTCTGTCCTGGGAAGAACCAGCAAGAAACCCAGCGGGACATTTTTTTTTTAAATAAATTTTACAATATAAATGATTACTATTTACAAAATTTATTTTAGACTGCTTGGAAGCGACCACCTCATTCCCAGGGGTTATTATCAACCATGTATTCATTTATACTATAATAACCCTTTTTATACAGTTTCAGCTTAATAAAACATTTAAACTTGGTAATAGAGAGAACCTGTACACTTTCCGGGACCTTGCTGTAATAGCGTATACATTGCCCCAAGAATGAATTACTGACTCTGTGGAGTCGAGAAACTGGCATCACTAGTTTGTGTTTGTTCCTAGTGTTTACAGAATGTATATCACTTTTTTTACTAAAACTATCTTTGTTTTTGTGAACATACATTAAATTTTCGTAAATATACTGAGAGGCCAAAGTTAATATATTAATTTCTTTAAATTTATCTCTAAGAGACTCTCTCGGTTTTAGATTGTAAATAGCTCTAATGGCCCTCTTCTGTAAAACAAAAATAGTTTCTGAATCAGCCGCATTTCCCCATAGCAAAATCCCATAAGACATTATGCTATGGAAATAACTAAAATAAACTAATCTAGCTGTCTCGACGCTAGTGAGAACTCTAATCTTTTTTACAGCATAGGCTGCAGAACTTAGTCTGCTTGCTAATTTGGATATATGGGGGCCCCACTGAAGCTTTGCGTCAAGAGTGATGCCAAGAAAAACAGTGGATACAACAGGGCTCAATTCCTCCCCATTTAAAAACACATTGGTATTCAGATTTTTAACATTCGTTGTTGTAAATTTAACACAATTAGTTTTATTTCCGTTCAAATGCAGATTATTAACGTTAAACCAATGCACTAATTTTGATATAGCATTATTCACTTCGTCACATTTAAATGATTGACGTTTAAGTTTAAAAATCAAGGAAGTATCATCAGCAAATAATACTATATCATGACTATCCCCTACAAGGTGAGGTAAGTCATTAATATACACCAGAAACAGGAATGGGCCGAGAATCGAGCCCTGAGGAACACCCATTAGTACAGGTGACCCGGAAGAACTTTTACCATTGATAATAACCTTCTGCTTTCTATTACTTAAATATGAAATAACTGGTTTTGTTTCGATGAAACTCACTCATCTTGGTGTGATTACTGCAGGCGTGCCGAAGGGCGGCGTGCTGTCACCTTTACTCGTTTCCATTTTCATTAATTCAATTACTCATAAAATATCTTCTCTCTACCACATGTATGCGAATGATGTCCAGATTTACACCCTGTCAACTCTTAAGAATTTGCCGAATGCAATCGCTATATTGAATAACGATTTAAATATTATTCATGATTGGAGTAAATTATTTGGCCTAAATGTCAATCCCAATAACTCTCAGGCTATCATTATTGGTAGCCAGAGCTTTATCTCAAGTGTTGACTGGTTTACCATACCACCTATTGTATTCGATGGAGTTGTAATCCCTTAATTTGACAATGTCAAAACCCTTGGTATTTATATTGATAATTCCTTAAATTGGTTACGCCAACTGAATGAGGGAAGTACGAAAAGCTTTGTCGCTCTTTGTTCACTGCGTCGCCTTCGATCATTTCTTCCCATTCCCACAAAAATTATGCTTGCACAGTCTCTTCTCCTTCCGATTCTAGACTATGCTGACGCAAGCTATGTAGACATATCTGACGACCAGCTAAATAAGCTTGAGAGACTTCAAAATACTAGTATTCGGTTCATATATGGATTGCGCAAATATGACCATATTTCCCAATTTCGCTCAAGTCTCAACTGGTTACCTATCCGACTTCGCCGGAATATGCATATTCTTTCTATTCTGTACTGTGTATTATTTCATCCTCCTGCTCCTCCCTATCTAAAGGAGAAGTTTAATTTTGTGGGGCTTCCAGGGGAACCTCTATGCTCTTTTAGAAAATTCATTTTAAGGGTACCAACTCACAAAACATCATTTTTTAATAAATCTTTTACTGTACAGTCTATTAAGCTCTGGAATGCCCTACCTTTGCATATACGTGAAGCACAATCTATTGTAATCTTTAAGCGATTACTTAAAGAGCATTAGTTGTCTCAACCGTTCGGAGACCGTTAGGATAAATTATATGATTATGTATTTATTGTATTCATCAGCTTTATATTATTGTTTGAGGAATTTTATAATTTATAATTTGTATTTTTGTAATTTGTATTTTGGGTAGATATGTAAGTTTGTTTATATATTCTTATACATGTATGTATATGTATATATTATATGCTTTACTTTATTTTTTATTATCTATTTGTAATTTATATCATTTCATGTATTAGTTATTTATATGTTATTTTGTTGCATTTATTGTCTATATATCCCATTTATTAATATTATATTTTGTATAATTATATTGCACCGCCTACCTATTCATTGTTTATTCCTTTACACCCTTGGTTGGCTGGAAGAGATGGCTATATAGCGATAAGGCCGCCAAATTGTACATTTAATGTGTATTTTGTTATGTAATTTGTTTATTTGTTTGTAGTGTACAATAAATTATATTCATTCATTCATTCATTCAAAGTTTTATTGCGTTTAATCCAATACTGGACTCTACAGGGAAAGGGATATATATATTTGTGACAGAAATTTTGAAAATATTAAATTTAGATATTAAATATATTAGGGGACAAGGTTTTGATAATGTGGCAAACATGAAGGGACAGCATGTTGGGCTTCAAAAACGCATTCTTGACGCGAATCCGAGAGCCCTTTTTGTACTTTGTGCGGCTCATAATTTGAACTAAACAGTAAATGACGCTTCTAAAGTGTCAGATGCTACAATAAACTTTTTTAATCTTGTGCAAGAGTTGTATTTTTTTTTTCGTCATCCACAAAAAGGTGGAATATTCTGAGAAAAAATGTCCCTGGCTTAAGTTTATAGCCTCTAAGTGAGACAAGATGGTTCAGCAGAATTGATTCAATAAACTTTACTTAATTAAGGTTTGCGAAAGTCTTCTAGAATTAGCTGAAGATAATTCCTTTCACATTGATGCAAGACATAAAGCGAGTTCCCTCTTAACGTCTGTACAAAAATTTCAATTTATTTGCGGAATTATTATTTGGCATGACGTTTTATTTCACATAAATATTGTCAGCAAACAAATGCAACGTGCTACAATTAAATCATAAATCGTTTATTTGCAAGAAATATGATTGGTACACAAGATGTTAAATTAAGTTATAGCACAGGACATATTTCACCCTCATTACGGGCATGCAAAATCATAGTAAATTTAAAACAATTATTTGAATAAAATTACAATTATTAGAACTATTTGAATTACAATTTATAAGAACTATTTTAATAACAATAATTACAATCTTTTAAATTTCAATTATTTGAATTACATGATTACAATTACATAAATTATTGAATTATTATAATAGACTAAGTCACAGGAAATAAAAAGAAAGGTCTGATATCTTAGTGGGCACTAAATCGGCAAGTGATATTATTCAAAAAATCTTTAATAGTATAGAAACTCTCCTGGATTGACCATTTTCGCAAGGCACAACAGAACCTTTTAATGGTAGGTCAGTCATTCCTTTGGGCAAAGAATTATATGTTAGAGGTGTCATATAAGCACAGTTTTTTTTAAACAATTCTAGCTTAGGCACAGGCATTTTTAAGGGCACGTGGTTAATTTTTCGTTTAAATGTTTTGTCGTTAGCGGTGAAGACACGACGGTGGTATTTAACAAATTTAGCTGTTTCGTAGATGTATATGCAGGGAACAGTTAGTAGATTATTTGATTTAAAGGTCGGCTTACATGATTCCAACCAATCCATGCCGTACAGTGTCCTAATGCATTTTTTCTGTGCTATAAACACCCTAGTGATGTCACAGGAATTTCCCCAGACGACTATGCCATATCGTATAATAGAGCAAATGTAAGCGTGATATGCCATAATAGAGGTATGTCTGCTTGTCACGTCTTTTACCTTTCGAAGTGCAAAAACAAACTTATTTATTTTTATGCATAAATTATTAATATGTTCTTTCCATGAAAGATGTGTATCGAGAATAATGCCTAAGAATTTTGCGGTGTTTATCTGTTGTATAACTGAATTGTTGTAACCAATATTTAATTCCATGTTTGTACTCTTATAACTTTTGAAGTTTATTAGTTTCGTTTTATCAATGTTTATTTTTAATTTGCTTATGTTTAACCATTTGATAACATCTTCTAACGTTTTATATATAGCCCATGATGAATATTAAAATTAAAGTATGCCAAACCTACCTAAAAAATTTAGTTCATCACTTTCAGCAATATAGATCTGACCAATCGTTTGAAGAAATTCTTGTACAAGCGAAAGAAGTAGCACTCTCTCTCTCGAAATTGAAGAAGACTTTTCACCGTTACCAACGGTCAGGAGGAAATTTAAACCAAAACTGTTTGGCTATGAACAACGAGATGAGACCCCTCATGATCCAAAACTGCCTTTAAAATTAGTTTTTTCTTAAAAATTATAGATCAAATACTAAGCTCTCTAAAAAACCGATTTGACTTATTAATTGATGAGTGTGATAATATTTTCGGATTTTTAGCGACATATTCAAACTAAGTGACAGCGATATTTTAAAACATTGTTCTGTTCTTGAAGAACGACTGACATATCAGGATGATAAGGATATAGACTCCAACGATTTGTTTAATGAAGTTAAAAAGTAAAGTTGTTTTCATTGCCTGATGATACTGACCCCTTAAATATTTTACAATATATATTTGAAAACAATTTAATCTCCACCTATCCAAACGTAAGCATTTTACTAAGAATTGTTCTGACATTACCTGTATCTGTAGCTTCTGGCGAGCGATCTTTTTCAAAGTTAAAAATTATTAAAAATTATTTAAGACCGACAATGCTTCAAGAAACATTGTCTGGGCTAGCGATATTAGCAATTGAACAAGAAATTTTTGATGGTATAAATTTTAGCGATGTAATTAATGAATTTGCAGTAGCAAAGTCTCGGAAAATATCGCTGCTACAATAGTTATTTTGTACTTTTCTATTGTACCTAGCTATCATTTTTGATTTTATAACGAAGTTAGCTAGGTATTTTTTTATCACAAGTATCTGCATAGCATATTGCATATTTTTTAAAATATCTAAATATTTATTAGTAGAAAGTAGTACTTATATATATGTAGACATTAGGCAATATTTCTGTTATTTGTTCCTAAAAAAGATGTGATTTTTAGTTCTGGGTTATTTTCTAGTATTTATAAACAACTTGTCTGTATCCCATTAGTTAAGTAAATGCTTTAAAATGGATGTGAACAAGAATTTATTTTAATTTATTTTGTTATGATTTTATTCTGTTTGTTTCATTTTGATATTTTAGTCCACAAATAAATATGACTTCTAAAGTTCAGTTTTATGCTTTATTTCAAGCACCTACCTACCTACCTACCTTCTAAATAATATATAAAAATGCATTATCCAAGATGCCTTAAGGGGCGCCAAAATCCTTTTTTGCACACAGGCGCAAGTAGCTCTTACGGGGGCCCTGGTCATGGCCTGTGGTTTCCCTGCTTAGACTTCGTAATTAGCGTAACCACAGCAAACTAGAGTAACCAACATAGCGAAAGGGATCAGTAAGCTAAAGTGACAAAGGACTCGCCATATCGCTCGAAGAACCTATCATCGGTTATTGGGAAGAAAAGTTCACCAGTGGCAGCCCCGTAGCGGTAAGTGAAGTTTAGTGCAACTCCCCACTAAAGGAAATCGATGGATGCATGGTTGCTCAAGACCGTGTTTTATGGCATTCTTTAGGAAAATCTATTAGTCAGCAGTCGACTTGTGAAGGACTGTAATGATAATAGTGATTAATTTTCATTAGTCTTATGTAGTATATAAAAAAGTAAAAGTAAAGTTGTAGCCTATTTACGTCCCACTGCTGGGCACAGGCCTCCTCTCCTTTCTGAGAGGGTTTTAGAGCAAGGAATTGTCCGTCGCGCTGCCCCAATGCGTGTTGGCGAACTTCACATGTCTTTAATTTTTTTTTTCTTATTTCTCAGACATGCAGATTTCCTCACGATGTTTTCCTTCACCGCCGAGCACGTGGTAAATCAGCACTTAAAATTGCAATTAACAATTTCATTGGTGCCGACGGGAATCGAACCCGGGTTGCTCGAGTACTGTGAAGCTTACAGCGAGCGCTAACCATCTGAGCTAGCACGACTCTACATATATGTAGTATATACTTTTTATTAATAATATTCCATTTTCGGCTGAAAGAGACTGCTTTGAGATGAAACTTTTCTGTCAAAGGAATTCCTTTCTATCAATAAGATGAAGTTGGGACTAAGATAAACTTTTTTATTTTATTATTGCTTCACGCTTAATAAAAAAAAAGTCGAACTTCGCTTTGTATATAATAATATATTGAGTTTTACTATAAGTTTATATATAAGTTGTTATTTTATGAGTTTGTTCATCCAGATGGAAACGCACATAATTGCCATGTGATGCGTTTTTAGGACGAACGGATTTTGACGCAACCTTCAAAAATTACTTATTGTTCGGTAATTAATTTTTGAGCTAAGACTATGTATGTAAGACTTGTATTATTTTGAGATAAGTTAACATCTCAAAATAATACAAGTTTTATAAAATTCTTAAATAAACATTTGGGCTTCATTTTAGATTTCACTGCTGGAAATAGTCCTCGAAAACTCTATCGTCCGTATATACGAGGGTGGATTGAAAAGTACTCGGCCTAACACAGATCCATTCAATTCTAAAAATCAAATCTACCCACATTATTTAGTTCAGTTCAGACTAGTTCATTGTGTGAAGTTCGAAACGTGTGCGATAATTAGTTGTGATTTTATAAATTTATTAACAAAGTAGTCGGACATAATTTCCGCGAATGGAGCAAATCGAGCAGCGTGCCGTCATTAAGTACCTCCATAAGAAGGGGCTATCATCAAAAGCCATCCATGATGACATGGTTAGTACATTAGGCGATTGTGCTCTGTCATATTCATCCGTCAAAAAATGGATAGCAGAATTTAAGCGTGGTAGAGAGAGTGTGAAAGATGAACCCCGCTCTGGGAGGCCTTCGACGTCAACTACTGACGAAAATATTAAAAAAGTACTTGATTTAATAATGGGAGACCGCAGATTAAAAATTAGAGAGATAGCCGAGATTATAGGCATCTCTTATGAACGAACTCAAAACATCATTGTCAACGAGTTGGGTTTCCACAAGGTGTCTGCGAGGTGGGTTCCGCGACTGCTTTCAGTTGAACAAAAAAGAACGCGATTGACTATTTCACGCGACTGTTTGGAGTTATTTGAAGCCGATGCAGATGATTTTTTGAATCGTTTTGTTACTATAGACGAAACATGGGTTCATTACTGTACACCGGAAACAAAACAACAATCAAAACAGTGGAGAAGACCTGGTTCACCACCCCCTAAAAAGGCTAAGTCGATTTTGTCGGCAAATAAGGTGATGGCTTCAGTATTCTGGGACTCGAAAGGTGTGATTATGATTGATTATCTTGAAAGGGGTCAGACTATAAACTCTGATTACTACTGCACCTTACTACGTCGTTTACGAGAGGAAATAAAAGAAAAACGTCGAGGAATGCTCAGAAGAAAAGTCCTGTTTCATCAAGATAACGCCCGTGTTCACACGTCAGTACAGTCAATGGCTGAAATTCACAACTGTGGCTTTGAACTGTTACCGCATCCGCCGTATTCACCTGATCTGGCACCATCAGACTTCTTTCTGTTCCCTAACCTAAAAAAGCACTTGGGAGGTCAAAGATTTTCGACAAACGACGAGGTCAAAGCAGCTGTAGACGCATATTTTGACTCTAAGGAAGAATCATTTTTTTTCAACGGTCTAAATGCTTGGAAGGGGAGGTGGCAAAAGTGTATTGAACTTGATGGTGATTATGTAGAAAAATAAAAATATAACTGATTTAGTATGTGTTTATTTTCTTGGTTAGGCCGAGTACTTTTCAATCCACCCTCGTATTCCGTATATTATTCTCCGCATCTATGTGATTATAGTATGTGCCAAATCGATTGAGAAAAACGGACAATGACCTTTCGGTCGTTTAACCAGGGGTTACAAACCTTCAATATATAGGCACATTTTATATGTAGTACTTTCTTTATTTATAATGATTTTTTTATAATGATTGATATAATATATATTTATTAACTATTATTAAAAAGTTATGTGAAAGATCGCTGTAGAAGAAAAATCATCTATTGTTATAAAGTACTTTATTCATTTAACAACAAAAAACATTAATTTATAACACATATAAAGATTCGAGTGATAACGACACCGAATAAGTACGTACTTATGCAAAAGATAAAACTTTATTTTTAATATTATATAAGAACTTTATTTTTATTCGGTGCAATCATCACTCGTATCTTCACTTGATGAACTATCTGTAACATTAATTATAAAGCGATCTGCAGTTTGGTCAATTCTATCATCCATGCCACGCATTTTTTGTTCAACCTTAAGGACATGCTGAACACAGTTTTTCCATTTATCTGGCGTGATTTGAGTTAAACCATCTTTAAGTAAATTTTTAACATCTTTTAACTTGAAAGTTGTATTTTTTCGTGCAACGTACCCTTTCACATCTGCCCACACAAGTTCAATGGGGTTAAGCTCACAGTGATAAGGAGGTAACCTTACCACTGTGATGCTTTTTTCTTTTGCCATCTCGTCGGTGACGTAACTTCGATAGTTATCTTTAACTGCCTTTATTTTTTCCATTAAGTGGGTCTTTGTGTCCGAGGGCACGTATGCGATCTGTTTAGATTCTAGCCATTCCTGCATATTTTGTTTCCGCCAAGACATTGTTGGGGTTTTTTCTAAACGTCTGGAGTGGTAACTAGCGTTATCCATAACTATGACATCGCCGCTTTGCAGTTTTTCTATTACTTTTCTAAACCAGTCCTCGAAATGGAGAGCGTCCATACTCTCATGGTAGTCACCAGTAGATGATGATTCAAATACCCAAACACATCCCTCCAAAAAGCCATTTTCATTGCCAACGTGTACAACTATTAATCGCTTTCCTTTACCCGAAGGGGCTTTCGCGCCAGTAGAGTAGCCTTCTAACCGTGATTGACGAGAAGATTCAATTGTGGTGTCTTCCCATACCTTTCCCATAGTATGACCTGCGTTAATCCATGTTTCGTCAAGGTAAAAAATGTTACGTCCCTCGTTTCTTAATATTTGTATTTCTCTCAAATATCTGGTACGCCACAGAACTATCTCTGGGCGATCTATTAGACCACTTTTTCTGTTTCTCTTTATATATTTGAATTTTAAATGGCGCAACACACGTCGCAGGGAAGTTTTGCTCAAGTTTGGCAACTGGTCATCTTGATTTATACTGAGCAAAATTTTGTCTAAAGTCGGTAATTCTCCTGCAAGAAAGAACTGATGCACTTTCGCTCTTATAGCCGATTTATCAAAATCGTCCAACTTGTCAATTACAGACTTTTTTCTTTTATTAATTATTCCCTTTTCTGGTATTTTATGGGAATCTCTATACACGCTTAATACGCGATATATAGTGCTCTTGCTGACTCCTGAGATCTCCGAAACCTTTTCTACCATATTAACGTTTGAAGGATACACGTCTTCGGGCCAGGTGTTTTTGACATATTTGTATACATTAATGATAATCTCTTGTTCCCCGACCGACAAAGTGGTAGGTTTTCTCTTTTTTACTGGTGACGTTAAAGGTGCTCCAGAAGATGGGCCTGTAAATAAATGACAAAAATATACTACCATAGTACTACATCACATAAATACATATTGTTTTAGAAAATAAATACCTACGCTACGTCGTCGCATTTGTACCTATTTGTACGTACCTGCTACGTTTATTATGGGTCGGCGACGTCTCTTTCCACTTGATGTTGAAGGACCGGGTCCTTCACCAAATTCTCCTGAACTCATGTCGATTTAGTAACGACCGTCACAGTAAAACTAATATAACAGATTCAAAAAACAAAAACTTAACGATATAACAAATTTAACAGTAAAAACTCAACTAAAACAATGCAATGAATGCTATGAATTACCCGAGACGTACACACGCAAGCGCTATCCGAACACGAATGAAAACAAAATGGCGGACCGGCCCAAAAAAGGTGACGCATCTCTGGCTGCCATTGTCACGTTTCTTTTAGAACGAACTGACGTAACGCGCGTTTTGTTTATTTTAAAGGGATGAATTTGCAAAAGCTCAATATGGTGATTATATTGCTTCAAATATTTTTTTAATATGAAACTGTTATTAAATGAATTGCTGCGTTACTTACCATAAATTGAAATATAAAATATAACACATTTTTCGCGATGTACCGTAAGATTTTACTATGTTTATAGGAACCACAGACAATATTATTTAAGAAACAAAAAAACAAAACATATGTGCTGACCTAGAAGTGGGAATAATATCAATATTTAAATATTGTTATCACATCTAAATTGAGATTTTGTAAGTTACGCCTTTTGACACTCGGCTCATATCTGAGGTCATTGTCCGTTTTTCTCAATCGATATGGCACATACTATAGATGAAACTCATCCGAAAAATGCAACGCACATGAGTAAAGAAACCGTTACTCTGTGGCTATAGTTCCCTGCCAATCAGCACAGTGCACTGCCTGCAGCCCGCAAGCTGCAAATTGATATTCGGAGAAAACATTTGTTTCTTGGGTATTAATAGCACCACATTGAGTAAAACTTTTACGGGTTTAATCGCGTTTAATTTTAATATAATTTATGTTTTGCATACCTTAAGCGAAAGCGCAAGGTAATGTTCTACTATCGCCTAAAAATTAAAATTCCAACATTTTATCGAATAAAATCGTATCTAGCAATCATATAAATTTTATACATATAAATGATATAAAAAGCACATTGTTAGAAAGGTAAATGATTGTTGAACTTATTAATAAGTTTTTTAAATCGATTAATTGCTATTTTTAAATAAAAAAAAGGGTTTTAGTGGCTTATGGTGTGGATTTATCATGTCCCTGTGGCTTGTAAACACTATAACTTTTGAAAATATCAATTGTTTAACTCTATCTATTTTTTAATCTCTTCGTCTATCATGTGGGAAGCCACTGAATGTAAATGGCAGTGTAATTTTGTTTTGTTTAGCTATAATTAATTTTTTTCGGCTCCAAAATGGCGAAATTTTCGTTGATTTGGTTGCCTCGTATATAAATTGTTTCTGTAAATGGGGATCTACAGCCACAGATTAGTTTAGTTCACAGAGTACCTTTATATTAAGTTTAGTTCGGCTTCAGTCGCCGTCGTGAGTGGACATTGTTTCGGATGTTTGCAGCGGCTCAAAAAGATCGCTGTACAAATACACAATATTCGAATAACCAAATTTCTTAAATACTTGATTATAATAATAATAAGAGATTTTTTTATTACAATATTTAAAAGCACAGAATAAATAATAGTAGTACGTACTAAAAGTAAGTAGTATAATTTTTTTGTCATGGGTGACATTTTCATGCTTTTCGAGGGTGTCGAAACCGATAGGGTTGTCGAAATGTAAATCCAAGATAGCGGCCGCAATAGGTATCAATTTTTTCATCATGGGTGTCATTTTCATGGTTTTCGAGGGTGCTGAAGCCGATAGTGCTGTCAAAATGTAAATCCAAGGTGGAGGCTGCAATAGGTATAAAATGTTTCATCATAGGTGTCATTTTCATGGTTTTCGAGGGTGTAGAAGCTGATAGTGCTGTCGAAATGTAAATCCAAGATGGCGGCTGAATTAGGTACCAATTTATTCATCATGGGTGTCATTTTCATGGTTTTCGAGGGTGTTGAAGCCGATAGTGCTGTCAAAATGTAAATCCAAGATGGCGGCTGCAAAATATATCAATTTTTTCATCTTGGGTGTAATTTTCATGGTTTTCGAGGGTGTTGAAACCGATAGTACTGTCGAAATGTAAATCCAAGATGGCGGCTGCAATAGGTATAAATTTTTTCATAATGGGTGTCATTTTCATGGTTTTCGAGAGAGTTGAAGCCGATAGGGTTGTCAAAATGTAAATCCAAGGTGGCGGCTGAAGTAGGTACCAATTTTTTCATCATGGGTGTCATTTTCATGGTTTTCGAGGGTGTTGAAGCCGATAGTGCTATCGAAATGTAAATCCAAGATGGCGGCTGCAATAGATATAAATTTATTCATCATTGGTGTCATTTTCATGGTTTTCGGGGGTACTGATGCCGATAGTGCTGTCGAAATGTAAATCCAAGGTGGCGGCTGCAATAGATATCAAGTTTTTCATCTTGGGTGTCATTTTCATGGTTTTCGAGGGTGTTGAATCCGATAGTGCTGTCGAAATGTAAATCCAAGATGGCGGCTGAAGTTGGTACCAATTTTTTTATTTCGGGTGTCATTTTCATGGTTTTCAAGAGTGTTGAAGCCGATAGTGCTGTCGAAATGTAAATCCAAGATGGCGGCTGCAATAGGTATCAATTTTTTCATCATGGGTGTCATTTTCATGGTTTTCGAGGGTGTTGAAGCCGATAGTGCTGTCGAAATGTATTTAAACTACTTTAATAATTCCGTATAATCATGTTATACGTAAGTTTTTTAATGCGCTTAAGGTATGCCCAAATGGATTTACCAATATATTTTTTTTAATTATTGACGTTTCGGGCAGTTTGTTTGGCGTCCCCATGTCACAGTTGACGACGGCTAACTTCAACTTTTAAACATAAATTTTTGGTCCGGTCTACGCAGATCAAGCTTACAGTTCCCCTATATATAATGTACTCTGTTCTTACAGTGTCTTGAAGTCCATTAGTTTGTTTGGGTTATGATTTAGTTATCTTCTCTTTTTTTATTTTGTTCTCTAATTAGATTTTCAAAATAGTTCTTATACAGCTTTTTTATATAAACATAAACGGCGTTCTAAAATTTTATTGACTGTACAGTAAAAATAATTGTAGATAACACTGTTATTTTGTGTAAAATATAAATAAAATAAATAGAAATAGAATAAAGATAAGTATTGAAAATTATTCATTAGACAAGAAGTAGAATTTAAATCATTTTAAATCGAATAGAGTACCAGTTGAATTCGGGAACTACGTCTCTGACAAAAGCGTTTAAGCTCGGAATAATAATAACAAATATGGGTAATCATACTTACGTAAGCCGTAAATGAGTCTCAAACATTTGTTGAGGAGGCGTTCTAACTTATTCAAAAGGGTTTATTTTATAGATGTGGGTAACACACGTCACGTCTACATATCTAAATCGACAAAATATTAATATGTTTTGACTTAAACGTTGGTCTAGTGGTTATAAGCGCGAATACTGATCATGTGGATTCAGGTTCAAATTTCGCTTCAGCCCAATATCTGTTATTGGCGCTTAGCCACCAGGCAGTCATCCTTCACTTTAATTTATGCATAATTTTCCGCGTCTTCTTAATTGTTCATTCATTACGAATAATAACTAAACGCAGTACTTTATAGAGCTGTTATTTTAGATTGAACCCGCACATTAGTTTTATTTATTGAAAATTTTGTACCTCGTTTTATTTGGAATGGAGTAAAAGCCAAAACGAATTTATGTCTATTTTTATATAAATACCAATATGTTTAAACGCGCATGACATGAAAACGGCAATATGTAAAATAGCTAAGTTTTATCTTAATTAGGTAAGCAGATTCTAGCTATAGATGGAGCTCTTCTTACTATTTCTGTCCCATATAAGTCCTATACCTTTAAGAAAACTTATCTCTATATGTAACAAAACTGGCCAAGTGCGTGTCGGGTCACGCACAATGTAGAGGTAGGGTTCCGTAGGGTCCGTCACAATACGTGGGCTTCCATAACAAACACCCGATAAGTACTTTTAATTTGTAAGACGGGATCTCGTCAATATAACAGTTACATGAAATTTTTTACTAATATTTTTTAAAGAATAATGTTGACAAACGAGCAACAGTCCACCCGATGGTAATTGAATGATGTAGCTCATACATTTATCCTCGATTACGAATAAAAACACAGATGCGTTGTCACCTCTGAGGGCTTAGATAGAACGCCTCGTTTCCAGTAAAACGGGTCTCCGGTTCTCTACACTCACCATATGAAACACAGCAGCATTCAGCTGCACTGGTATTCTAAGCGAGCGTGGTCCTACCACGGTCGAGTCGACCCATTAATATATTTAATAATATAATTAATTTTTAAAAACTTTTTTTATATAAATTTAAATTAAACTAAACTTTAACTATGACAATGTTTTAACATAGTAGTTAATTTATTATAATTTTGATGTAAAATGAATAAATACCTGCTTAGGTTAAGATAAATACTTAAAAATACTTTCTAGTAAAAATGGGAAAAACACTAAGATAGAGAAAATATATTAAAGCTACTGAAATCGAATCGATTCCTTGCCATACCTTGTTCTATGCTAATACTAAGCTATTATTACTTCCGTCATTGAAATTCAAGAATTCACCTTTTTAGGCATTCTGTCTCAGCCTGAGTTTTATTTTCAATATCAGTAGTATGCTAATCAATCTCTTTTTATCGCGTAAGTAATCAATCAATATTGATCGTTGCTAATTTATGTAAATTAAAAAAGTCAAATAGCAATAATGAAAATGGCTACTTAACCATTCCTGACTGCGTGGGACTAACTCGCAATAGCATTCGCAATATAAATATTGAAATAGTCAAATTCGAAGAAAAATTTAAATTTTTATTCAATTTAGGTTCGTTCGTTCATTTAGCCCTACTAAGGCTTAGCTCTTTGGAATATCAATATCTACATCGGTTCGCTAAGGAAGAAGGCTACGTCACGATGTTATTTAAAAATAAAAATACATCAAATCAACGATAAATCCGTGAACAGATTAGTTCGCCGCGTCGGGTGAAAATTTGTATTTTTAAAAATCAATTTTAACAATAAATAAGTAGCCAAAGCGCTACGTGAAACAGTATGAATCACAAACGCAATACGGCATTAGTCGCTTTTTACGACATGTTATTTTGAGGCAAGTAACATAATTCTCAAAGTATTTTTATTATAGATCCCATATAAACATAAGACCTAATTCTGTGTACTAAATATCGGGAATTTGTCAATAAAACAAAAAATACAAATTATTCATCTAAATTTATTTTATCTCCTTCAAAGTAGGCCCCATCGCTTGCAATACAACATCTCCAACGCTTCACTCAGTCTTCCATACATTTTTCATAGGCTATTTGCGGTATGGCCTTTAGCTCATTCAGCGAATTTTTTGTTATGGCTTCTATCGACTGAAAACGTTTTCCTCGAAGTGGTAATTTTAACTTGGGAAATAAAAAAAAGTCAGACGGAGCCATATCAGGTGAATACGGTGCTTGGTCGAGAACTTTTGTTGAATTTTTCGCTAAAAACTCTTTCACTATAATGGCTGTGTGTGATGGTGCATTATCATGGTGCAGCATCCATGAGTTGTGTTGCCACAAATCTGGACGTTTTCGGCGGATACTCTCACGCAAACGCTTCATGACGCCTAAATAATATTCTTTATTCACTGTTTCTCCCTTTGGAAGGAATTCGGAGTGAACCACACCACGGTAGTCAAAAAAAACTGTCAGCATCACCTTGATTTTGGAGCGACTTTGCCGCGGTTTTTTGGGTTTCGGCTCGTTTTCGAGACGCCATTCTGAAGACTGTTGGCTTGTTTGCATGTCGTACTCATAAACCCATGTCTCGTCGCCAGTTATTATACGTTTCCTAAAGGTCGGATCCGTAGAAGCTCGGGAAACCATGTCTTCAGCGACATGCTTTCGCTGCGCTCTTTGAACAAAATTGAGCTCTTTTGGAACTAGTCGAGCGGCGACGCGTTTCATGCCTAAAATGTCAATGAGAATGTTGTGGACGGACTTAAAAGTTATGTTCACCTCACTAGCCAACTCTCTCAGACTCATACGTCGATTTTCGAGCACTAGCTTCTTGATTTTGTCGATGTTTTCTTTGGTCGTAGCGGTTGAAGGTCTACCAGAACGAGGCAAGACTACTACTACTTCTCGGCCTTCTTTAAAAGCCTTATACCATTCATAAGCCCTTGTTTTCGATATATACGATTCGCCGTAGGTATTTCGCAACATTTTAGTGATTCACCACATGCAATATCATTCGAAACACAAAATTTAAGGCACACTCTTTGTTCAACAATATTTTCCATTGTAAAAATCGCCGAGAACTCAAAACTATGACCAACAAAAAGTGTAGTTTAAAACAAATTAAATGACAGATCCCGCTCAAACTTTGCGCGCTAAATCAGTACAGTGCTACCAACATGCAGTAAAAAAATTAGAACGACCTCTTTTACGCGGGTCTTTTTATTGACATATTCCCGATACTTTTTACACAGAGTAGTATAACCCATAAGACAAGAAAGTGTCCGCCGCGCTGCCGCGATGCGTGTTGGCGAACTTCACATGTCTTCGAAATATTTTTTCTTATTTCTTAGACATGCAAGTTTCCTTGCGATGTTTTCAGCACTAAAAATTGCAATTAACAATTTCATTACTTCCAGCGGGGATCGAACCCGGTTTTGCTCGCAATCTGTGAAATTTACAGCGAGTGCTAACCATCTGAGCTACTACGGCTCTATATACAGTGTCAAGTTACAATATAGTGAAAAGTTACAAATATTTAAAAGTACTATTTAAATTGATTTCTGCTATGCTGCATATAAAGGAAAATGAAACTAAAATTGTAATAAAAGAATCTAATATGTCCTACTTGTGTTAAAATTCAGCCTTTAAATTTTAACGAATCGCTACCGATACGCACCATTCGCGTTGTCCTTAAGCCTGCTAAAACAAGGCAAGTAGAATTGAATTTTACAATATTAAATCATGTTCATAACTGAAAACAAAAATATATTAGACTAATTCATTATCATTCTACACGCTGTAATTTTTAAAGTACATAAAGTAAGCCTGCTTAGCATTGTAAGTAAACTGTATGCTAATGTGTTAATTGTAAGAGTTATGAAAGAAATTGATAGAAAATTTTGGGATATGCGAGCGGGATTTAGAAAGGGAATAGGGGGGTATGGATCAGGTATTTTCCATGCGCATGATCGCGGGGAAGTTTTTGGCCAAAAACAAGAAAGCTTTTTGTGCGTTCATGCACTTAGAAAAGGCTTATGACAGAGTAGACAGGAATGTGTTATGGCAAACACTAAACTCATTTGGGTTGAGCGTTGGTTTGATACAAGCATTAAGGTCTCTTTATAGGGACTCTAGTGCTTGTGTCAGGATCATCAGAATCTACTCAGACTGTCATGTGGAAAGAATGAACGAGGAAAGAGTGAGAAAGCAAATCTATATTGCAGATGTGAACGCCAGAGTCGGGAAACGACGCTCTAGACGAAAGTTTATAGATTAAATTGGCAATTATATTAAAAAGGAACCAGATTAGGAGTACCTTTGACCGACGAGCATGTATGCGTAGATATATGAATGTAAAGGAGGCGGGAGAAGTATGTCGGAATCGTGCCAAATGGAAGTTTGAAGTCTCTGCTTACCCCTCTGTGTGTCAGGCGTGAGTGTTTATGTTATATTATAAAGTAAAGTTACAGCCTATATACGTCCCACTCGGCACAGACCCCCTCTAATTACTTTTTCTTTCCCACCGAGAACCCGCCGATTCTCATCGAAAACTTCATGTTTTAAGGGGCAGGGCCAATATCGTAATGATATGAGCAGATTAATTGCAGATAATTACCGTTTAAAAAAATGAACCAGGAAGTCATATACTAAAAGAAATTAATCATTTCTTGTATATTGCAATTTGGTTAGTCCAAAGGATCACTTGGTAAATTTTACGTGCTTAGATATGCGATGCATAGAATGAAGACAACGGGTTGTAAAGAAAAATTATAAGTTTGATTTAGAAACCGTTGTAAGATAGTTCATTTCTAAACATTAAATTGCTGTTAATATGTCTCATGAATAAGGAATAGTAAGTATTTACTTTTATTTAAAATGCACGAAATCAATTGACCTTTATTTCACCTCCGAATAACCTTTAAAAAGAAAGTGAATAAAGTGAGAGTATTGGATATTGT
The DNA here is from genome assembly GCA_033319125.1 of Parnassius glacialis. Lineage (NCBI taxonomy): Eukaryota > Metazoa > Arthropoda > Insecta > Lepidoptera > Papilionidae > Parnassius > Parnassius glacialis. Next base: position 27,570,465 of record JAVANC010000028.1, on the reverse strand, counting down.
CTTGCTTGTCAAGTTGACAAAAATGTCTACGTATTGGCTTTGTATTTAATAATACGATACGATTTTAATGTCTTTGCTTGATTTCTAATTTATTTGATTCACAACAAACCTTGCGTTAATTTTTGATCAAAGTTAGGATTTAAAGTAAGGAAAATAAATTCTTCTTTCAATCTTAAAAAAAGCCTTCGCCGACCAGCATCATCGCTACGGTTCACATAGGGGCCTCCGATTTGCTACAGCGTGTGGGACTGATCTCTCCCCGCGCCTACAGCTTTATAAAACACTCTAGGAGTAGGGCAGACAAGACTACGTGGAGTCGGGGCGTTCTGATTAGGTGTTAGTACAGATTCGACCTATCTTTAAAGTCAGGTTGCCTCTGCTATGACAGTGGTAAATCAAACAATGTAATGTGAATTGTTATAATTTTGTTTTCTGAAAAACCTCTTGACAGCTCTCAACTGCAACTCAATTCGCTGTGTATGAGTCTTATCTACAGCCACGAACGTATTGTCTGGGTCCTAGTATTTAACTTTTTTATGGATGACCCGTTTCGTTAAATGCAATTTTTAGTTAGAGAAATTTGTTTTTATCGTATTTAATTCAATTCTGAAATCCAAAAACAACAAGCCTCCTAAACTGAAAACATAATTAAAATCAAGTACTCGACGTCTGCTTCATAACACTAGACCAAATTGACGTAATTGCGTTTCGTTATACGCAAGTGTTAGTGAAATTTATTTTTATCATTATTTCTTAATTTAAAACGCACTTCCGATATCCAAAAACAGTGTAAAAAGTTCAAGCTCAACCCTGACAAGCCCCCTAAACTGAAAACATAATTAAAATCAAGTATCGGGCGTCTATAGCCTGGGTTGGCTTGTCCGTTGGTTTTGTTGGTTGGTCACTTTCTTGTTTATTTGTTGTTCCGGATGGAATTTAGTTGATTTTAAGCTAACTTTCCGATGGGCTAGAAACTTTAAATTTTAATTTTATCTCAAATTCTGATGACAATTCAATTCAATTTATTTATCTCTTCACAACTTAATGGCCGAACAATAACGATGTACATAGCAAAATTCAAGAATGTGATAAAAAACGTGGTACAGTTTTTGAAAAATAAAGTTTTTTTTAAATAAGGAACGTGTGTGTGTGTGTGTTGCCAGTGTTGACTTATGGATCTGAAACGTGGTCCTTCACTGTTGGCCGAGGAAGTTCAAGTTCGCTTAGCAAGCTATGGAAAGTGCTATGCTTGAGTTTTCACTGCGTGGTGGACTTAAAAATGAGGATATCCGCTTTAGAACCGAGAGTAGCCTAACGGATTTAGACTGAAGAGACAATGTGCCGGCCGTGATGACAACGCATCTGCATTTTAATTCTTAATCGGGGATATATGTATATGTTTATGGATCTGTGTGCTCGTTTGTCACCGTTATTTTATAAAGACTGAGCTGATTACTATCTGGTGAGAATATAACCGCTAACTATAGCGACGTATGAAACAATTGTCTTGTTTAATACGTCACGTATTTCATAGTCACTGCATGTTTTTCCTTAACTCTTATGTTAAACGAAATAGAATATAAAGACATGTATTTCTATTATTTTATCGATTTAGTAAAGTAAAACAACTATGTTTTATTAGTATATGAAGTTTTGTAACGAAAATGTCACTGCTTGACATTGACATTGACATGTTATTGTCGCAGACAGATGTCAATCTTAGTTGAATTATTTCATACACATTGTGCAATTATTTAAGCTTTGTATTCCTAAGTATTTGTTTTCTAATAGATTTTGAATTGAAAGTATACTTTTATTAAAGTTATTAAAATATACAAATAGCAATTTGTGTCAACTATCAACATGAGGGTCGTAGATACTGCAAAACTTTTGGAACTTCAAAACAAACCTTCGAAAATTCGTAATATTTGCATTGTTGCACACGTGGATCACGGAAAAACTACCTTAGCTGATTCCTTAATATCTAGTAATGGTATAATATCTCAGAGAATGTCAGGAAAACTACGGTACATGGACAGCAGACCCGATGAACAAGAGAGAGGTATTACCATGAAAAGTAGCAGTATTTCCCTATATCATGTGTTAGAAAAGCAAGAATATCTTGTAAATCTTATTGATTCTCCTGGCCACATTGATTTTTCAAGCGAAGTATCCACTGCAGTCAGATTATGTGATGGCGCAATTGTTGTGGTAAGTAAAAACAATAATATGAATAACAAATATACTCCAGTGATTTCTCATAATTAACCTGCCCATAATGTGCATCATCATCAAATTACTGAAGTCATCCAGTGTTTAAAAACCAATTTCCCTACTTTAAAGGGTCGATTTTTGTAAATTAAATGGCATCAGATTGGTGTGCCTAATAAGAAAATGATGAAAGATGTTAATTTTGTCACTTTATGGTGATCATGATGTTATTATCTTCAACCTACTGCAGCCATAACTTATTCTATTTACCCTTGCCATCAGTTGTACCTAAACAGTTTACTGCTGAACATGGGTTTCAGATATTGTGAGATTTACTTATTGTGAAACTTAGAAATTGTTTTAATGAAGATGTGTCTAGGAGTAAAAGTACCTTAAAAGTAGTGTAAGGTACTCTCTCTACCTTACACAGTTACTATGCAATGATATAGCTCTGATTCTAACCCAATCTATCTCTGACCTTATTGTATAAGCATTATGTTGGGTATACATCAATCATTAATAAAAAACTAGGTAACTACTTTTAACAGTGGTAGAGCCACGCGGCAGCTTTTGCTGTCGCACAGATGGGCCGGCTCGGACCGGGGTGGTACCACAACCGCACAGAAAACCAGCGTGAAGTAGAGGTTTATCTCTGCGTTTCGCTTGGTGAGTGCAGGTGGCCGGAGGCCCTTTTTACTGGAAATGAGGCATTCCATCTTAGTCCTCATGGGTGACAATGCATCTACATTTTGATTTGTAATAGAGGATAGGTGTAGATGTCTATGGGCCGCAGCAACCACCTACCATCAAGTGGACTGTGTGCTCGTTTGTCACCCTTATCCTATAAAAAAAAAGGTACGCAATCCCATACAAACATTGTCTAAAAGCTGTCTCTAATTGTTTTGACTTAATTCTAGTTGAAATCAAAATATATTAATGTAAATTCAACCTTAAACGCATTGCCTAAAGTTGTATTCATAAAGATACATATAAATTAAAAGCACACCCAAATGTTTGAGTGGGCGCTCATTCGATAAGGACATTTTTTGGCACTGATTGTGTATCTAGTTTTTCATTAGTGATTGATGTGGGTATATGAAGGTTATGATGAGTGATGATGTGAAGGTTACGATGGGTGAAACTTGTGACATAAAATAACTTCAGAGAAAATATGGAAATGTTAGTGTTTGGATTCTATCAGAAGTAGGACATAATTTGGAAAGACTCACAGACAGGCATAATTGTAAGAAAATAAAAATTTCTATGGATATGCTTAAAGTACTCAATAATAATATAAGACAATTCTTTAGCACAAGTTTATAGTATATTAAATAAACCTAGCAAGCTAACAGCATAGCAAAGTGGCGAAGCAATCAGCTTTATAGCGGTTTCTAACGGTTGCCGTTGAGCAATCAGTTTCAAAATAGGAGGTTCAGATGCCTGGGTGATCAGTAATCGATTGCTGAAAACAGAATTTGAAAATTCGAAACCGTTCTCGAGATAATCGTGGGACAGACGGACGGACAGACGGACAGACATTGTGAAATCAATAAGTGACTTCGCAAGCTTCGCCACTTAATAATACATATTTATAAGTTTTACATATTAAAAAGAGAATATGTTCTTTTTTATTCTTTAACACCTTACACCTATACACCTAAGGTAACAATGGGCGAACATAATGCCTGTCAGCATTCTCTGCCAGTCAACCCATAGCATGGTTAGTCATTGTGGCAGGTGTAAACTTGCTTTAAAATTTATTTTGCAATATATATATATATATATATATATATATATATATATATATATATGTCAATATAAACTATATAAATATATATATACATATACATACATGCAATATACATAAACATAATATACACTGAACATAGGCCTCCACCAAGGAATGCCTCAAAGCACGGTCCTGAGCCCCCTGCGTCATCACTCCATCCAGTGGGGGACACTATTACAATACCTATTACACACATATATATTCAATGCCAATGTATGTAACACAACATAAATAATTCTTATCATGAAACAAGTCTTGTTTTAAAAGATGTTTATGAATTAATCTCTTGAAGGAGCATTTGCTATGCGTTTTTCATATGTCTTTGCATATCAATATAGATAAGAAATTCCACAGTAGAGTTGCCTGAAAGGTAAAGGATTTTCTAGTGAATGCAGTGAAATGAGTCAGAACATTAAATATATGATTAGACAAGGACTGTAGAATTGAAGAGAACTGGAGACTCTTTTTACTGGAAAAGATGAATTCCATCTTAGTCCTCACGGCTGACAACGCATCGTAGATGTCTATGGGCCACAGCAACCACTTACCATCAGGTGGACTGTGTGCTCGCTTGTCACCCATATCCTATAAAAAAAGCTAAACTAATATTTGGTTAACCTGGTAACTTGCTAGTTAGTTTATTACTCGTAAATGACAATTTAAAATTATGTTTTATTACTATATTTATTTTTTTATATTTCATTTACAATAAAATCGAATTTTAGGTGGATGTCGTTGAAGGTGTTTGTCCGCAAACAAGATTAGCACTGAAACAAGCATATTCGGAAAATATAAAGGCAGTACTAGTATTAAACAAAATTGACCGGCTGATTTTAGAAATGAAAATGACAGCTCTTGATGCTTATGTCCATATAAGTCAAGTGCTGGAGCAGGTCAATGCTGTTATGGGAGAATTGTTTGCATCTGATATTTTAAAGAACGAAGAAAATTTAATTGAAAAACAGGTATCAATTTAAAATGCATTCACAAATGTTTTCCATTTTAATAGAACAATTTGCAATTTTCCTGGAATTATGTTTTTTGTTAGTTGTTCGTGGGCGGTGGCGACAGTTTCCATCAGGTGAGCTCCATGCTCGTTTGCCCCCACTTCTATATTATTGAGTTATTAAAGAGCATTCTTCGGGCCTCAATTCTCGGTCCACCTTGAAGGACAAGATCACCACACTTCTCCACGCCTTCAGAGTAGTGTCTCCATGGAGGACAGAATTGAAGAGCCTCTAATAGTCTTTAAGTACCTGCTTTAAGAAGTTACGCTGTAATTCCATTCCTACCCGGGATCTGGATGTTATTACGATAGAATATTTTAGGATGACACATTCTTTCAGTTGTCACTCACAATTGCGTGTGGCTCTAACGTAGATGGGTACTGTCCGTAAAACCTTACAATCTCACTCATAATCTCGGGTGTCCTGCAAATGACCACTGTTGCCTTCATCTTTGACGTTTTGATCTTTCCGGCGGACTGAGCCTCTGGCAAAGACTTTGGAGCCTTGGTTCTGATGACTGCAGTTTTATTTCCTGACTAACTTCCATGAGATTAAGGTTGTGATTGTTGAGTTTATGGTTTCTTACGCGACTCGCTTTGAAAAATTTTGCTTTGACCGCATGGTCAGTTTTAACGACTTTGTTATTTTTGTCGGTCTCTGTAATGCAATCACCTTTTATTGAATATTTACTTCATAACCTCAAATGTGGCTGACTAAAATTCCGCTAGTTAAAGATCAATGTGACTAGTTAATTGATGAATACTGTTAATTGATATGATAAACATTATGTTATGACTTAATAGTAATTATTTTTGCAGCAAAAAATACCAAATGTTTTGACTGAGGAACAGTCAAGTGAAGATAACAATTTTTATGATTGGACTTCAGCACTAGAAGATTCAGATGATTCAATGCTTTATTTTTCACCTGAACAGGGGAATGTAGTATTTGCCAGTGCCATTGATGGATGGGGTTTTACAATACAGACATTTGCGAAATTATTTTCTGAAAAACTTGGTAAGGTTATATGCATTATTATAAAGTGTATGTGAAACTTGAGCATGTGTATATTTTTTTAATCGCGGAATGGCGTAGGATGTGTACTTACGACTAGTTTCTTCTAAGTTTCTACTGGTTGTATACTCTTGATTTCAAGTTTTGAGGTATACGTGACGAAGATGTGGCGTGATCGAAGCTGGGCCCTGTCAAGATGGATCCGTCTTTTTATCGTTGGTTTGTTGACCTCAAAATACATTTTACAATTTTCCTTTGCCTGAATAATGTCTATAAAGTCTGCTTGGAAGACTGTGTTGCATAACCTAGAAGTTTGCTTATTTGATTTGAATTTTGAGCCATCTGCAAAAATTTTAGGTTCTTTGTACCACATAACTAAATTTTGTATACCTTCAAAAATATATTAAGCAAGTTTCATAAAACTTTTCCAAGCTGATGAACTACTGTGATCCTCACAGTTTCGTTACGTGGTGCCATGCTGCAGCTATATTATGGTTGTAGCACGAATGGGTCGGCTCGAACGGGGAAGGACCACGCTCTCACAGAATACTAGCGTAAAATAGCAGGTCAATGCTTCTGTGTTTCGTATGGTGAGTGTAGAGAACTGGATACCCTTTTTACTCTAGGTATTCCATCTTAGTCCTTAGGGGTGGCAACGTATTTGCATTTATATTCTTAATTTAGGTTAAATATAGATGTTTATGGGCCACAAAATCCACTTACCATCGGGTGGACCGTGTGCTCGTTAGTCATCCTATTCTATAAAAAAAAACAATTATTATGACAAACTTCACCTTCTTTTTATAGTTTTAATTTCTTTAGGCCTTTGATGTTTCCAAAGACCTTACCTATGTATTACCTGCCTTTTGTAGCTCAATGGAAATGTAATCTTCCCCTGGCGCCTAATTATTTTTTAAGTTGTTTAAGACTGTGCTATGTTTGCCCTAGTTGCCACGCATGACAGGCGGGTTAGCAACTGCAATTTTAATTATATACAGCAGGGGTACATATGTCATGAGCTGTAATGGTGATAATGATGATGATGATGAAACTCTGGGATATCTTTGGTGTTTCCTTAGAGGCACACGCTTATCGGAGTGTTTGCGATTAAAACTTTTTGTTACGAAGAGGGGTAAAGTTTTGATAACATCTTTCCTTGATGTTTTGTACCTCATTAACGTTTTTCGTTATTATGCCATTTGTATTTGAAACACTTTCATTCATAGTCCTTGATAATTTCAGAGATATGAAGAGTGTTAGTTTTGACAAATCTCTTCTCAAGATTTTTTATGCTTTATTGTAGAGTTAAGCATTTCATCAATTGCACGTCATCAATTGGCAGTCGGCTGAGAAGAAATCATTAGCCCGTTGTGGTTCCGTTGGAGTTATAGTAAACACAGTACTTTTCTTTCATGTTACTACTAACTAATTTGTGCCTGATGTTAAGATCTTGAAACATCCTTCGTGGTTTTAACATGTCTAAAGGTGCGACATACGTTGGGTGAGTTCATAATATGGATTCACCATGAAACTGGCACTTTTCCTTGCTTTGTGGTATCTATCCTTAGCACCTGTAGCAGCCCTGAGTGAAATTTGAAATTGGACTTCTGATCTTTTATTTATGAAAAATTTCTATAATGAGCATGTCACACCTATAAATAAATTAATTAAATCAAAAAGCAAAATAGGTCATAGTAAGATCTTAGATGTTTTGTTTTACTATGGGGATTATAGGAAGTGCTCGAACAAGATATTTTATGTAATATTTTTTTATGTATTTTGTCCAGTCGTAATTTAATAAAGCTATCGGATATTGTATGTTATTCAAATATTAATAAAGTTCAAAATAGATCACAGATCACGATATGGTAAGGGTAACCGAAATTCTAAAGTATAAAAAATCAAATTACTTTTACCAGTGCTTGGAGTTTTTTGTTTTGCGTTCATTAATCTGTCAGACCTCTGTCTCTGATTTTTTTTGGGATGACAAAGAAAAAGTCCATCTGATGGTGGTTGGGACACTTTTGAGGACTATTATTGCCTGACAGTAGTCCAATATTAATGTTAATATACTTAACGATATATTATGTTTCAAGTACTATTCTCTTTCAGGAGTTAAAGAGGACATTCTTCGAAGAGTTTTATGGGGAGATTTTTATTTAAATACTAAAACAAAGCGTTTTATGAAAGGCGCACAGGAGAAAGCAAAGAAACCATTATTTGTACAAGTTATATTTGACAATTTATGGAATGTCTACGAGACAATTATTTTAAGAAATGAAAAGGAAAAAGTTCCTGTTATTTGTGAAAAACTCGGAATCAAACTTACAACTCGAGATCTCAGGCATACAGATAGTAGAATTCAATTACAATCGTTGATGATGCAGTGGTTGCCCTTATCGTATACAGTCCTTAATATGGTGTGCAAGGAATTACCTTCACCAAAAGAAATATTGCCGGAAAAGGTTGAGAAATTAATGTGCTCACAAATTCGTGACTTTGAATCTTATCACGCTGAAACCAAAAAACTCAAAAGTGACTTTTTAGCCTGTGATAGTAGTGAGGATAGACCATTAATTATTTTTGTATCAAAAATGTTTAGTTTTGAAAAAAAGTTTTTACCGGAAAATAGACCTAAGGCGTTGACCGCTGAAGAAATGGCTTTAAGAAGAGAAAGGGCGAGGCAAATACGTGAAGAACAAAAACAAAATCATGCTAATTTAGAAACTATGCAAAATATTGATATGAAGGACGCAGAAAATGACAATAATCTTGAAAAGGGTGTTGAGGATGAAACTGAAAGGGAAAATCAAAATCAACCTGCATTTATAGCCTTTGCTAGAATTTTCAGTGGTAAAGTTAAAAAATCCGATAAGGTATATGTATTAGGTCCAAAACATGACCCATCAAAGGCATTAAGTTTCATAGATTTAAAAATAGATGCCAATAAGAAATTAAAAGACTTACATAGTGATGAACATATAACTATAGCCGAGTGGGTATCTGTTATTTTGTTTCCTTTTGCTGTTTTATTCTATTTTTATAATATCTAAATGTTACATACAATTTTAATTTGGTTACAGAATTAAGTCTTTGTATATTTTAATGGGAAGGGAATTAGAAGAATTAGATGAAGCAGTAGCTGGAAATATAATAGGTTAGTTACCGCACTTTTTACTTAAGTCAAATTACTTACTTACTTATCTTCACGCACAATCCCTGACGGGGTAGCCAGAGAGAACAGATCGCCAAGTGTCACGATCCTTACGTACCTCTTTCGCTTCTTTCAGATACTTAAGTCAAATCGTAGCAATAATATAGGAAAATCATTTACATAATATATTTTATACCTAGAATTATTCTTATATATTGAGAAGCTCTTACTAAAAGAAACTTTATTAAATGACAAAGTTATACATAAGTTACAATTGACAAATTCCGATCAATGTGTACAACTTCTGAGATGATGATGTTGAAGTGAGGCAATCTCACATTAATCACGTCAAATCGTACTTGTAAAGAGTTGTGTCCAGCGGTGGCTTATTTGCAGGCCTATGGTGTACGAGGGTGACATTGAAAATTTTTAGAAAATCAATAACTTAACAAACTAGCAAGTTATTAGTTTTATTATATCTTTTCAAAATAGTGTCCATTTATTATATGTATTGATATACATCGCTGCATCCGATAGAACCACCATGGATGTGTGATTAGTGCGACCACGTTTAAACTCATTAAACCAGTTGTAAACAGTGACACGAGATGGGGCTTCATCGTGAAAGGCCAATCGAAGTCTATCATAACTTTCTTCTTGATTTAAATGACATCGAAAGTCACAAAAAATCATTGTACGAAAATGTTCTCGCGTTAAATTAATGCTGACGTGACGTGTAACGTGAAGGCGATTTCTGATTTCAACAGCAGTCACGGCCCTGTTACATAATATTGCGAGGGTAAGGAGTAGGGTCTTTGGCGACCTGTTCCTGACCGAAAATAAACACAAATATAATTTCAAGATTATTTATTTAAAGAAGTCGTAGTGAAACGTTTTTTTATGCCGTACAGTGTATAATGTTTTATATTATCAGTTAAATAAGATTTATTATTGTTGCAGGTATTGGTGGACTGGACGAACATATACTAAAGACAGCTACTCTAAGTAGTACAATAGCATGCCCGGCATTTTCCGAAATTCAGTACGCAGCTGTACCAATATTAAGAGTAGCAATCGAACCTACTTACCCTTCGCAACTACCTCAACTTGTCAAAGGTATTTACATGGAACATCATCTGTTTTTGCATGCCTTAAGCGCAGAGCGCGCAGGAATCTTCTACTAGCGCCTAAAAATCAAGATTCCAACGTTTAATTCCAATCATATTGAACACATAAATGATATAAAAAGCACATTGTCAGAAAGATAAATGGTTGTTGAACTTAAAATGTTTTTAAAATCAATCAATTGCTATTTTCACATAAAAAAGCGGTTTTAGTGGCATAAAGTGTAGATTTATCAAGTTCGCATGGAAGCGTAAAAACGATAACTTTTGAAAATATAATTTTTTTAAACTTCATCTATCATGTGGGAAGCCATGGAATGTAAATAGCAGTTTAATTTTGTTTTGTTTGGTTATAATTAATTTTTTCGGCTGCGAAATAGCTAAATTTTCGGTGTTTTGAGCAGCCTTGTATTAATTTTTTTACTAAATACACTTTGCCTCACTCCCTTTGCTCCACTTTGTTTTACTCCTGGCTCAGCAGCCGTCGTGAGTGGTCGTTTGGTATAGCGGTTTGTGCTGAAAAATATCGATCCCTTTTGAAATACAAAATATTCCAAAAACCAAATTTGATACATACTTGACCAAGGTAAGATATTATTATTATTTTTATAATCACAGATTTTTATTACAATATTTTATTTTGGCTAAAAGTACGCAGATTTAAGGAAATATACTTATACGTCTTTATGGAGACCTGAAGGTGTACTTCGATATCTGCTACTGGAACTCCTCGACGAGTAGAACTGTGTGCGGAGATTGTGCTCGTTATGTTAGTTATGATGAGACCTTACCCTGACTTGAAGGTGTACCTCAGTGAATGCTACTGGAACTCCTCGAAGAGTAGTAGTATTAGTGTGCTGAGTTTGGGTGCGTTTTGTTAATTATGATGAGACATTACCTCCGAACAGTGGCGGATTATCCTTAAGGCAAACTAAGCACATACCTAGGGACGTAAGGTTAAAAAGGCGCGTGCTGAAATTTTTAAACAAAAAAAAATCGTCGTATTTGATTACTCCGAACTCGCTCTTATTCTCTCATCGCATTTTTCATTTATGTCTCCCTATTAATGGTACTCGTATCCTAATTATTTTGCAATTATTAAACTATATTATAAATTATAATATAGTTTATTTGCAAAATGAGTATATTTAATTTATAATAGATATAATATGTCACCTAGAGGGCCGCCGGTGAGGTGTTAGGGTAGCCTAGGGCGCAGTCGACATTTGCCTACTCTTATCTGCCTCTGCCTACGGATTTGATAGAGTGACCTGAAAGTGTACTTAGATGAATGCTATTGGAACTCTTTGAAGAGTAGAACTAGGTGTGCCGAGTTTGGGTTCGTTTTGTTAGTTATGACGAAACCTTACCTCCGGACTTGATAAAGTGACTTGAAGTTGGACTTTGATTACTGCTACTGGTACTCCTCGACGAGGAGAACTAGATGTGCCGAGTTTGGGCTCGTTTTGTTAGTTATGAATAGATCTTACCTGTGGGCTTGACGGAGTGACTTGAAGGTGAACTTCGGTGACTGCTTCTGGAACTCTGACGAATAGAACTACAATTTCCATTTTTTAATTTTTTTCTCTATCATATGAGCATTATGAGTCATGCACTTTTGGATTTTCCAATCTTTTTTTTACTTGAAGTTTGACATAAAATTATCGGAAAATTAGATGTATAGTTAAAAGGTTATTAGTGAAAACATGTGTGTATTTAAACTACTTTAAAAAATGTTTTATATACGTAATCTTTTTTTTTATATTATTGCTTCAATATATCACCCATTCCACATCATTTTACAATAAAAACATGTGTGTAGGGATAAGACTTGTTTTACTTGAAATTAATAGACCTTCAGTTTTTATTTGTAATATTTTCCCATAACGTTATATAGCTTTGGAAATAGTCGCAAGAAACTGAACTTAAAGTGGTTTTCGATAATTTAACTACTTGCTCAAAGATCACTATTATAGTTGATCAATTTACAGCCAATACAAACAGACAGATAGAAAAAAGTAAAACATATAGTTATTTGTGTCTTAATAGCACGCAGTTTAACACTGCTTTCTCTCATCGTTTTCAATGCTTCCATAATATACCTGCAGCGTGGTTCTTATGGCTCCTGAGCGATGGCTGTGTAATCATCATTTTACGGCAAGTTTAAATACACTAACTGGCGGCGAGGCGCAGATTCAAAGGTGCGAGTGTCGAAACGACAGGCATTGTGAGGGTCAATCTGCGTGCAAAGCCTGACGATAAATTCTTGCAAAAATTTAATGTTCATATTGTAAATACTCAACAGCAGTATCTGAAAAATAAAGGTCAAATAAAATGTATTCACTTGGAGTAGTCTCTTTATTCTTATATATCTCTTACAACCGGAGAGAGATCAGGCGGAGGACCAACGGCTTTACATGCTTTCTGAGACACGGTGGTGAAACATCGGCAAATTTTCTCCTGTATCGCGGAGGTAGTTTACATACACAGATTTCACAAGGACAAACATCCAGACCCGGAACAATTATTTGTAGGCCATACAAATACTTCTTCCGTGCGGGATTCGAACCCGCGGCCCTTGGCGCTGCAACATATTGCTAAGTCACAGCGCCACGGAGCCTTCAATTTCGTCATTTCCGTCATTTCTTTTGGACCGTCCGAAATCTGAACTTAAGACCTTGGATGATCAGAAATTGTCGACCACTAAACTAGACTAGGCAGTCATATAAATACTGAGAAGTAATTTAGCGGTGGAAATTTGACACTTTTGCTATTTCTAAGCTTAAGTTTGCCATTACATGCTCTCTCTATCTCATATCGCACTAATAACAATAAATATATCTCGCTAGTGTTCTGTAACGGCCCCATTTATCGATGTAGTTTACGTTAACGTTTATTGTCAGTTGAACGTTACTGCTTTTGAAAAAAAAATACTGGTCTTATTTCAATGCATACAATACCTTCAATATAATTTATATAAGGTATAATAGAACTATTATTTTCTTTTTTTTTTCGTTTGATCTATATTTTGCTTGATAAATTACGGCCTAATGCTCGACAAGTCGACGCACACGGTCAGTTGATCAGTTGAATTGACGTACATCCAAAAACTGAGCGTGTTTTTTTTTACTTATTATAGGCCAGTGCTTGACCACAATCCCACCTGGTGGTAAGTGGTGATGCAGCCTTAGATGGTAAATTGCACTGTCTTATCGTAACAAAAGCCTATTCACTCTTGCCTTGAAGACGCCTAGATTGTATTCGGACGGAAAGATATACGCCGGCAAATTATTCCACTCCTTTGCTGTACGCATTACAAAAGACGAAGCAAAGCGTGTGTGAAATCTTCAGTTGAACGTTATTTAAAAGGAAAAAAATTACCTGACGGCAACCAACTGACGCGGTGAGAGGTTGGTTAGCCAAAATGAGCCAGATATTTCTAATAACGCACGTATACGCGCGGTCCCGTCGATCGAGAAATGAAGGCCGGGTTGAAGCCAGTGAGTGGAGAAGTCGTTTTTGTTTACTTTCATTTTAGCTGATCAGTTTAACTGACCTTGTGTGTTGAGCTTTACTCATAAAAAGCGACATCAATTTAAGAAATGCTAAAGTTGCTCTCTCTTTTACATTTGACTATAATACAATGGATTCTCCACTGGCACTTAACTTTCCAGCACAGTGTTCGGCGACCCTTCACTAGATGGAGTGACGACCTGATCGCCGACCTCGCTGTAGCGAGGAGGAAATTGCAGGCGACTTTCTAAATTGTACTCTTTCCGCTTATTGCACACAGTTGCACGAGATACGCCTGTTAATAAGAAAATCACATCACAATATTTTCAAATATTTTATGATCTTTACCTGTAGCCTTTGCGGTTAACGTATAGGTTAAGGAGTACCTGTAGACCAGGCCTCATTAACATGCTGGTAAAATGTTAATAAAATGAAAAACGTTCCCCGTATCGTACACCCCTGCTTCTTTTGGGTCTTTAGCATTGGCACTGAAATTTTAAATAATATACAATACCAACTGGTACACGGCATGTTGTTGTCGTTTTTAAATTTGGAGGAATTATATTGTTCAATAAGGAATGATAATACAGTCATTGAAAATTAATAATATAGAACATTGAAATAAATTTGTTGGTACGATACGCGCGCCACCTACTGTAAATTAATTGATACTAACCTTCGCGTAAGTGGAAGCAATATGTCGACAGAGTTTTACCGCAATCTGATGAAATGTTTTTATTTTAGTTTATAATTAACAGTGGTAGAGCCACGCGGCAGCTTTTGCTGTCGCACGGATGGGCCGGCTCGAACCGGGGTGGTACCACGACCTCACAGAATACCAGCGTGAAGTAGAGGTTTACCTCTGCGTTTCGCTTGGTGAGTGCAGGTGATCGGAGGCCCTTTTTACTGGAAATGAGGCATTCCATCTTAGTCCTCACGGGTGACAACGCATCTGCATTTTGATTCGCAAACGAGGATAGATGTAGATGTCTATGGGCCGCAGCAACTACTTACCATCAGGTGGACTATGTGCTCGTTTGTCACCATTATCCTATAAAAAAAACTCTATGACAGCGCTTAAATTACGTACAAACAGACTATATCATAAATTTGTATATATTAGACTATATCTAAAGGAAAGCTACTTAATTTAATGAACTAAACAGTTAAAATGATTATAGTTAAGTGTGACAGCTGGTAAATAAATAGATTATAATAAATAAGGCGTCAATCTTAACTATAACATGTTTATTGTACCTTTGTTACAAAGTGTGCCTTATAAAGAACCTTTTTAACTTCTATCTAATGCTATTATAAATAGAGTGTATATTGTTATAGCAACTTGTATTATTTTTAATGTTAAAGCAATTAACTGCGTATAAAAGATATCATCACAATAAAGTTGATGCGTAAACGCAGACATTTTATTTAGCGTCCATGTACGTGGTAATGGTGTGTATGTGACGACACGAGGATTAACATATCCAGACCCTTAAACCAACAATTTGGTTTTGACCATTAATATTGACTTGACTGAGATTAAAACCCAACCTCTGTAATATGACCTGTACACTGACCTCAAGGCCACGCTGATGCCTTGATGTTTATTTTGTGCCGACACAATTACTTATAAAGAATACTTTTCAGGGCTCAAACTTCTTAATCAATCAGATCCATGTGTGCAAGTATTGCTGCAGGAAACTGGCGAGCACGTATTAGTCACAGCCGGTGAAGTTCATCTGCAGAGATGTTTGGAAGATTTAAAGTTAGTTATTATATTTCGTAACTTTTTTACAGCTTTTTGTCAAAGCGTTTTTTGGCGATTTTTGTTTATAGTAATATATCGTGTAGTAAATAAAGATTAGTGATTAATGAATTTTAATTCCAAAAACAGCGCGATACGACGTTCCATACACTCGAACCTAAATGCGCGTTTAGCAAGCATTATCAGATCATTTTGGATGTATCTAAATATCCACGGGAATACTTTTAAAACTTTGTGTACAGAATGACGCGTTGCGCTTCGCTTCACATTACCATAATCACTACAAGTCGAGAATAAATAAGGCTTAAAAGTTAGTAATTCTATTGACAGCTTTTGTCTTTAACTCTTTCTTCTTTCACATATTTCTTACCAGTTCATGTAGATTTTAAGTTATATATTGTAATACCTTCTAGTTTTTTTTTCATAAAACTGAACTGACAAACGAACATACAGTCCACCTGATGGTAAGTGGGTACTGCAGCCCATGGACACCTGCAAATAACTTCAAAAAAAGAAGGCTTCAAATTCGTTGTCACTGAGATCTAAGATGGAATGCCTTACAGTCTGTAATTAAACTGGTTTTTATATTTGGTCTTTATACGTGGTGGAGCCATGCTGCAGCTATAATAGTAGTATGGTTGTAGCACGAATAGGCCGGCTCGACCGGGGAAGGACCACGCTCTCACAGAATACCAGCGTAAAACGGCAGCTTGACACTTCTGTGTTTCGTATGGTGAGTGTAAAGAACCGGAGACCCATTTTACAGAAAAAGAGGCATTCCATCTTGGTCCTCACGGATGACGACGCGTCTGCATTTTGATTCTTTATTGAGGATAAATGTAGATGTCTATGAGTCACAGCAACAATTACCATCAGGTGGACTGTGTGAGTTTTATAGGATATGGTGACAAACGAACGTTATTAAAATAAAAAAATAAAAAAAAATATTTTTAAACCGAAAGCCAGTCTAAAATGTTTGCCGCAGAAATAGGAAAGAGGACAAGGCAGAAAAAGAGTCCTTTTACCTATTTCTAGAAATTATCCGAATAATTCCATATTTTTTTTAATTACTTATTAGAAAATACGAGTATGATGTTTAATGAAATAACGGACCTTCACTCTTCCTCGAAATTTTTTTAAAATCTCAAACTCCATTTTCCTCACGACGTATTTTCCACCGCCGAGCAAGTGTTAGATAAGATCTTAATATCGCAGTCGGCAAGTTAGTAAGTGTGGAAACTCAACCGCGGGCAGACATCTTATTTGAATACTGATCAATTTAAGGCGAGCGCCTGATCCTTATATATCGCAATCTTCATTAGACTGTACTTGTACATTGCTGGACTTAAGTCTTTTTTTTACTATATAGGGATTATTCTGAATCATCATATTTGACAGGCGAATTAGCGATCCCAGTACGAGACACCTCGTACCTTTGACACTGCTCCCATTTGCAGGTCTGGGTATTTTAAGTCTGGCGTAAACGAGAAGTTTATACTTACCGCCATCTATCGGAATCCAGAAGATCTTTCTGAGATTTCCCATAGTTGCCCCTTACGGCACCTTCACTTCACAAATACTAGGATAGGGTTTAATTCACAAATACTAATTTCGTTTTAATCGATTTTAGGAATATTTACGCAAAAATACCTTTATCAGTATCGGAACCAATAGTACCGTTTAGAGAAACGATAGTTGATCCACCGAAGATAGATATGGCAAATGAAGAAATAGATTCTCAAAATATAGACAAAGGGTTAAGTGCACAACAGGCTCCTGTAATAACTATATATACGAGCAATAAACAAAGTAAAATTAAAATAAAAGCGAAACCTATACCTAAAGAAATAACAGAACTTTTAGATAAATCGACAGATCTACTTAAGGCTATTTCCCAACATATAAAAACTTTACATGGATTATCTAAAAATGAAAAGCTTGATAACCAATTAGATAAATTACATCTTAATGGAACCAAAAATCAATTATCGGAACGAATGCTAAAGCTCATAGAGATTTTCAAATCTAATCTTCAAACTATTTGTGATAAACTGAGTCCTGAATGGAAGAACCTTATCGATCAAATATGGTCAGTGGGTCCAAGAAATTGTGGACCAAATTTGCTTCTCAATCAAACGACAGATTATAAAACTAAATATATCTATCACGAGGAAGAGATAAAAGAAGATCCACGATTCGAATACGAAAGTAGTTTCGTAAATGGATTTCAGTTAGCAACATTGGCTGGTCCATTGTGCGATGAACCAATGATGGGAGTCGCTTTTTGTGTTGAAGAGTGGACACTAGACAAAAGTTACGTAGAAGATACTACGCACACATTCGGACCACTTTCAGGTACTTAGAGTAGTAACTATTAAATTAACCATTTTAACGTTACAGCCAAAAAATTGTTGAAGATAGGCCTCCCCTTATATTGCCTCATAGGGGGTTTATATTTACCATTGTGGACACACTTGGCAGACGGGTTGACAACCACAGTTTTTAAATTTTTTGTTGTCATTAGTAAGACGCTGCTGCGATTGCTTCCCTCCGTCGTCTCTTATGACACCCACGGGACGGTATGGGGTAGTGAATATTCTTACACCACCAGTACACGATTAAACGTTTTCATATTTTTTTAAGTTACACTTTTTCTAGCGATATATTTATTTCTGTTATTCAAGTAAGTTATTTAATTTAAATTTAATGATATAAATTATTTTAATGAAAATTAAAAATTAGCTTTTATTTTGATATATATATATAAATATATTTTATTTAATTTTGCGTATCGCTGCTGAAGATCGAAAATGAAGTGATGTATAAAATAATGAGTGTCATTTTCAGTTTATGTAATTACAGACAATTTATATTATAACTAGCTGACCAGCCAGACGTTGTTCTGCCCTCTCCGACGACCCTGTGTCCTATAAAAATTCTTAAATTCGTAATAAAAAATATTGAGGGTCACTTATAGGGATAAAAACTATCCCATCTCTCAAGTTGGACCGAACTGCACACAGTGTGCAAAATTTCATTGCAATCAGCTTAGTTAGTTATAGTTCAGGCGTTCATCGCGGACAAACAATGTGACACGTAATTTTTATATATAAAGATTATTGCGCTTAAAATAAATGAGTTCATACATATTGTTAACAGCACTAAAGTATCATCATCGTGTTCATCAACTTTTTATAAAAATAAATCATTACAGCCCACTGTGGAACAAAGGTATACTAACTAACTAACACTAAGGACCAAAGTAACCTATGGATTACCACAAAGCACAGTTTGAGCCATCTTTATCTATTGACTAATGCATATCTGGTATCGCTTCATACTACGCTTCTCGGTATGTGTACGAAGCTGTTCATCGAGAACCTTTTTCATTTATATGGTGGTTGGTCTTTTGTCCACCCGATTCCAATTCCGATTATTGATTCTTTGTTATTAGTTTGTGAGATTTTTCAAAATTAAAATCAATTTAAATTGAAATGATGAATTTTTATCGGCAGGTCAAATTATGTCAGCAGTGAAAGAAGCATGCAGAAGAGCGTTTCAAGTCCAACCTCAGCGTTTGATGGCTGCCATGTATTCGTGCGACATTGTCGTAGATCAAAAAGTATTAGGTAAGTACTTTTTTAGAAAACAGCTGTACTTTTTGAGTTATATATTCGCAGGGAAAATTGTATTTGTTTGTGTATTGCATGTTAATGTTATTAGTATTAAAATAAAAGAGAAAGTTTTTTCAGGCAATTTTAATTTTGTAATTACAAATATTGCAATTATCAATAATATTTACACAGCATTTCTTACTTATATTATTTTGTTATAAATAACTCTATTAACTAATCATTAAATAGTTATAAATGCATCCAACTACACAAATAGTTATGAACTCTTATCACATTACTTCGTGTACTTACATTTATGATATAAATATTTTTTTATACTTGTGATAATTTCGCATTAGTACAGTAACTGTGGTGGGGAAAACAATCGGTAGTTGACCCATCATTAAAAAAAAACGTTACGCTATAAGAGTTACTCTTCTTTCGATAAGGAAAACACTACGTTTTACAAAAATAAATTATACATGAAAAATAAAATTTAGAATCCATTCGGAACAAATTGAGCATTATACAAAAATAGTTTTTCAGTACGGGATTTAAACACGCGGCTCGCATAACTGAGCCCTAATCGCCTATTTATTGTTTTATGAAAGAGCAAGCAAACGAGCAGGTGGCTCACTTTATCAGTTATCATCGTCGCCCATTAACATCCGCAACATCAGAAAAATTACAGGTGTTTAATCTGTGGATTGCCACAAAGCACGGCTGTGAAACTCCTGCATCAACTGATTAATGCATATCTGGTATCGCCTCACACTGCGCTTTCCAAATTCAGTGCGAAGCTGCACATCGAGAATCATTTGTCTCCTTCAAGCTATATGGTGGCCGGCAATCTGCCGACGTTTAACATGAGGCCTGCAGCGTCCAAGACGTTTTGTGCAGTGACTATCAAGGCGTAAAATCATTCATCCAATCAATCGATCATTTAGGATAACTTAAATTTGTTATTTAACACCACTAGGTGTTTCGAAAAATGGTCGCATTCCCGTTTTATGTTAAATGAGATTCTAAATATTTAAAAATTAACACAAGAGATGTTTACCTATTTGACTATAAAAACCTCATTTACTGGCATTTCCATATAGTTTCTAAAGAAAAAAATTCGTCGTTATCTACACGTGAGTATCAACTACCATATTATTATTACTAAGATTTCATTAATTGACACCCTCAGGTTGAATATTGAGTATTTCTAGAAAAAGCATAAATGTTTTCTTAAACAGCAAAATCTTGTATATTATATAGATATAAGTATGGGTCTTATGAATATTTTGTATCCTGTAAATAGAGAGATTACAATCTTACTAAAATAGTTAAATATCATATAGATGGTGTAAAATAAATCAAACACATATAGTCTATTAAATGCAACTAATTTCTCACGCGCAATAAACACGCAATATGCTGAATGCCAGATTGCGATATCTCGCTAATTGTTTGAATTTATCTATCTATTAATTAAAAGCGTTTCGTAATTAAATGCATGTTTAACTCTACTCAAGTTTTCGTTGAATTCAAAAAGGCGTTTCTTGCAGACAATTACAACCTCTTTGAACCCAACATACTTTATCCTAACTGAGAATATTGTTTTAATTGATCCAGTGTAAAGATTCGGCTAATTCTTTGACTTTGTACCATGGGAGCGGAGGGTATTCTTGAACCATCCGTCGCATTCGTGCCGCTCTGGACCTCCTATTGTAATAGTTGGAGTCGAGATAGCTGTGCGACTGATATCGATTGTAGACTGGTTTGTCGGAATATGAATGGGGTTGGGAGTAGTCCACTTTATAGGCGCTGGTGGTGCTCTGTGCACTTGTATATCTATTGCCTTTGTAACCTGAAAATAGAATCACTTACTGTTATTGATACAGGCAACACTGAGCGCAAGTTAATAATTGTCAGAAACCGTTAGCAAATTTCAATGTGTAAATTGAACACCAATCTGGTGTGAAATTAGCAAGTGCCAGTGATTTTTCATATTTATGTGTATTGTTCTAATAACAAGTAGGTACTAATCATAGTTATAACAGATGTGAAAAAAGTTAACTAACATTCTTTATGCGTCTTAGCTGGCATAAGCTTCCTATCAATTCTAAGAGCAGTTTTGAGCGGAAAAAGTGTACCGCGCTGTTCAAATGCGTGTTAGTGTTTACACATTTCACACATCATGTCCTCGCAATGTTTATAATTTGAAGACGAAGGTTTCCTCGTGATGTATTACTTCACAAAAATGTTAGTGCTGTCAGCGGAACTTTGATTGGAATCTGGTTGCTCGTGATATATGTATTTTAAAGTGAAAGTAAATAAATGTTATATTTACCAGACTGATAGATCGGAGATGGTCGCACGCACATCATGCCATAAACTCTTATTCCGGGCACAGAAGCGTAGGTGGGTTGATCGTGTGTCATTGGACCCTCTGTGCATAACAGAAATATATTTATTAAGCAATGTTTATTTCAAAAATAATATAATGTTAGAGTTTAAACAAATAGGTTATAATTATTAAATTATTGTATTTTAATTGGTTCTTAATATATCTGCAAATAATGATTTCGTATATTAACGCGAATATTGAAAACATTGAATAAAACTACTTTTATGAATTTTAGCACGTTTAACACCACCTATTTTTGATTTATCTCGTTTCGGGTGCATTACTACGAAAGGGAGTTAAAAAGTATTAAATGCTATAAAATTCGTAAAAGAAGTTATATTCAACAACTGAATTACTTGAGAAAAATCAAACGTCTGTAAGTTAATGAAAACTGAATAATAAATTTCATTACGTTCATTCACACATATATAGGATACATACGAGGGCTGCACTAAAAGTATCGGGAATGGAATATTTCCACTGTTCCTGTCATATTAAAATCTTTTTAATTGAAAACTCCTTGGTTTTAAAAATCGAATACCATTTCTTTATTTAAATAAAGATTCTCGGTCTTGGCACAAGGTTTTGTCAAACTTGTTTAGTCGTTGAGAAAATGGAATTGACTCGAGAAAATTCAAGAGCGATGATTTATTATTACTTTCGAAGTGGTTTAACACAAAAACAGTGTGTCGACCGGATGATTTCTGCATTTGGTGATGAAACCCCATCCTAAACCGCAATCTATCGCTGGTTTGCTGAATTTCAACGTGGACGTGTCAAGCTCAGTGATGATCCCCGTCAAGGTCGTCCAAAAACTGTAGTCACCCAAGAAAACGTTGTGCTGTGCGTAAGCTGATTGAGGAAGATCGACATGTGACATACCGCGAAATTCAGGCAACTTTACACATTGGCATGAGTCAAATACAAATAATCTTACATGAACAATTAGGTGTAAAAAAATTGTTTTCCCGATGGATACCGCATTCGCTCTGTGAAGAGCAAAAAGCGGCTCGCGTTACTTGGTGCGTCTGAACTCTCGAAAGATTCCACGCAGGATCCTCAAATGCTGTATACAACATCGTATCAGGTGACGAATCCTGGATATACGTGTACGAACCCGAAACAAAAAACCAGTCACGAGTTTGGATGTTCGAAAATGAGTTAAAGCCAACAAAAATTGTTCGTTCACGGAGTGTTGCAAAAAAAAAATGGTGGCCACGTTTGTCTCCAAATCGGCAATGTTACGACTATTCCTCTTGAGAGCTGCAACCGCCGCATCATCCTCCATCACGACAATGCGAGTTCTCACACCGCACACAGAACAAAAGAGTTTTTAGAACAAGAAAACATAGAATTATTAGACCATCCGCCGTACAGCCCCGACCTTAGCCCTAATGATTTCTATACTTTCCCTAAAATAAAGAATAAATTGCGTGGATAGAGATTTTCATCACCTGAAGAAGCTGTGGACGCCTACAAAACGGCCATTTTGGAGACCCCAACTTCCGAATGGAATGGTTGCTTCAATGATTGGTTCCATCGTATGGAGAAATGTGTCAAATTTCGCGGAGAATACTTCGAAAAGCAATAAATACATATTTAAATAGTAATGTTGTGTCACTTCCTTGATTCCCGAAATTTTCAGTGCCGCCTTCGTACAGATCAGGATACTATAAAACGTGTAATAATGACATGACAAAGCAAACTGAACAAATGCTATTGAACTTCCAGCATAGTTATTAGTAAACCTCGTTTTGACTCTTAAAATTGTCGTTATTTAATTTAATAAAGCAGTATTTTTCACTTTCATCACAAAAAAAAACAATTTACTGCTGGTCAAAAGCCTTTCCAACAGTGAGACGAATCACTAAATTGTAATCTGCACGCTAAATAGGCGTATTAACGATCGCACAATTTGAAATCCCGTTCCACGTCCTTAGCATCGATTGAGTAATTTTTCGCCTATTTTATCGAAAACTATAATTTCTCGTCGTCACCTTTACGTCCGTAGAGGTGAGACGAAAAGGACACCATACACATAAATATATATACATATAATATATCTCGTTTTCCTTTAACCTATATCACATAGGTAGAAGTAAAGTTAATGAACAATTACAAGGTTAAGCATCATTAATTTTATTAATTTTTGAAGTGAAAACTTCTTTAGCCGCGTTGAGCAGTTTTTGGTAGGGGAAAACTTATGGGTTCGCCTCACCGATGACCTCGACATGCTCGTGACGTATTGCGCGCATGTCTACTACGCGTCGCTAGTGTGGGTTGCGGCCTGTGTATATGTACACGCATACATATATCATTGCGTTTTCACTTCTGTCGGCAGTCCTTATGTCTCTGTTTTTTTTTTTTAATTTAACAATCTACATTTTTGTAATTGTTGAATAAATGTAATGAATTCTACTAGCAGAAATTTACATAATATTACTCACCCAAAATATGACTTTCTGGGCAACGACAAATGACTAAATAGTGTGATTTTCCGGTTCTAATGTTCTGTAGAGCTAGCAATGACCAGTCCCTGGGTGCCCGACACTCTCGCATCTCTGACACTGCTTCACATGTCTTCACTAGAGTCACCGCTTTTTTCGCATACTGAAAAAAATATATGTGATCTAAAATTTATAGATTAATATATGAGTACTATGAGAAATTCGGGTACCATTTTAATGTCTTATATACCATAAAGATAAAGATATACACGCTGGGACAGCCGCTTAATCTTATATAAAGCGCAAGTTCGGTCCTTCCGCTGCAAAATGTCACCTAGCAGTTTTGAACTCAATGAAAAGGCGTGCTAAGAGGCTTATTGGTAACCTCAATCTGATTAAAGTCAATCTTGTCAGTCAGTTTCGAGAACTCCAAGGGTATACCAGAGTGAGTGTGTGTGTGTGTGTGTGTGTGTGTGTGTGTGTGCGCGTGTGTGTGCGCGTGCGCGTGCGCGTTCGTGTGCGTGTGCGTGCGAGTGTGCGTGCGTGCGTGCGTGCGTGCGTGCGTGCGTGTGTGTGTGTGTGCGTGTGTGTGTATGTGTGTGTGTGTGTGTGTGTGTGTGTGTGTGTGTGTGTGTGCGTGCGCGTGCGCGTGTGTGTGTGTGTGTTTGTGCAGGAATTGCGTAACTTGATTCCTCCCTCGTCATTTCACAATTAGACAACCACACGCTCGGTCAGTGTCCATCCACTCTTTTGTTGTCAACATACCACGCAACAAACATCGAAAAGTGATTGCTTTGTCGTTGGTAATGCGTACAGCAAAATAGTGGAATAATTCCAGCATCTGTCTTTCTATCTCATTGCAATGAGAGTGTCTTCAAGGCAGGAATAAATACATACAGGGCTCTTTACTGTCTTATAAGAAGTCAGAATGCAGACTAGCATACATGCGTAGATATATGGATATGAAAGAAGCAGGTGACCTAGTCCTTAGTCTATGCCTACATCTCTGGAAGACATGTGTATTAGTTTATGTATGAATGTGTTTATAAATTCATTCATCTATAAACACCTACTCTATGTTTACAAAAGGATGTTCAAATTTAAATTAATTATATAATAACATTATCATAGTGTATAATTAACATTAGAAACATTTTAACAGTGGTAGAGCCACGCGGCAGCTTTTGCTGTCGCACGGATGGGCCGGCTCGAACCGGGGTGGTACCACGACCTCACAGAATACCAGCGTGAAGTAGAGGTTTACCTCTGCGTTTCGCTTGGTGAGTGCAGGTGGCCGGAGGCCCTTTTTACTGGAAATGAGGCATTCCATCTTAGTCCTCACGGGTGACAACGCATCTGCATTTTGATTCGCAAACGAGGATAGATGTAGATGTCTATGGGCCGCAGCAACCACTTACCATCAGGTGGACTGTGTGCTCGTTTGTCACCCTTATCCTATAAAAAAAAAGTGTATACGGTGATATGAAAATATGTACCAATATTTTCATATCACCGTATATACTCAGCAGCACGAAGTAAATCGTCGAATTACGATAACGGGAGATAAACTAATAGTTCCCGTCTTGTATTAGAAGAAATCTAAATCGCTAACGCTAACGGTAACGATTGCAGCGGCTTATTTATCCACCATGTCCGATGCTTACCTTTTTTTTGGAGTCCGTAGTGAGGCGAGTGGTATGCAGGTCGTCGGCGTTTAAGCTGGCGGAGCACGGGTCTCGGTAACGTGCCGGGCACGCACACAGCGGCTGCGTATAGTTCAGACGCACGTACACTGCGTTGCACACCTGAAAATTTGTTTATAAAAACAATGACTAATTTAACACGAGAAAATTAAACTTCTCAATCAAAGTAACACTAAATAAATGAATTTTAACATTGTTTTCCAATCTCTAATCGTCTTTTAAAAGGCATGATAAACGCGCCTTATTAACTTTTAGAAACTCGAAATGATTTAATCTAAAGTTTTGACCAAAACGCTGAACGAATTCGATTACGTCAGCAAGCAAGGAGAAACTTTTTAAAATTGGTTAAAGTAAATTTATTATCGTTGTTTAGTGGCGCCGTAAGCGAATAAACTATCCTGTGGGCGTCTTAAAATATTACAGAGGGAAATTAAACAGGAGAAACATGGACAGCCGCATATTCCTGATAACATGTCAAAATAATAAAAAACTGCAGTTGCCAACCTACCTGTCAAACATGGCAACAATGGCAAATGACTATAATAAGGACATTCCTATGAGTCAATGTATGGCTTATTTTCAGCTGTGGACTTTCAATAAGATGGAATAAGGGAATAAAAAAAATTACATAATATAAATAATTTTACTGTTCTAGAAGCTATTTTATATTTGTGAATAAATAATATTGTTCGTATAGTAAACTATTTGCATTAAATCATTTTTACGTTTTCCTCTTGGGAAACCAAGAGAGGTTAATTAAGCCCCTGAACTTGTGACATACGGTAGAGCGGCGCGTGACCTACTGCGATAGTAAAAGATTAATTGTTTGTGCATTGTTCAGACGGGAGTGGATAAGGTACTTTGCTGAATATGTATAATATGCTACACTACTCATATAAATATGAATTTAATTATTATATGTATTATAAAAGCGGGATAAAATAATCGGGATATTAGCTTTAGAACCAGTAAGCTGAAGTGACAATGGCCATGTAGCTCAAAAAACTGACATCCTATAGCAAAGAAATGTTTTTGAGTGCAGCCTCTAACCACGCCCAATAGATGGAGTGACGATCTGGTAATAGATACAGGAAGTCGAGGAATGCAGGTGGCTAACGACCATGCTTTATGGCATTTCTTGGGATGCATGCTTGTATGTTTGGCAGTGGACTTTTGATGAGCTATAATGATGATGATATACGCAAAACTTGTATACAAAATGATATCTTAATGGATTTTACATCAAGATAGATTCATATGACTCCAAAATAAACCGTCCAATGAGCCGGAATAAGAGAATAGAGAGTAAAGTTTTCAATTCTGTTTTTTTTTTATCTTAACCGAGTAATATATTTTTAAGTTTTCTTCTTCTTCACCACTATTGTACCGTAAACATTCACTGCTGTATATGAAACTCCTGTTGTAGAGGAAAATGACCTTATTCGTCACTCATGGTAGGCGGATTAAAGACCGCAGTACTCGACGTTTCGCACCTTTAACGCTCGCCACTCGCCGGTCAGGGCATTTTAAGCCCAACCCGAAGAGATAGTCATAGTATAAAGACAGGGAAGTAGGCTGTCTCCGGCCCAATCCGCGATATAATTGCCTACTGTCTCAGGGTTGTCATTGTCACCAAATCATTAGTTTAAAGCCCGGCCCTTGCCAAAAATAATACATCTCTGTATAACTAATTCAGTGATCATTAGTCGATAAAGTTCAACAATGGTTTTCCTAACAAATACAGAAATGTATTAAGATTCAGAGCAGTATTATTTATAAAAAAAGGGATAAAATAAAACGGCGGGGCGGTGTGTGAGCTGGTGTTTAAATTATTTACTTAGTATATTCTAGTTACTTTTTATTTTTAATAGGCATAATATAGTATTTGCACACATAAAGGACCATATTAATTTTTATTTTTAATTAATACAAGCATATATATATTGAATCACACATTTATTACAAAATTACAAATTAGCTACAGAAAAATACTTTCTTCGGTTTCGACTATTACGAAACGACTTGTTATTAAACTTTAATGTGTAATATATCCGCATCCTTATAAATAACTTTTGCAAATATAATTAATTACGATTTTATAACCGTAAGTAGGTACTTAGTTACTATTCTTCCTCTGTCTGATAGACAACTAATACAACAAAAATATGTAAATGTATGTAAAAAAGCCGTAACGCGCGAACCTCGTGCGGTGTTAGCCCAGACTGGCGTAGTGAGAAACATTCCGAGATTGTGTTTAAGTGTGCGTGCGGCGCCTCATAGATACTATGGCGCACACATACAAGCCGCGCGCAGTGCGTTTGTTTGAAGATAACGTACTTCCCTGTCTTTATACTATGAGATAGTTGACAGACATTGCTAATAAGCACTTACGGCTTTTCGACCGATGTCATCTTTTCTATCTTTCGAACACTTTCCATAGTCGCTTCTAATGCTGTTCAAGGGACAAAATTGGGTGACGGATTCTGTAAACACGCCCCTACACGGTAACTATAATAGTAAACATATTGCATGCCTTTAAGCGCAAAGCGCGTAGGTATGTTCTACTAGCGCCGAAAATTTAAATTTACCTGCTGTATAGCACATTCCGGCAGCAAATAAATGTGCTGATTGTGAGGGTAATAGTGATATTTCGTCGGTTTCGCCAGTACTGAAGTGGAGCCCGCCGGCAGCGGCACTGTCTGAAACAAACAATTAGAATGATTGATTAACATCACGTTAAGGCTAAGCTCGACATAAGAGCGGTGGAGGGTTGTTTTTAATTATGTTGTATTCACAAACTATATGTATTTAAAAAAAATACTAGATGCCTTTTGTCACTTATTTCAGTTGTTCGATATACGAATTTTATCAAATATACTACTAGATCGGCAAATAAGAAAAACTGTGTCACAACTGTGGAGCGCGCGGACGCGAGCACGGGCGCGCTTTGCTAGCTGGCACGGTAAATATGCCACGCACTTGTATTTCTAACCCCCGACGCAAACAGATGGGTGTTATATGTTTAACGTGTGTATCTGTATATCTGTGTTTCTTTCTGTGGCATTGTAGCTCCGAAACAGATGAAGTTTTTGTTTGAAAGGTGACTTGATCGAGAGTGTTCTCAGCTATGATTTAAGAAAAAAAATTCAGTCGTTTGAAGATCATCAGCTCTTTTTGTTTCGGGGTGTTTTTTAATTTTCAATTTTAACATTTACTGCAGTTAGTGTGTCTTTAGGCAATTATGAAATAAAGTTAATTATTTGAAATAAACTTCTAATCACATTGGCAAAGTAGGCACATAAATGACAACGTTTTCACAGTTTCACAGTGTTAAGATTGGCGAAAACAACGTTCGCGTTTACAAAAGCAAAGAACTTGTCTTCTTGCCCTCACGCAATCGAATAAAGGAGTTACGGAGAATTGACCGTAACATAGTGCTCATTGTGTTAAAGCCGCAGAGCCTGTCTAGTAGTATACTGGTATACATAGAGAAGTCTTTCAATTTATCCGTGGTAGAGCCCTGCTGAAGTTATAATATTATGCTTGTAGCATATAGTGCGCTAGACAGACTCAGATTACCACAGTAAACTAGCAGCTTAATACTGTTGTGCTTCTTATGATAATAAGAGAACCGAGGATCATTTATACTGGGAAGGAAGGTATTCCATCTTAGTCCTCAGGGGTAACAATGCATCTGCACTATGACAATTAAATCGAGGATAGATGTAAATGCCCATGCGCCACAACATTCACTTACTATTAGGTGAACTGTGTGTTCATTTGTCATCCGTATTGTATAAAAAAAAGTATCAAACTATTTGTGTCACGCGTACAATCGGTCGGCGCAGCATATGAACGTCTAACGAAAGACACGCGGAGGAAGGATCGCCTTAAATTGTATCCACGCTTCGAGACGCTCGCTTTAAACATCGTTTGTTAAACCAGACGAATGTTCGACGGCGTGCAGAAATTTATGGAACCATCGAAAGCGCTAATGTGCTAGAGACGTCATTAGCATCGAGCACAATGCTGAGAAAAGTCTCGAGGTCGCCGCCGCTTCACAAAGTCTTGTTCATCAGTGGTGTGAGAATCTCTTTGTCAACGTTCCGTTGGGACGCGCCAATGAACTTTACTTTTTCTAAGAAGACATGTAGCTCAAGAAATAAAGTGTCTTATGTATTAATATTTTACTAATCTACTTAAAAGCTTTTTTGATGTTTGCTTTACATAATCTATATTGTTTTAAGACCATAGAAGGAAGATCATTCAGTGATTTAAAAAAAATTTGGGGAAGGTTTTTCAACAGTAGCGTAAAGGGCTGTTGTGATGTTAATTTATAATTATATATATATCCGCGCAGTCCCTTTATGGGTGGAATTTCGTATAATCCATATAAATGACCTCTAATCGGCGAAAGGAATATTCTCACCAATTTTCAAATCTCTAGGCTATGGTATGGTATTATTATGGTTCCAAAGATATCGTGATGAGTCAGTACATAGGTGGAAATCTCATATACGTATACACTAGGAATAGTTTTCAATATTACACAGTCTTAACAACCATGATTTTAAGAAAAATAGGATAGAGCTTTTGCCCAATAACCCACAATACAATTGTACAAAAACAATAACAGTAAATTAAATATATCTCCTTTTTCTTCACCATTCTGTACTGCTGGACATCGAATTTTCCGTATTCTACGTGATTGTCAGGTGAATAATCGAGCCCTCCCAGTACCAGGCGTCTTGCACCTTTGACAAAGTTGTCCGGAGCCGGTCTAAATACATTGAATACAATTTTCAGACTGTCCGGACAACTATCTTATTTATATCTGTTATAATTACTAGATTATTATAGATTATGCGGCCATCTGACAGACGTTAAAACATCTTGGCGTTTCTGTTATTGAACTTTTGCAATACACGGGATGAGATGGTGTAATGGAGTATTTTATTCTACCACCATATGGCTTGACAACATTTACCAAGTTATACGTGAAAGAGCCATGCTGCAGCTATGTTATGGTTGTTGCACGAATAGTTCCGCGCGACCAGGGAAGGTCCAAGCTCTCACTGAATACCGTCGTAAAATAGCAACTTAATGCTGCCTGTGTTTTGTATAGTGCGTGTGGAGACACGGAGACTCTTTTTACTTAAAACGGGGCATTCCATCTTAGTCCTCAGCGGTGACTGATGTCTATGCGTCACAGTATCCACTTACCTTCAACTGTGTGCTGTCACAACACTGCTTTGTCAACCTTATTCTATATAAAACCAATTTTTGGTTTTGTAAAACTGGAGTGTCATACAAAATTTCAGACCACTTGATCTTCAGTGGCAACTGCAGTCCATTGTTATCTGCAGCCTACGTCAAACAAAGAAGGCTACAGATGTTTTGTCACCTTGAGGACTTAGATGAAATGCCGTACAGCCTTAAGTAAGAGGGTCATCATCATCATCCTTACAGCCTTTCATAAGTCCACTGCTGAACATAGGCCTCCCCCAAGGAATGCTACAAAGCACGGTCCTGAGCCACCTGCATCCATCAACTTCCTGCATGTCTTACCAGGTCGTCACTCCATCTCGTGGGGGGTCGCCCTACACTTCGCCTACCGGTACGAGGCTGACACTCGAGAACCTTTCTTCCCCATCGGTTGTCGGTTCTTCTAGCTATATGGCCGACCCACTGCCTCTTCAGTTTACTAATCCGTTGGGCTATGTCGGTTACTCTGGTTCTACTGCGGATATCCTCATTCCTAAGTTTATCACGCAGAGAAACTCCGAGCATAGCCCTCTCCATAGCTCGCTGTTCAACCTTGAGCTTCCTCATACGGCCAGCAGTGAAGGACCACGTCTCAGATCCGTAAGTCATCACTGGCAACACGCACTGGTTGTACAATCTCGTTTTAGGTTTTGAGATATGTCTGACGAGAAGATGTGTCGTAGCTTCCCGAACGCTGCCCAGCCGAGTTGAATCCGTCGATTGACCTCTCGGTCGAAGTTGGAGTTACATAGTCGGACTATTTGTCCCAGGTAAACATACTCGTCAACAACTTCGAGCTTAGTGCTCCCAACAACTACCGGCATAGGTGTGACATGGACATTAAACATAATCTTTGTTTTGTCCATGTTAATCTTAAGACCTATCCGTTGAGAGACACTATTGAGGTAATTAAGCATAGTGCTTAGGTCCTCCAGCGATTCTGCCATAAGGACTATTTCGTCGGCAAATCGAAGGTGAGTGATGTACTCGCCATTGATGTTAATACCGTATCCTTTCCAGTCCAGAAGCTTGAAAACGTCTTCCAATGCAGCGGTGAAGAGTTTCGGGGATTTAACGTCACCCTGTCTTACACCTCTCTGCAATTGAATAGGTTTCGTACTCTGGTTCTGTACTCGGATAGCCATCGTAGCTCTACTGTAAAAGCACTTCAGCACTTCGATATACCGACAGTCAACTTGGCACCGCTGAAGGGACTGCAACACCGCCCAAATTTCGACGGAATCAAAGGCTTTCTCATAGTCCACATACGCCAGGCATAGTGGCAAATTGTACTCCTTGGACTTCTGTACAACTTGCCGAAGGGTATGTATATGGTCTATGGTGCTAAAGCCCTTTCGGAAGCCGGATTATTCGGGAGGCTGGAAGTCGTCAAGTCTGCGTGCGAGACGATTCGTAATGACTCTCGAAAACAGCACGTAGACGCGGCTCAGAAGGGAAATCGGTCTGTAGTTCTTCAAGAGAGCATTGTCACCTTTCTTGAAGAACAAGATCACCGCACTTCTGCTCCACGCCTTCGGTGTAATGCCACCATGGAGGACGGAATTAAAAAGCCTCTGAAGGACTTCCAGTACCGGTTTTCCACCCGCTTTCAGAAGCTCCGCTGTAATTCCATCCTCGCCTGGGGCCTTGCCGTTTTTAAGATGCTGGAGAGCCATTCTAATCTCGCTCAGACTGACGTCCGAGATATCTTCGGAAGTAAGAGGGTGATAGGTAATAATTTAAAATAAAAAAAATATTAAAGTTAAACAGGTGGTAGTTATAATGCATTTACTTCGTTAATAATAGCTTTGTTCACTAGTTGCGAGATTTAATTTCGATAAACATCGGTTCTCTTCCATCTCTTCACAATCTGCTCCAGTAACCCGTTTATTTACGTCAGATGTTATTCCACACAAAGACCTTTTTGTACCTGCCGAGCCGCTATTCGTTACTAAAAATATTTTTCTTGCTCTTACTCTTTTCGGCTATCGTCTAATGTTAACAGCATTAAGCAGCAACATTCGATATTCTAAGGAAGTAATCAGATTGGACTGATGAATAAATCTATAAGCAAGAATACACAAATGAAAGCGTCGTGTGGGTACCATACCCTGTTGAAGGGTTTGAATGGCTACAACATTTTTTACTCTAGTAAATAAGTTTTATTTTCCAACTATAAAAAGTATATTCTTTTCAATATTCATTTCCATAAAAAACAATAAGTCTCTACAGTAAAGAATAGGTTTGTTTGCGAAGCAATTAATGATTCATCTGAAAGGGAACTTCAAAGCCTTTTCCGTTGTTTAGCTACGTCATCTTGTTCATAAATGAATCCATTATTTCTCTGAAGTTTTGTGACATTTATTCTTAAACGAACGAAATTGTTTTTGGTAATCATTGGATAAATGAACTTAAATCAACTTTCATAATAAAAATCGTAAATGGTGATCGAAATTATTATACTTATTAAATGTTAATTACGATATACGTGTTTAATTGGACTGTTTACTTACAAATTGTGAGTTATAAAATTAAATACAATGTATGATTTTAAAACAAATTACATTTATCATCGTAGTAAAAATAATTGATGGCATACAATATTTTGTTGTAATCCTTTGTAAAAAAAAATTGCAGATCTTTTTTATCTGGTACCGTTTTGATACCGCTTTCGATAACATACAGTCAGTTGAGTCATGAGAGGGCAACGAAGCTGATAAATCTCCAGGCCTCCAGTTTACATTTCTTTATTTAAGAAAAAAAAACGGACGTCACGTCCAGGGTGAACGATCGCCACGGTCATCGAGCCATTAGAGAAACTTTGGTGCTTCTCAGAGATTATCCTTAGCAATTGTTATTCATGTTTCAATAGACTACCAATCTTTATGTATTAAATTACGTGTCGCATTGTTTGTTCGGGAGACACTATTGACTATTGACACTATTAATTGTGTCTCCCAACGGATAGGTCTTAAGATGAACATGGACAAAACAAAGATCATGTTTAATGTCCATGTCACACCTATGCCGGTAGTTGTTGGGAGCACTAAGATCGAAGTTGTTGACGAGTATGTTTACCTGAGACAAATAGTCCGAATAGGTAAGTCCAACTTCGACCGAGAGGTCAATCGACGGATTCAACTCGGTTGGGCAGCATTCGGGAAATTACGGCACATCTTCTCGTCAGGTATACCTCAAAACTTAAAAAGGAGACTGTACAACCAGTGCGTGTTCCCAGTGATGACTTAAGGAACTGAGACGTGGTCCTTCACTGCTGGCCGGATGAGGAAGCTCAAGGTCGCTCAGCGAGCTATGGAGAGGGCTATGCTCGGAATTTCTCCTTGTCATAAATTTAGAAGGATATCCGCAGTAGAACCAGAGTGGCCGACATAGCCCAACGGATTAGTAAGCTAAGTGGCAATGGGCCGGTCATATAGCTCGACGAACCGACAACCGATGGGGAAAAAGGTTCTCGAGTGGCGGCCTCGTACCGGCGGACGAAGTGTAGGGCGTCCCCCCACTAGATGGAGTGACGACCTGGTAAGACATGGAGGAAGTCGATGGATGCAGATGGCTCAGGACCATGCTTTGTGGCATTCCTTCGGGGAGGCCTATGTTCAGCAGTGGACTTGTAAATGGATGTAATGATAAATGATGATGATGATTGTTTGTTCGCGGTGAACTCGTAAACTATGGAACTGATTTCAATGAAATTTTGCACACTGTGTGCAGTTTGGTCCAACTTGATAGATAGGATAGTTTTATCCTAAATATTTTTTATTGCGAATTTAAAGGTTTTTATAGGACTAAATGTCGTCTAAAAGAGTTGAATAACATCTGCCTGGCCAGCTAATATTATTATAACAGAAAATTATGCTTACGAGAATACAAGAACAACACTTGGTATTTTGTTGTGCGTTGTATTATCGCATTATTGTTATCGATCGAATAGCTTACTGAACAGTTACAGGGTCAACGTTAGGATAAGCAAAAGATCTCACGATATATTTACCTTACTAGTTAATCTCAAGTTTGCGATCTTGACACGATTTCAACTTTCGTGCAACCTGCATTCAGAGATGGCGGTAACAATAGATCGTTGTACTGTTTTATAACGAGTACTTTGCTATCCTACGCTACGACTATCATTATAGAAGAATAACTTTATATTTTTTAATTGCATTCACTAACAACAAATACTTTGCAACAAGTATTTTGCGACAGATGTGCATCACGT
This sequence comes from Parnassius glacialis, assembly GCA_033319125.1. Classification (NCBI taxonomy): domain Eukaryota; kingdom Metazoa; phylum Arthropoda; class Insecta; order Lepidoptera; family Papilionidae; genus Parnassius; species Parnassius glacialis. Next base: position 27,535,227 of record JAVANC010000028.1, on the reverse strand, counting down.
TGTAGCAGTAAATACGCATACGGTCCTACCGCGTTAGATATGTCAGTTGGCCTCTTATTTTTTCTGCCGACTTCCAAAACGGAGACGGTACTCAATTCGAGTGTATGTTTTTTTTATGTGTGTTACCTCATAACTTTGTACTGGGCGAACCGATTTCGATGATTCTTTTTTTATATGAAAGCTGATAGTTCTCGTGTGGTCCCATATGAATTTGATCAAGGTCAAACCAATGTTTATTGAGTTATTCTTGAATAACCTATATTGAAGTCGGCTGTACAAAATTTTTAATTTTTAATTATTCCTGGACATACACGATTGCACATTTTGTGCAGGTGTACATATAATGTTTTCGTTATGTACTGGCGGCGTGTAAATATCCAATATCCCATGTCCATTTCGTTGGTGTCGTAAGATACGACGTTGTAAAACTGTAACAGAAAGGCAGCAATAGCACAATCCTGATAACAATTGAAAATAATTAAAAAATTGCGGTTGCCAAACTGATTGCTAAACGTGCCAACTATGGCAGAATCCGTATTAGCCATTCTGTGGGGAAAAACTATGTGCAGCAGTGGCTTTTGATAGGGTGTGCTGAATGAATAAAAAACATATTGTTTTTTTTTCTTTTATTTTTGGTCAACAACTCGAAAAACCGACTAGCGATGGAGAAAAGAGTTTCTTATGTGACAACTTCAGTGTATGGTGGTTCTCTGACTAAATGGAATAACGACCTGATAAAAGACTTATTGGAATAGAGCCGCGTTGTTGTTGAACTATGTGAAAAATTCATTTCAATTTTGAACAACGAATTTTTTTTATAGGATAGGGTGACAAACCAGCAAACATTCCACCTGATGGTTAGTGGTTGCTGTGACCCATAGACATCTACATCTACATCCTCAATAAAGAATCAAAATGCAGATGCGTTGTTACCCGTGACTAAGAATAAGATGGAATGTCTCTTTTTGTGTAAAAAGGGTATCCGGTTCTCTACACTCACCATACAAAACACAGCAGTGTTAATCTGCTATTTTACGGTGGTATACCGTGAGAGCGTGGTCCTTCCCAGGTCGAGCCGACCCATTCTTGCTACCAGCAACAAGGCTCTACCACGTATAATATGAAAATAACTTTTTTAGGGCATTGTTATTGTACCACGACGAAATATCTTTATTTTTTTATTTTAACGGTAGATTAGGTAGTAATAGATGGTATTATTTAATAGAAAATTAAAGTAGCGTTCCGAGAAGTGATTTCACTCAGTGGCGCTTCAGTAGTTTAGATGGTCAGTGATTCTAAACAATGCGTTGCACGCTCAAGCTTTATGATGGGTGAAAGCTTTCGCGGCTTTTATCTTAAGTGTCTATATGCAAAGCGTATTAAGTCCTTAGTCTAAGTCAGTACTTTTAGATGCTCTCTCTCAGTGGGAATAAATGATTTGATCCTATAGTTACCTAGAAGAGATCGCTTTTATAGACATATCGAATAGGTTTTTAGATAGATAATGTCGCCCATTGTGCTACGGATTAAAATTTTTGTTATATTGTGTACCATAAAATTTTATTTAAAATAAGTTCAATTATACAGAAACAATATTTTGAACACTACTTACAGTCCCGTTGACTACTCCAGGCAAGATTAAATCGCTTGGATAAGGAGCGGTTCATGACAGTAGTGACATGGCGGATTCGTACCCACGACTTTTCGCGGTTTGCTACATACCATCAAATGTACATAATATGCATATTCAAGCTTTTTTATATTTTGAAAGAACACCAGCGTAATGTAAATTTAATTTTATTAATAATACACCTAATAAAAATTGTCAAGGAGTTTTATTAAAAAAAAAATAGGCTAGGGTGACAAACGAGCACACAGTTCACCTGATGGTAAGTGACATAGACATCTACATTTATTTGTCCTCAATAAAGAATCAAAATGCAGATGCGTCTGTCACCCGTGAGAACTAAGATGGAATGCCTCTTTTCCAGTAAAATGGGTCTCCGGTTCTCTACACTCACCATACGAAACACAGCAGTGTCATGATGCCATTTTACGCTGGTATTCTGTGAGAGCGTGGTCCTTCCCCGGTCGAGCCGACCCATTCGTACTACAACTAGACTACTAATATAGCTGCAGCATAGCTCTACCACAAAACCATTCGTGCTACAACTATGATGATGTGTTATTGAAATTTATTATTAATTAAATAAAATGCATTTAACGTCACAACGTTGTAAAATATATAAGTGTAAGGATATCCACTACCCCACATCGTACCGCGAGTGTCGTAAACGCAGGAGAGGGGATAAACCAGGAGTTGGGCTGCAGCGTCTTCCTTAAACATAAAAAGAAAAACTACAAGTGTGGCAATTATGGTAAACATCTTCCTTTATGAATCATTCTAATTCTAAGGGGAGGTCTATGTTGATGATGAATTATTAACGCAAATTATAATTACATATATATACAGGATTATTTTTTAAAGAGTAGCCAAATTTTAAACTTAAGTTCAAATATATAAATAATGATATACCGTTATTGCAGTTTTTCAAAATACGAGTAATTAAGGGCTTCTACTTTTATTTGAAATTATCGCAAATTGAATGTGATTTATGGGCAACAACGTTTTTGCCTGCACATCGACCTTTACGAATGTGTGCGTGCATCGTAAAATCAGTAAAATAATGCATTACCATGCATTTTAAATTTAAAAGATAAATAAAATTTAAAACCACCACCATTTACCCATACTACTTCTGAACCTTTGCAAATTTAGCCGGTTATTGCTAAATAACCCTGTATCTAAATAAATCTGTTTAAGTAGATATATATATATATATATATATATATTTTTTTTTTTATGGGATAAGGGTGACAAACGGGCACACAGTCCACCTGATGGTAAGTGGTTGCTGCGGCCCATAGACGTCTACATCTATCCTCTATTACAATTCAAAATGCAGATGCGTTGTCACCCGTGAGGACTAAGATGGAATGCCTCATTTCCAGTAAAAAGGGCCTCCGGCCACCTGCAACGAAACGCAGAGGTGAACCTCTACTTCACGCTGGTTTTCTGTGAGGTCGTGGTACCACCCCGGTTCGAGCCGGCCCATCCGTGCGACAGCAAAAGCTGCCGCGTGGCTCTACCACTGTTAAAATACCATATTATAATATGTGTGTCATATTATAATTAATATGTAACCAAAAATACGCATAACAACTAAAGAGACTGATTTCATTAACTATACGTGGGAACGAGCATCGTAGTGCATCGGAGCATTTAGTGCTTCGTGTGAAAATAACAGTGCTCCCCGTATCTAGATTAAAATGTTCAACAGAGTGATTAAATAAAATGATTATAACGATGAATGATAAAATGGTTATGCTTTTAACAGTAATTCACTTTATAATTTAATACTATTTTAGTAAGTCCTCATTCTGTCTAACTTGATTTAATTTCAATGGTATAATGTTCTATGTACCTAGGTTACCAGAATATAAAGGTTGCCAACCCGCTTGCCAAGCTTGGCAACTAAGACAAATATCGTCCTTATGGGGCAATCTATGTGGGAGGCCTAAGTTCAGCCGTGCACTTTACGGCTGTACCGCTAATGGTGCAATAAAATCCCGGTTGCCGCGATTATAGTCGGTATAATCTACTCTAAAATTATTAATAATCAAAGTCGTCGTTTAAATCGTTTCGTTTAAAAATATTTATCCCATAATTGTAACACAAGCAGGAATTATGATCGAAGTATGAGGATGCAGCTCAGCTTAATTCCAGAGTTTTCAAATTCTAAATTCAAAACTTCGTTCATTGATTCTGGTGTAAAAATAACCCCACATTCTCTTCAATCGCGTACGAACGCTCATTCACATGCTCACACACATAATATAAGCAACTTAAGGCGTGCGAAAGATTTGCACAATTAAAAATTTTGTACAGCCGACTTCAATATAAGTTATTTAAGAATAACTCAAAAACTATTGGTCTGACCTTGATCGAATTTATATGGGACCACATGAGAACTATCAGCTTTCATATAAAAAAAAGAATCATCGAAATCGGTCCACCCAGTTCAAAGTTATGAGGTAACACACATAAAAAAATACAGTCGAATTGAGTACCGTCTCCTTTTTGGAAGTCGGCAGAAAAGAGGATTATTAAACGTCTTTGTCTTCGCGATTCGAGTTTTGCGTTTTCGAATGGAATCGATAATACTCGTACTACCTATTGTCTCTCGATATATCCGCATGCTTTACTAAGCGGGGTTCATCACGTGCAGGAATAGTTGAAAATTGAGAGTTGAAGTTCGTATCCCCAAAGGATATGCAGAGTCAAAAGAAAAGCGAACGATACAAACTTTGGCTAGCATATCGCCTACACAATCACAAACTCAATATCCCATTAGTCGCCTTTTACAACATACTAGGTAACGCATTTGGCAATGTTTTATGTTATAAAACATGCATAAACATGGGAAATATAAGTTCCAGACGCACATCACCAGCTTCTTGAAGTCCACTGTTGGACACGAATCTCTCTCAAAGAGGCTTTGCCAGTCTCTGGTCAACGGACCATATTTCGGAAGCCTTAAATTTTTTTGGCAATTCCCATAGTGGCCTTCTAATGACTCCCACGGGACGAAATTAAGTGATGCATTCTCAGTGGGATGCCATCATACTGTATAATAATTATTTAGTATCCATTATATAGTTATAAGTATCTTTATAAATGTTCAATGTTTTGAAGATCTTCAGTTTTGTAACTTTAAAAAATTACGCTAGGATTTTCTATTCTCTCCTGTATTATGTAATTACTTGTGGACCACGCAAGCATCGAACTTGCAGCCCCCCAGCGCGGCAAACAAGCGCTTCATTAGCTGCATGTTAAATCTCTACATAGTATAAAAGAAAGTCGCTTTCCGCCGTCTATACGCTTAGATATTTTATACTACACAACGGATTTTAATAAAGTTTTCATCAATAGACAGAATGATTCATGAGGAAGGTTTATATGTATATGTAATAAATGAATATTATGTATTATATAATTCTTATGTCGGTGTGTATATGACTGCGCTCCTAAACGGCTGGACCAATTTTTATGAAATGTTGTGTGTGTGTGGTTAAGTTGATTAGAGAATGGTTTAGATTTACAATCAGATCCGGTAGGTGGCTTTATTGTTGAGATCCAGAAATCAACCGTGCGAAGCCGGGGCGAATCACTAGTGTTATATAACCTAAATTTATAAAGAAACTAGGTGTGCCCGGGGTTTCACCCGCGTATATCACGTGTCTGAGCCACGCAACATTTTTTTTCTTAAAAAAAACGTTACCCTTACACTAGGATTTTCTCCTGTATCGCAGAGGCAGTTTACAAACACAAATTGCACAAGGACAAACATCCAGACCCGAAACAATTATTTGTAGGCCATACAAATACTTGTTCCGTGCGGGATTCGAACCCGCGGCCTCCAGCGCAGCAACTCATTGCTAAGCCACTGCGCCACGGAGCCGTCCAGACATGACATGGAGACACCTAGTTCAAGCATTTTAGGTAACAGCGTATGACAACTTGGTAAAATTAATGGAGTACTTTTATCTATCGGCATATGTACGTTATAGAGTGAAGTTAAATTTTATCCACTCTCTTCCCTTTCCGGGTGAGCGTCACGCCCCCGCCACCCCATTATTTATCAATAATCATTTTGTACCTACACACTTTTCATGTATCGTGTATGTTATATATTAAACTGAAGCGTCAGTAGCCTAATGGCAGGGCGCGGACCGCGAACTCGAAAGGTCGTGAGTTCGAATCCGCCATTCGACTACTGTCGTGAACCACTTCTAACACAAGCTTTTTCAGCTTACCAGAAGTGGTTAAAGGGAATATTAGTAAGGTTTAATAGCATTACTAGTATTTTTTAAGAAAAAAGAAACTGGATAAAACCGCTATTCGGGAGAGTTTGGCTATAATATATAAAAATAATTTTTCAATTCGGACTGGTAGTTCCAGAGATTAGCCTATTTAAACAAACAAAAAAAGAACTCGTCCTATTTTTATATTAGTATAGATAATCTTTAATAAAAAATTTGCGATTTCCATCTTCAATAAATATCATAATTATAAGGCTTTGTTTCAACACAAGTTCATACGGAGTCGATATATTGCTGATCATTTATACAGTATCTGAATAATTATACTAGGCCACGCATCACTGAGTACTTTTCTCGAGAATACTTTTCCCAGCACTTAATGTTAGCAAAAACAACAAATTCATATTTTAATGTGTTATATAAGCAGAGAGAGAGCCTGGTCAGCTCTGACTTTAAATTACTTGCGGTTTTAGGTCTTTAACAATTTCTGAAATGTATTTGAAAGTGGAAGTTATCTTTATCAACAATCCGTAAACAAATATTTATATATTTTTTTCCTTTTTGTTTTCCATCTACTCAGCTTTTGTAATGAATCAATTGACTTTCTTTTTAGAAAAATATTACAGTAGTTATGGTCTCCGTCATTTCGTATTTTATCGGCACTTTCGAATAATAATTTTTAAAGAAATTTTGCTTAAACCTTTAAGTTGTAATTCATTTCTGTCTTTAAATTTTTCAAGCATTAATATTAATCATTAACTTGTAAGTAGTTTATTGTTGGACATAGCAGCACAGGTTTCTTGTCATCATTGTCGACGTTACAGCCTTTCGTAGCTCCACTGCTAAACAAAAGCCATCCCAGAAAACGCCACAGAACACGATCCTTAACCACCTGACTCCATCAATTTCCTGCATAAATACATAGATTGATATTTTAAAAGTTATATTTCGCAGTATATATTGGCGATTTGTGTAATTTAATATTAAACATTTGCAAATTAAATGCAAAATAGGTGTATTTATAATATGCAATACACTTTTATCGGTTATATAATAAAGAAAGTTTGTTCTGTTTGTTTGTGGAAGTTAAAAGCAAAAGTAGGTTTATTGAAACAAATGCACTACGGAGTAAACATGTTATTGAGAAAATTTTAGTGATAATCATCAAAACAGCACTGTTATGCAGCAATATTTCTGATCCTATGTTTTAAGTTGCAAAATGGAACAAATATAACTCATTGAAACGATTGTGATGATGTTACGGATAAAATTATCTCGGTTTATTTAAACCACAACAAAGAAATTCGATTATGAATCGATTTTTAAGGCGGTTTATACTGACGTCCTTAAACGATAGTTGGAAGGTATAATCAGTTGTGTAGATAACTTAAATTCAAAATTTAAAAAAAACCGTTACAATAAGAGCTGATGATCTTCAAACGGCTGAATGGATTTTCTTGAAACAGCTAAGAATACTCTTGATTAAAACAACTTTCAAACGAAAATAACTCGATCAAAATCAATTCATCCGTTAGAAGCTATTATGCCACAAACAGACACACGTACAAACTACAAAATTACAAACGGCCTTTGATTTTCGTATGGGTTTATAAATAATACCGTACCACAAGTGTAACGAACAAACATACAGAGGCCTACATATCTTAAACCATTCGAGCCGGACTTAACATTTTATGCGATTAGATTAGATTAATAGTATTTACTTCACAAACATCGTATTTAGTAAATACATGTACCAGTAAAGCTATATTAATTACCAGACATAGCCTTAACGCCTCATGAAGCATTTGCTTGCAATTATTGTCGACTGAAATTTATTAATATTGACAAAGTAGTAACATATCGTGTGACTAAAACTTTTTTAAACTCATTGATATAATTCTTACACTCGTACACAGTACGTAAGTACATTATTTAAGTTTGTCATAATTACGATAGTTTGTAATTAGAACATTCTATGCCCAGGAAAATATTATTTTATCGTTGGTCTCCATACTACTTTTTAATTCAGATTCAGGAAAAACCTGACGATACGAAGATATGAAGGATTATTGAGCGCAGAACTTGCATTCATGTTTCTTCATATTATGTGTGATTTTGTTTTGGATTATTTTAACGGATATAAAGCCTCATTCAGTTATTAACTAATGAAATTGAAATATGATAAATGTTGTTATCTGTACTCGTCCTTAAATAATACCATAATTTTTCTTCAGTATGGTGCTTCGTCTAAAAATTAATTAAAAATTATTATTTGCGCTATTGTCCTTTGAAATGGTAATACCATTGCCACAATTTCATTTATCTTTCCACTTAAACATTACACATGCGTATAAATTAAATTAAATTATTGTCTGTCTGTAATATCGAAATAACTTCCTTATTTGGAGCTAAGGGATTTTTTTCCATATCAAGAAATGAATAACCATTTGAAATATGTTCGGAATTGCTGAACTAATTGTAATGAAAATTCACGAAAAGTTAAAGAGTAATGCTAGGATCACACCTAAAATAATCCTCGCTGTATATTAACCAAAAAAATGATATTTTTTGAAAGAAAAAAAAAACTAAAAATTGATAAAATAAAGGGTCTCTGATTGTCCTTCCCAGACGGATACAGGGCGGTCGCTAGTCTATAGTATAATGACTATAAACATATAGTCGCAACTTTAACTGCGAGTTCAGATTATACATCTTGAAATAACGTTTTGCTTGGGAAGACACCATTATTCTTCGTAATATTATCTTTTAGCGCTGTAAAACATGGTAAATGTGTGACTGACGTGTTAATTTTATTTGTTGCAATAAATTCGCACGGAGCTGTTGCACGCGCGATCGTGCAGAAAAGTGAACGCGTTCCCCCACAGAGTTTAAGTGCCTTGCTAATAAATATTATGTCTTAAACTTTGCATAGTTACCGATCCCACTCGGCCGCGAGTTTAACCACGCGAGTTGACTCAGTGCGGGCAAAGCTCCGTGCACGCAACGAGCGTTCGTTAACCGTGAGCCCGACCCACCTCAACATAGGTTCAGGGTTGCCTGTTACGTATTGTGAAATTACTTCCGCTTTCAGCTAATTCATAGCGGTATTTTATATATCGTTTTGATTACCACGATTTGTTAATCACGAAGTGATATGTACAGTTTAGTGCCGGTGTAAGAATATCCATTACGTGGGGCACACTGAAATGATCGGGAATGAGAAAAACCTCATGCATGGTATAGCTAAATTGTATTTTATTGTTTTTCGAAGTATTCTCCGTTCAACTTAATGCACTTTTCCATTCGTGCAAACCAATCATTAAAACAGTAATTCCAGTCTGAAGTTGATGTTGACAAAATGGCTGATTTGTACGCTTCCACAGCTGCTTCGGTGTCTTCAAACCGTTGACCGCCTAATAAATCTTTCATTCTAGGGAATTTAAAGAAATTGTTTGGGCTCAGGTCAGGACTGGTACGAAGGATGGCTCATCAGCTCAACGTTTTGCTGCTTCAAAAAATCATTTGTCTTCCGAGCCGTATGGGAGCTCGCATTATCGTGATGCAAGATGATGTTATTTTTTCGGAGTTTGGCTATCATTTCTGGCAAACAAACCATGATATACCACTCAGCGTAACCGTTCTGCGTTCCTGAAAAGGAATTGTAGCAACATGCCCCTTTTTCGAGACAAACGTAGCATCAATTTTATTTGACACGCTGCGGGAGCGAACCACTTTCGTTGCTTTGACCTCGTCTTCGAAGACCCAAACTGCTAACTGATGTTTTCTTTCAGGTTCGTATGAATAAATCCATAATTCGTCACCTGAAACGATATTATAAACATTTGACTTCCCTCCGTTGAAGCGTTGCAGAGTATTCCGGCACCAATCTACAGGAGCCGTCTTTTGCTCTTCGGACAAATTGTGGGGAACCCAGCGGGCAACTAGCTTTCTTACACACAGCTCATTATGTAATATCGCTGAATTGCAGTCATTCCGATACTGATAACAGCCCGAATCTGCTCGTATGTCACATGATGGTCATCTAATATAATAGTTCGCACAGCTGCGATGTTTTCAGGAGTGACCGCTGTTCTTGGTCGACCTGCAGAAGAAACAGTGCTGAGCGACACACGGCCACGTCGGAACTCGACATACCAGCGGTATATTGTCGTTTGACTCGGTGCTTCAAAATCATAAATCGAAATAATTTCGCTGAGACATTTATCTTGAGATAAGCCGCGACGAAAATTGTGATAAATTATGGCACGGAAATGTTCACGCGTGAGCTCCATTTCTGTAAACGACGTGTAAACTTAAACCAACATAGCTTTTGTTTTTAAATATTTTTTTTAATTGTTTGAATGTCATGAAGATTCTAAAAAAGGTTTTATTGTAACTGAATCCGAAATATTGTATTCCTGATCATTTCAATGTGACCCTCCGTAGCCCATATCGTCCCGTGGGTGTCGTAAGAGGCAACTGAGGGAAACAGGTAACCTAATAAAAACTCAATACAATTAAAAAACTGCTGTTACCGATCCGCCTGCCAAGGGTGGCAAAACTACGGCAATATCCAATGTGGGAATCTATAGGGGAGGCCTATGTTCATCACGAATTATTATAGGCTGTAATGGAAAATTAAATAAACATATATAATATATACACATCATATTTAATTAATCAATTTTCCTATATTGAATTATTGGTTTATTTTTACTTTAAAACTCAAAATAATGTTTAAAAAAAGCTTTTATACGTCCCACTGCTTACTCATCCCTTGCATATTCTATCACATCTACCACGAGGAATACTTAGAGGAATTGTCTGACAAAACTCGCGATACCATCCATACCATCTGGATTATCTGCGATCCACCACTTAGAGATTTACCAGAAGTTTTCTTCCTCGCATAACTTTTCTGTGAAATCGGCTACCTGGTGGGATTTTTCGGACCGATACGACTCACGGTTATTAAAATAAAAGAGCCTTCTCTATTTTAAAAAGCCGGCAATGCACCTGCAATACCCCTGGGTGTAGCAGTTGTTCATAAGCGGCGGTATTCACTTACCATCAGATGAGCCGCAAACTCGTTTGCCAAAAATTAAATGTTTGTAAAATAGCAGCTTAACACTGCTGTGTTTCATATGGTGACTGTAGTGAACCGGAGACCCTTTTTACTGGAAAAGAGGCATTCCATCTTAGTCCTCACGGGACAACGCATCTGCATTTTGATTCGCAAACGAGGATAGATGTACATGTCTATGGGCCACAGCAACCACTTACCATCAGGGGGACTGTGTGCTTGTTTGTCACCCTATTCTATATAAAAAACATTAAAGTCATTTCAAAAGCTTAAATAGTGTTGGAATGTTGTTGGTTTTAATATTATAGTATTTTTTTTCAATAAATATACTTTTTATAATACTATTTTGAGATACTCGTAGTTGAAATATACGTGAATTCACTTAATGAAATAAAACATTAAACATTGGGTAAACAAAATAGTTTCAAAAGTGAATAAATAAGATTAATTAAAACGTATTAACGGTTAATTAACATGTTTCTTAATAGTGATCGTTTAATTCTAGTTATGGTCCGACGTATAGACTGGTCGGATTACCGCCAATCAGGTCTTACTCATTTCCTTATCAAGGGTAACAGTTAGGGCAGCAACCAACCCACTGGGCAGGTTCTCGACATAGCGGTTCAGTAATTTAATAGGTCCAGGTTCTTGTTCCGGGATATTTCGCTTAGCTATTTAGCAGTGAGCTTCGTGCGGCAAATTGACGTCATACATGTGATAATTATGTCGCATTGGAGCAAGCGTGAATTCAATTCACACTAATTCTGACGTTATTATCTCGAAGCCTGTCCGGTGTTATAGTTAAAAGCTGAAATGGAAGCAATTATTTGCAATGTTATGCTATTAAGACGGCTGGATAGTTTTTTTAATGTTATTTTAATATTAAAGTTTTAATTATCCGTCCATTACGGCCTATAAAAGTTCACTGCTGAACATAGGGCTCACTCGAGAGATTCCTTTTATATTTTGCAATAGTTACTACGGTCGGCAGGCGGGTCAGCAGCCGCGGTTTTTTTTAAAATAATTTTGAGTTGTTGTCAGGAATATGCTGCTTTTCATCTTCATCCTGTTTCACTTTCTATCCGATGCATCTTTTTTGACTAGTAGATAAATTTTAAAGTTTATTTTATAGTCAATTTTACCCTAGGACTACCTCTGTATTGTGAAGGCATTTAGGTAATACAATTATTTGAAGACCATAAAAATGCCTGGCCTGATGCAGTCGAACTCGCACTAACGAATACACCAGGCCTTCGAAGTAAAACGTAGCTTGATATATACCTAATAAAAACTATAACTTTCAAACCATAGCTTATCATCCGTTTTAGTCTGTGAAAAGTCTAGTGCCGATGTAAGAATATCCACTATGACATGTGGGGGCGCTGTGGTCGCGTTACAAGCGAAACACATCGAAGCCTAAATCGCGCTAACAAAGTTCCGAAATTAAAGCAGTATATACAGAATGGCTCCGTACTACCACTCGGAGCGTTGGCCGCTCCCCGAGCAGAACACCTTGCCCGGCAGGAGATCTCTCCTTTACCTTCCACCGGCTACACACATATCGTGGTGTCATAATAGGTGACATAGGTAGACGGAACCAGGAGATTGACAGCAGCATCTGTCTGATAACAGCTAAATAAAAAAAACTGGGGTTGCCAACCGGCTTGCCAAGCGTAACAACTAAGGTAAATCTCTATAAGGCAAACTATAGGGGGAAGTATATCTTCAGCAGTTAATTTTTAATAGGCTGTAATGGTTAATGGTTGCTTAAACTAATTAAAATTCCATCCTAGTCCTCACGGGTGAAAACGCATCTGCATTTTGATCTGTAACAGAGGATAGATGTAGATGTCTATGGGCCGCAGCAACCACTTACCATCAGGTGGACTGTGTGCTCGTTTTTCACCCTTATCCTATAAAAAAAAACATAAAACCTTAATAAACAACTGAAACATCGATTCCTTATAATACATCGCCTAGTGAAAAAATGAAAAATACTTAAAAAATAGAAGTAATACAATAGATAATTTTTACCTTTATTGATCATTAAGAAATTATATACGTTATGATAAGAAAAAGCAATCGATAAATAGTTTTTTTTTAATTTGTTTTTATTTAAAAGTACTATTATTTTGTACTAAAATATATACTACCTTTATAATATTTTCCAATTAACAGTCCGAACCCCGCCGCACACTAATGAAATCATTGTTAATTGCAATTTTAAGTGTTGATTGAAAATACTGTGAAAAAACTGCACTTGTATTTCTGAGATCTGCACCTAAATTTAAAAAAATATATCGAAGACATGTTGACCTTGCCTTAAACCTTATTAGAAATGGGACAATGTGACGTATATAGGCTGTAAATTTACTATAATTAACTTTTAAATTTAATAAATGGACCATATTTTCAATAATCGGTTTTTATACTGACTTTATATGCTGAAATATATACGATAACCATTCTTGAAAATATAGAGAAATTCCTATAGGTATCGTTCCTTATAACATTTTATATACTAATTCAAAGATCCTTCGGGCAGTCTTACAACTTTTGACAATACAACTCTCCCCGCACATGCTCTACAATACGTATTATAGATATCGTTTTTGTCATAATGTATCCAATATTGCAAAAGTGTTTAGTGGTACTGAAAATTATACTATTTTATCCTTGTCTATGGATTATTATTAAATGCAAAAACAAAAAATTTATTAAGTTTATTATTATTATTTAAGTTTTAAGTTCAATTTGCTCAATTGGACGTTTATAACTGAAAGTCTCATCTTCAAACGTCATTTAATATTAATGCTTTTTATAGAATTAACAGTGACAAACACGCACACAGTCCATCTGGTGGTAAGTGGATACTGTGCCCCATAGACATCTGGACTAAGATGGAATATCTCGTTATCAGTAAAAATCGTCTCCGCGTCTCTTCACGCACCGTGCGACACACAGCAGCATTATGCTGTTATTTCACGCTGGTATTATGTGCGTGCGTGGTCTTATCCCGGTCAAGCCAACCCATTCATGTTGCAGCCGTGATATGTTACAGCTTGGCTTTACTACAGAAAATGTATATAATGTACAGAAAATCCTGAAATATATTCTAACATATGGCTACACATAACTAGCCTAACTACTACTAAACTAAGCTCAGTTGTCTTTCTACTCTACTACGCTTCCCAAAGCCAAAATACTCGTCGTTTGCGGTACTTCAAGCATTATTATTTGTTAATTTTGTTACTTTTGTGCTAGCTGCGTAGTAGCGTCAAAATAACGACAACTATGTCGTAAAAGTTGACTAAATAAATGTTTCTAACAGCCACGTTTGACATAAAGAGAAAGTAATATATTAATTTGCGAAACTATTCAAACATTAAGAAAACAGGTTTCGGCCCTGCGTCCTACACTCCGCCTTCCTAGCGCAATATAAAGGATATCTCTGTATATAATAATCCGTTAGTCTATCGCCATTCCGATTCTGATTTCTGATTTCCGACCGATTTTGATGATTTTTTTTATGTGTGTTTGAGTGGTCCCTGGATGGTTTAGATTTATAATTGGACCCGGTAGTTGGAGCTGTTGTCGAGATCCAGAAATCACCCGTGCGAAGCGGGGGCGGGTCACTAGATTTTTTAAATGACTGAAGTGACAAACGAACTCACAGTCCACTTGACGGTAAAGGCTACTGCAGCCCAAGAACTACCTCACCTAGAAAAACAGTTCTACCACATTGTTCTTTCTTCCTAGCTCTTTCTTCTTTCTGGCACAATCTTGAAAAGAATGATGTCCAGCAAAAGTTAAAAGTTTGACCATGTGGCATAGAATATATTACACACACATTTCAATAACTGTTCGTGGTCAAAAGCCTCGGAGATAATCTACGGTACTGGTTAAAATCTGTCTAAGCCTTTGTTGATTTCGCGAAAACCCAGATGAAAATAGTGCGACAAATGTGTATAAAGAAAAAAGGTAAAAAGGAAAAAGGCGAAACAAAAGAAACGAACAATTTAAAAAAATACAAATCTTTAGCTTTTGTGTTTACAACGAACATAAATAAGTACAAAAAAAACACGTTTCATTGTATATTCCAGACATTTATTTTAATTTTTTCCGAATATAATTCGGTAACATTAGACAATGAAAAAAGCTCTATCTAATCTGTGAAGTAAGTTAAAATTAAAGGATGATTAATATATAAAAAAACACGCTTTTATGATTTAATAAGTAGATTTTTTTTGTAATTAGATTTGTATAGCTTTTCTTTGTAGTGATTAATTGCAATGAATACAAACGGATTTTAGAAATTTTAAACTACTCCTCTCAAAACGACTTCCAATCACATTATATTTTTCGCCAACTTTCAAAACGATCAAACAAAAATGTTTCTTGCTTCATTAGATTTATTCTCTCTATGTTAGGGGAAAAGACCTTAACTCCGTCTATTTCAAGGCAACTGACCGATCTTTTATAAATGCAAAAGCTGCGGAATATTTGAATATTCGTGCAGCGTTCCTTTGTAGCGTCGTTTAAGGTATTCACGAGATACGTGTTTTGTCCATTTATCGGGACGTTGCGCCGACTTATTGCGGATCGTGTTGCAGAATTCCGTGTACGCTTTGCCTGTGGATTTTAACACTTCCTCCAAAGAGTAAGATCTTGTTTGAGAAATAAACAATAGGATAGCTTAGTCAACATTTTTAGTATCATAATTAACATATAGGATTTACATAAATATGTAACTGGCATGTTGCAAAACTTTTCCAAACTTTTTTCTTATTTATATGAAATTTACTGGCTTAAATTATGAATTGTGACCATTATCCTTTCTTATAAAGTAAAAATAAATAATTCAGTATGCAGCAACAGCGATAAAGTAAATAATTTATTCGATGCTCTGGCAAACTGTTCATACAAAGTTGATAAGAGTTGGTCCACCTACGCCACCAGGCGACAGTGTGTTCATATTTGTAGTAACTATTCTCTCAATAGAATTTATGAGATTATATTATAAGATATGTAATATATACGCTATATTTTATTTTAAAATCTACACAAATAAATAAAATTTAAGTGTCTGTTTGTAATGTTAAAATAACAGCTTTTTACTAAATGCATATGAAAGTATATACAGTACTAATAACAAAAAATCAATTTCTAAAATTTTTGTCTGTCTGTCCGTCTGCTTGTTCCGGCTAATCTCCGAAACGGTTGAACCGATTTTGACCAGACTCACTGGCAGATAGCTGATGTTATAAGGAGTAACTTAATATACTTTGATTTTAGAAAAAGAATTAGGTTCCGCGCGAAAAATTAAATCCATGAATTCGTAGTAAATTCCACGCGGGCGAAGTCGCGGAGGATAGCTAGTTTTATAATAAGACTAACATAGCCCAACGGATCAGTAAGTTGAAGTGGCAATGGCCGTTCTAGCTCAGGAAACCGACAACCGATGGGGACGAAAGGTCCTTGAGTGGCAGCCTAGTACGGGTAAGCGAAGCTTAGGCCGGCCCCCGCAACATGGAGTGACGACCTGATGCAGGAAATCGATGGATGCAGTTGGCTTGGGACCGTGCTTTTTGCCATTCCTTGGGGGATGCCTATGATCAGAAGCTGTCTTGTAATGGATTGTAATGAAACGATGATATATGCGTGGCTCGAATTCAAAATGATATACGAATGGACATAACACGATAGTAAGATGATGATATGAAATATAATATTACTTTTTACTTTCTGTATAATAAATGCATCTACTCTTTGAATATTTATTTTATGGTGTTCAAATACCCGTGAAAGTAACTTCGATCGTCGATCTTGCATTAGTTGCATCTTCGATAGGTTAGCGACCTCGCAACTAGCAATCTCATTTTATTAACTCCGAAGCATTATTATTCTTTTAGTTTTTTTTTATAACATTTTATAAAGAAAAGCAAGAATTATATTTCATGAAAATAAAATTATTAAAAACTCTATTGTCATGTTAACAATTTAAAAAATCACCGTTTTTCTCCGGTCATTCATTTCATTTCCTATATATGAAATTAGTTTTAGTTTGTTATTACGGGTATATATGCTACTACAAAAAGTGGCTAGACACCTTGGAATTTCACTAATGACGTTATATGGAGCTATCAGAATTCTACGCTAATTTAGCTGAAGCACGTGCTGTATACGAAGACCCGATAAGCCTGTAAGGCAGTAAGGGCCGTCCATTACGAACGTCGGTTTGGCGGACATATATTTTCGTTCAACTGAGCGCCCTCTGTCTAATGAATACTAGCGACGCATAATTGACTTGGGAGACGACAGCACTACCTAAGCGTTCTCTATTTTCCTCTGCGATAAATTCGCTGGCAATTTTACGTTAACCAATGAATAAATTTTACGTCTACTAAAACAAGCATTTTAGTACTATTCATTATACCGAAGTGACCTCCGTCCGTCGCAGGTCTGGCTGTATAACGGCCATTGTAAACAAGATAGTTATACTGACATTAGACGAAAGCTGTTGATGACATCTTTTTAGCATTTTTCACAGCCGTATGATTGATTCTCCGACACTGCCGCCGCACACTCCATTTATTATTTCTTTATTGTGCATATACATAATACACATAAGTTCTTTCAAACATTACTCACTCTACTTGACAAGTAATATTTCCAGGAACTGCTTACGGTTGTATAATGTATATTTATACCCATCGCACTCATCGTAGTCTACGGCTGGTACCGTTTTAACAAGAAGCACAGTAATCGCAATGATCAGTGAAGCCAGTTTATAAGGTCTTTCGGTATTTTATTTAATTAAACTGTCAAAGCGTTGACTCTTAGTTCAAGGGTAGGATAATTTTCTTTAAAATATATAAAGGGAGTATTTGATATTTATTCTCAGTAACGAACGATATAGGCTAAATGGCGGGATGATATGGGGTAGTGGTTATACTTACTACTATATAAACATAATATTTTTATTACTAGCTGTTCCCCGCGTCGAATTTATTACGATTGGATTTCAGGGGTTTTAATTTTTTTCCGCGGAACCATAATTATTTTTAAGTAGCCTAAGTGTTTTTTATAGTATAAGGGTAACAAACGAGCACACAGTCCACCTGATGGTAAGAGGTTGCTGTGGACCATAGACATCTACATTTATCCTCGTTTACAAATCAAAATGCAGATACGTTGTCACTCGTAAAGACTAAGATGGAATGTCTCTCATTTCCAGTAAAAAGGGTCTCCGGTTACACTCACCATACGAAACACAGCAGCGTTAAGCTGCGATTTTACGTTGGTATTCTGTGAGACTGTGGTTCTTTCCCGGTCGAGCCGACCCATTCGTGCTACAACTTTACTACTAATATAGCTGCAGCATGGCTCTACCACGTACAAGTTACTCCTTATAACATCAACTGCCTGCCAGTGAAAGCCCCTTCAAAACTGATACAGCCATTTCGGGGATTAGCCGTAACAAAGAGACACACAGACTGACAAAATTTTAAGAAAAATATTTTTTTGTTAAGTACCGTATATACTTTCATATGAATTTATTAAAAAGCTGTTATTTTGACGTTAGAAACAGACACTTTATATTTATTTATTTGTATATATTATTTCATTAATTTGAAAATCTCACTCACATATCCATATGGTCCCGTTGGTGTCGTACAGGCGACAGAGGTAACAAATGAGGAGATGGGCAGCAGCATCTTGCTAATAACAACTGTTATTGCCAAACCGCTTGCTTGCTTGGCAACCATGGCAAATATTCACTTTTTGAGGCAATTATATTAGATCAGATATTAGATTACCGCTTGATTTTAGCAGTGTAAGGATGTAAAAAATTAATAAATGAAAATTAAAAATCTGAAATTACCTTTGATAATAATTCTAAAAAATAACACGAATGATTAGAGAGTAAATACGTTTTTCTTCTTTTTCGGTTCACTGTGTTTCGTGCTCCGGTAAATTGCTCATGCAGCAACCACGGACTGTTGACGTGCTTTTGTTTTATCGCCGACAATTTCTAACCGTTTTACGAAGTTTCTCTCATTTGAAGCATTTAAATGTTAGTTTTGCATTGAATCTATTTCTTTGTATTGTTTAGTACGTAGTAATCCTATGTCTTAGTTAAGGCTTTTCTACACCGTTATTTAATTTTGATCAATTATAAATAAATTCATTAGATGAGGCGCATGGTCGTTTAACCCCTATTCTATAAAAACAAATCGATAAAATAATGTTGCGACATATAAAACGATATTATGCTGAATATTTTAATCAGTAAGTTTTATCTTGGAAAGCAACATGGCCGTATCTTATTGAGACGATTATAAGATCTTAATATTTCCTAGATACTAAGTGATGGGTACAACGAACAGTCATTAACTGACTCTTCCGCTACAGTAATGCGATCCTGTATAGGCGAAACGAGTTTCGAAGCATGAGTAATAACCAATCGTGCGGATCGGAATCCAGAATTCTTCCTTACCGTAAATCACACCACCAGGCACTTGTAGTTACGTTAAAGCCACTAGTATTGCAGATATACGCCTATAATCCAGTTGCATACTAATCCGCAACCTAAGGAATGAAAGAACTTCAGAAATTTGCTCTGTTCATCTTTTTAGGGTTCCGTACCTCAAAAGGAAAAAACGGAACCCGTATAGGATCACTTTGTTGTCCGTCTATCTGTCTGTCTGTCAAGACCCTTTTTCTCGGGAACGCGTGGAGGTATCAAGCTGAAATATCATATCAAATACTCAAGTATACTGTCCCTTAGAGCTGTGAAAAATTCAAACTTCTAAGCCAACGCAATCAAAAGATACAGCCGTTTATGCCGTAAATTTTCGACATTCGTAAGGGAATCAAAACCTACAGGGTACTTCCCGTGAACTCAGAATCTTGAAATTTGGTACGAAGCAACGTTTTATAGCACAGATAAAAAAAATTGCGAAAAGCATAAATTTTTAGTTACATCATATAATAAAAATATTTTTAATAATTTTAAACTTATATACCTACAGATTTGTTCGGAACCCTCGGTGCGCGAGTCCGATTCGCACTTTGCCGGTTTTTTATAAATATAATCGGCAGCCTACTTTTTTGTTAGTGCTCTGAACGACATGAAAAATAGATGTAATATCGACGATGTTACTACATACATTATGAATTAAAATGCAGTTGCGTTATCACCCGTGAGGACTAAGATGGAATACCTCGTTTCCAGTAAAAAGGGTCGCCGGTTCTCTACACTCATCATACGAAACACATCACCATTGAGCTGCTATTTTTCGCTGGTATCTGTGAAAGCGTGGTCCTTCCTTGGTCGAGCCGACCCATTCATGCTACAACTATACTACTAATATAGCTGTAGCATGACGCTATCATGTAATGGTTCATGGCTATGCTAAAATCCGACGGGTGACGTTGTAGTCAAGATAATAACAAATTATTTTTATTTAATTATATATTTATCGACCAAAATGACTTATATTCACAAATAAATTATCTTTATTAGGTGTCAGAAATTGAAATCACAAAATCTGGACTCGATAGGAGGCCCTGTGTTCGAGTTATTTAAAATTAATGCTACTTTGTAGTTTATTTTTTATTTTTTTATAAAACTGAAGTGACAAACGACATTACGGTCAATCTGATGACTACTGCAGCCCACCTTGACGGTAGAAATAAAGCGAGATAAATACCTGGATTACTCAGCTTTTGTTAAAATAGGAATTGGTTTTTTTCAAATGCAGATATTTGAGAATGCATTCGCTAGCTTGAACCTTTGTGATTCTTAAACGAACTTTTTGTGATTGCATTTGTAAGATCTACAACTAAAATTGAAAAATATATATGATTTATAATAACGAATTATCTAATAATAAACTTCTTTTTTATAAAAATTATCTGCGTCCATTCGCGAATCACTATAACATCAGTAATTCAGGCTTGCAGTAAATTCACAAAGGTAATAAAGAACTACATTTGTTACGTCCAGTTCGACATTAAGTGCTTGTTCATGTTGCGTTCAATTGCTAGCGTTCATTTATAAAGTGTGCGAATTTTATCAAACTTTATGATTATTACTTTACGAATAATAAATCTTAGAAAATAATAAAGAAGACATTGCTTTGTGAAGAGCGTAAGAGAATTCATCACCCTTTATCGCTCTGTGTATCGTAAGAAGCGAGTATAGGGAACGCTAGAAAGACCTTACGGGCTCTTCTCGCGTATAAACCAGATTATATTACCTAGAGAGAGAGCAGGGAGCATTGTCAAAGGTGCGTAACGTCTGATACTGCGAATTCACATGAGAAGCGTGGCGATTCTGGATAACATATCCTGCTGTGGGACCTTGTTCAGCAGTGGATTGCTGACTGACCCAAGTACTTCCCAATTTATTTTTATTCTAATTTATTAGTACAGGCATTTAATCAATTTATTACTGATCTTCTTCTTCTTCTTCTTCTTGGTCGTGTTCTTCAAAACTGAAGGTCGTGTCCGTAGTTTATTGCCTTCGTAGCGCTGTTCACTATAGCCCTCCATTCTGTCCGGTCCTCGGCTTTTCGCATTGCAGTCGTGAGTGAGAGGCCAGTGAGTGATTTAACCTGTTCTGACCAGCGGCTAGATGATCGGCCACGTGGTGTTTTGTCCCCCACCTTGCCTACGACTATAAGTATATCCAACTTATTAGGCGGGCGTCGGGCAATGTGACCAAAGTAACTCTGAATACTCTGGTAACACGTGCTAGAGAGTCTGGTCTCAACACGAAGCTGCTCCAGTATCGACTCGTTGGTCCTCTTAGCCGTCCATGGTATCCGAACCATCCTTCTCCAACACCACATTTCGAACGCATCAATCCTTCTCTTGTCTGCTGCTCGAATCGTCCATGCTTCAGTTATAAAGGAAGATGGAGAACACTAAAGTTCTGACAAGTCTCTTTTTGGTGACATTAGAGATTTTCCTGTTCTGCCAAATTCTTTTTAATCTACTCATTGCACCTTTGGCTATTTGGCTATTTATTATTACGGATAGATAATTTAAATAAAACTATTTTTTACCGATTTTATCGCGTTTAATTTACTATTTTAATTCCCGACGTTTCGGGTGCTTTACAGCAACCCATGGTCACGGGGGGGGTGGGGGGGGGGGGACTGAGATGATCCTTATAAAATAATAAAATCCGTAAAAAATTGTTTTATTCAATGTGTAGTGTTCGCGTAAATATAAAAAATCATTAGATAATTTAAAAGTATTTATTATCATTGTTTATTATATATAGAAGTAATATAGGGAAGGTGTACGTGAATCCACCCGTCTATCATTTATTATGCGTACCATATTACAGTCATTGACTTCTTGATGGAGTTCATAGTTATCAACTCATAACAAGTCCCTTGTAATATACTAGAGCCCAATGACTTCGTCAATCTTACTTAGCGGTACCATGTAGCGACATCTATGGAAATGTATTAAATAAAGAACGATGTATTTAGCGCGTCAAATTTTCATATCGATATACATCGCAACCGCTTCCGTAGATAGATAATAGATGGCGCTAGAGTAGTCAAGTGAGCTCGGCCACGGTCCTTATTGCTTTGTAAGAGAGATAGGCCTCGTTTAAACTAAAGAAATGTTGCACTTTTTTTAAATATATACTAGCAAAGCTAACATAATTAATAACTTGAACTAAGCTTAAAATGCTTGTACTAGAAGTAGTTAGAGTTATTGCTGTGCTTTAAAAGAAAATAGACTATTATAATGTCAACTCACTGCTTACTGCTACTAGTATAGATAAGTACCTATGTATTTAATCGTCATCAGCGGCCTTTCCAAGTTCACCGATTCCGTTGGAAAACATTCCTTACATTTTTTTTGTTTGCATATTCTCGACGCAGGGTAGTCAAGATCGGAGATCGTAGAGCCGACAACCTAACAATGCTTTAGCAAAGGCTGCTCTCAATAACCAGTGTGAAATTTAGGTTCAGCATTTCGGATGGATTTCGTCATCAATCGATTACCAGACTTTTACCCGTCAATTAGCACGATACACCACGTGCAGATTACGTTAGAATTAGGAAAAAAAGTTGGCAATTTTCTTCCTTACCCTCTATTATTAAGTATTTAGGTAAGCGATTTTGTGCCGTTTGGAGGGCTATACAAGCTATTTTTTTATTAAATTACAGAAGAAATAGGAGTAAATATAATATTAGACAATAATTTTAGATTTGACTTAGAAATAATGCAAGTAATATTTCATGACTTTCGAATTCATTTTAATCAATTTTACCAATTTATATATGCTACATGTATGCAGCGTCAAAGGTGCGAAACGATCTCGTACTGTGATCGCTAATTCTACCAAACATGGCGACCAACTGTGAACTGTTATGGGCCGATATAAAAAAGAAAAGAAAAGAGCTTACTCTTCTTTGAAAAGTTGGCAACACACCTGCAATTGTCCTGGTGTTGTAGGTGTAGAAAATTAATAGTTTAAATAAATATTGTAAAACAAGTACAAGCGTTGGATACACGCTTGTACTTGTTTTACAATTGTTATATTATTGTCTTGTTTCAATCACAAAAATATTACAATAAATATATTGTTACGTTACCTACTCCTATCCTTTCTCGGTTCATTATTATGGAAATAAAGGGTAATTGACCCCTATCGTTTTAAGTGAAGGTTCAGTTCCTTTCATGTACGTAAGGCCAAGTCCTCATTAGAGAGCGTCTAGCGGAGCGTGCAGTATGACGTCGTGACGAACACACTTTCTTGTGGTATAGGGTATTAACTAGCAGCCACACGAATTGTATTAGAGATGAGCCATACAGCAACGGTAGAGCATGTGATGTATAAGAGAGTCACTAATAAGGACACTATTATACAAGACAGTGTAGTAATAGTCACATGTAGTATAAATTAAAGGACGTATATACATGATAACACCAAAAAAATTGTGTTTGCAAAGAAACGACAAAACCGCTTATCAGATTATAACACTGATCGATTTCACCTCAAAATACAATTATTTACTGTAGCCTTACCCTTAAAAACCCTTACTCAAGGGAAGTTTTCCGCTTTTATAAAATATTGCAAGTCATCATCATCATCATCATCCTTCCAGCCTTTCATGACTCCACTGCTAAACACAAGTCTTCCTAAGAAATTTAAGAAAATATGGTCTTGAGCTAGTTGTATAAACATTGTTATTTTCTGATTTAATTTTTTTAATAGAATAAGGCTGACAAATGAACACACGATCCACCTGAAATGGATTCTGGGACCCATATAAATTTACATTTATTCGCGACTAAAGTCAGAATGCAAATGCAACCTCTTATGAAAAGAAAATAAAAAGGAACATCTGAAGTTATGTCGTGTCACAAGTTTCACCGTTGTTTTTATGTTTGTTTTAGCGTTTTGTGTCAATTCATCATGAACGTTTAAAATTATAAAAATACTAAGTAAAGAGTAGTACTCACTTCACATGCTTTTTACTTTTGAACCATTTCACAGCACGTACACTAAACGTGGTCGTCGACGTCTACAAAATTGTATCTTTTGAAATAACTGTGACTTCATTTAGCCCACTTGAGTATACGCCTGTTTTCGAGACGCGATGACGCGAAGGAATTTGTACTAGTTTGGATTTCCCACTAAAGTTTATAGTTTTGATGTAATTGCTACAAAGAAAACCTAATTATTTAAGTAACAATGATTAGATAATAATGTGCTTTAAAAAATCTTATTGAGGTGCTTTATTTAAACGTTAATGTCATCTAATGTTTTTTTAGAACGCTATAAAATATATACATACTAGCTGGCCAGGCAGACGTTGTTATGCCCTCTCCGAAAACCCTTTGTCCTATAAAAATACTTAAATCGTAATTAAAAATATTGAGGGTCACTTATCGGGATAAAAACTATCCTATCTTTCAAGTTGGAACCAACTGCACACAGTGTGCAAAAGTTCTTTGGAAATCAGTTCAGTAGTTTAGGAGTTTATCGCGGACAAACAACGTAACACGTAATTTTTATATATAAAGATAATCGCGTCGCTTTCCCGTAGTGGTTGGCAGAGACCATTTCTTTTCACTTGCTACGATCCTTACAAACTTGTTTCGCTTCGTCCACTTTCATTACTCCCTTCATACATGCTCTTCCGTTTAGGGTACTCTTCACCTGGCCTTTTTTCAAGACGTCCCTGATTTGATCTATAAACGTCCGCCTAGGCCTACCCCTTCCAACACTTTCATTCACACTCGCCTTATACACCTTTTTCTTCAATCCTTCTTCATTCAGAGAGAATGAAATATATCGTCTAAGGAAATATGTAAAAACACAATTTTGTCAAGAGAAAACATTAGGTCATAAATTCGCCTCTAACCACTTATTTTTATTTTAATGATTACGTTAGAAGTGCCATTAGTCATATTTGATCGAAATCTGTACACAATTTCGTGCCAGCTTTCTTATTTTTCATGGTTCATCGTAGTCAAATCGTTTAAAATGTTTAATTAAGTTTAATGAATTACAAAATAATTGAAATTCATTACTAATACATTTTGTCATTAAAATCGAACTGTATCGTTAAGTACAAAAGAACAAAACTGTCCTTTTTGTGTTAGGTATTTTCTATAAAATTAAAATAAATGACTGCAAGTACGTGAGACAGTTTTCAATTCGTGTTAATTAAGATTTATATCAGTGAGTTGAGTTATTTTTAACATCAAACAAAGGAGGCTATAGGTTTGCCTTGCCACTCCCGAGAACTAAGATGGTTTGTTTCACTATTGCACTCCTACTCTACTTCTGATAAAACCAAAATGTAACAGCAAACACCATTGCTGTTCAGCGGCAGAAATAGAACAGAGGGTGGTTCTGTCCATATCAATTCCTACATGTCAATAAACACCAAATATAAGAATATACCCTCTTGCAATCCAATAACACCAAGTATGTTGTGTAGTTGACGGCTCCGTGGCGCAGTGGCTTAGCAATGAGTTGCTGCGCCGGGGGCCGCAGATTCGAATCCCGCACGGAACAAGTATTTGTATTGCCTACCAATAATTGTTCAGGGTCTGGATGTTTGTCCTTTTGCAATTTGTGTTTGTAAACTGCCTCCACGATACAGAACAAAAATCTAGTGTGGGGGTAACGTTTTTAAAAAAAAATGTTTGTAATAGTTCAACTACCTTGAAATGTAAAAGAAGAAAATAAATTTGTAACTTATTTTCTTCTTTTACATTATAAATTATTACATAGTACATACAATTTATTACATAGACTTAACTATATAACTATATAAATTATTAAAAATACTTTATATTATAATTTAAAATTAAAAATTTTGTACAGCCGACTTCAATGTAAGTTTTTTAAGAATAACTCAATAACCATTGGTCTGACCTTGATCAAATTCATATGGGACCACACGAGAACTATTAGCTTTCATATAAAAAAAGAAACATCGAAATCGGTTTGCCCAGTACAAAGTTATGAGGTAACACACATAAAAAAACATACACTCGAATTGAGTACCGTCTCCTTTTTGGAAGTCGGCAGAAAACTTATTATCCTTATCATACATTAAGAAATAAAATGTAGATGCGTTATCACTTCCTAGGAATGAGATGAATTACCTCGTTTCCAGTAAAAAGGATCTCCGGTTCTCTACACTCACCCTAGGAAACACACAACATTAAGTTATTTTACGCTGGTATTCTGTGAGGGCGTGGTGCTAACCTGGTCGAGCCGACCTATTCGTACTACAACCATAATATAGCTGCAGCGTGGCTCTACCACGTATAAATTAAGAAGGTAAAATGAACGTTTTAAATGTATCTGCCTCTTTCTCTTTCATATACCTAATGCAATTAATAAATAAATAAAATAATACTTATGTAATATTATAGTGTGTATATACTTAAGCCGGAACCTGGCAGAGATTCGAGCCAAGGAGCCGCGGCGTAGTAGTCAATTGTTTTAATCGCTTGGCCACGCTTTTATTCGGGTGCGTAAATAGCGTGTACAATTTGCATGCAATGTATATATGTTGGAATAAGTCCCATGTAAGTTAATGGCTTGATAATTGCTCACGCAATCAACGACAATCATTAGAAAAAAAAGGTTATCTAGGAATTTCTATTGAATTAAGAAACGTTTTATATACATATTTTTCGACTTTTTTCCTTTTCACCCGACTTCAAAAAAGTAGGAGGATTCTCAATTCGTCTGTATACGTTTAAATTTTGATTGTGTGCGTTCAGGCATAACTTATTTGTTTATGAACCAATTTTAATGATTATTTTCTTAAATAGTCTAAAATCAATGGGTGAAAAATTTGGTGATGAAGTTTTTATCACGTTAAAAATTTCATCACCTTTTTAGATGACATTCTAGCTGTTACTTTGAACTTGTGATATTCCTTAGTTACAAGGTGTGCATGCAAAGGATTTAAATGTAAAGTTGACTCTAAAAGGGTATTTTTTTATAGTATAAGGGTGACAAACGAGCACACAGTCCACCTGATGGTCTTCTTATTTTGATAGTAAGTGTTGTGGCCCAAAGACATCTACATCAATATTTGATTAATAATCAAAATGCAGATTCGTTGTCACACCTGAGGACTAAGATGGAATGACTCGTTTCCAGCAAAAAAGATCTCCGGTTCTCTACATTCACCATACGGAACACAGCAGCGTTAAGCTGTTATTTTACGCTGATATTCTGTGAGAGCGTAATCCTTCTCCGATTGAGCCGACCCATTCGTGCTACAACCATAATATAGCTGCAGCATGACAAAAATAAATTAAAGAAAAATACTTTTGAAATTAAAAAGAATAAAATAATTTACACATAATAGCCCCTGAAGTCTAGGCTTTAATTCATCAATACCATTGAGTTATATGTACTACGTAGTAGAGAAGCTATTCCAAACAAAAATTGTCTTCGCGCATACGCGGGGATAGTAGAGTCGCGTATGCGCGAAGACTTTAATTTAATATAAAATAAGATATTAATATAAAATAAATATAAGAATTTAATATAAAATACTCTTATTTTATTCTAAACAATCATATTTCTAAATAAAATGTAATAATAATTATCTTATGAAATTCACAAATCTTCAATTTACGCAGTACAT
Source organism: Parnassius glacialis (assembly GCA_033319125.1). Taxonomy (NCBI): domain Eukaryota; kingdom Metazoa; phylum Arthropoda; class Insecta; order Lepidoptera; family Papilionidae; genus Parnassius; species Parnassius glacialis. The sequence continues at coordinate 27,507,093 of JAVANC010000028.1, read as the reverse complement.
ATTTAGTTTAGTTAGGATTGCAGTAGTTTAGTTTTTAGTTTAGTTGAACATAGTCAGTGTTCGGAATACTAAATCTAGTGCGTAGTACATATATATCGATGTTCAATACACTATCTCGTAGTACCGACTCCAGAAGCTATTATGGCAAATATTATTTTCATTTCATTTCATTTAATTATTTTGTAATAGCCCGTCTCCACATTACATCACACGTAAAATGCGTCTACGGCTTTCGGTAAAAGCCCTATCGTTTACTTCAGTTGTAAAATATTCAGATAGGCAACCAGCAGTGGCGTGGCAAGGATGCGAGACGGCTGCCACTGCGTTTTCAATTCGCCTACCGAGCGTGACGAAACCTTTCTACAACGGAAAAGGCCCGTGCTCGGTATATTTTTTTACCTTTTTATTTTTTACATACTATCAAAGGGAGGTTTTGAATTCGACTTTTCATTTTTTTATCCATTCTTGCATGATATATTTTGCATGATTTTTTTTCGTGGCTGGTTACCGATGATAATGATATCGGTTACTATTTTTTTTAATTTAATATAAACCTTAACGCGATTGTCGATTTGGCCATTTTCTCATTATTATCTATTTTGTCGAGACGATGAATCTGTAGTCAAGTTATTATCAATTCTTACATTTATGGATTTAAATGACTCATTTTCACATACGTGTTGGTTTAGTGCCAAAAAAAATTACCTTACCGCTTATGCTTACCGGAAAGCGCAGAACAGCGTCTGCTGGGCGAGTTATCTTTCATGATACAATTTATCATAAATGAATTGAATATAAATAAATGAACACCCAGCTACGGAAAAAATATTTGTATGTTATACAAATACGTGCCTGCAAAGCCACAGCCGAACGCTTGGTCACTGCGATACCTAGCCGTCTAAAAAAACGAACGGAACAAACCTTTGAGCGATATTAGGGTTTCATATTGGATGTTGTTTTTTATTCCTTTTTTAAAAAACGTAACACTAGTATTTTCTCCTGTATCGTCGTTTCGAGCAAACAAGTTTGTTTGTCGTACAAAAACCCCTCAAATAACCCGATGTGTACGATAGATACATTCTCTCTATCACTAATATTTGAAGGACAATGCTAAGCTGTCATATCATACGAGTACATTGTTCGTTTTAAAACTGACAGGCCCAATAATCACATTCTTTATTCCAAATGATTACTATTCTTTACTTAAATTAAATACGAGTGACGGACACTCCTGATAATTGTTTAATATCCAAAATACTTTCGGTTTTTGAGACTTTATGTAGGATTATGTCACCATTGTCCATGTATTATTTGCCAGTGACCTACTCGTGTGAAACAGACCGTATGAAATAAAATCGGCTAAGTGCGAGCCGGGTATTAGGGTTCGGTACTTATTATGACAAGGTAACATCGATCACTAATAAAAAACTTAGTGATCGATGCCAGGTTACGATTTTTTCTGTTGTAGGTCTTTGGTAGAACTAAATTATGTTAGTTTGTTTTAGTCAATGGCGGAAAATACATTTTAAATCGATGTTTTCGGTTTCAAATTTCTAACTATAGTTTAGTTTTGAGATAAACCCCGTAATAAAAACGGACAACTTTAACGGCCCCAATTTCATACACCTGGACCCCCCCCCCCTCCCCTGATAAATAAACCGGAATCTCCCCCTCCCCTGATAAATAATTCATTTAAATATTATGGTTAAAGAACCTTTATTTTCTTAAAGAAATAAATAATTTAAAAAGAAAAATGTTTAAGAAGGATTTTAACGTCTATGAACACAAATATAAATGATAAAATGATATACACAATAGCTACTAAATCGAGGGTAGGTACATTAGACCTTACTTCATAGGATAATTTCTATTGTAAGTTCTTTATGAGACCTGCACAATATGTGAGATCTATTTGAATTTTTATATTTTATATTTTTATAAAGTCAATGGTGCCCTGACTGCGTTAGTCAAAAGGCAAGGCATAGTGAAGAGTGCACGCCTTGCAATACATAACGCAGTGTTGGTACCGACTTTGTTATATGGCAGCGAAACCTGGGTGTGCCAGAAGAAGCATAAAAGCAAGTTGAATGCAGTGGAGATGCGATCTCTTCGTAAAATGTGCGGCGTTACCATGGCCGACCGAAAGCGAAACGAAGAGATTCGCAATATGGCAGGTTTGAAAGATGACCTTATCACAAAAATTGATAAGGGCGTGCTTCGATGGTTTGGGCACGTTGAGCGAATGAGTGAAGACCGAATGGTGAAGAAAATATATAGCGCGAAAGTTAATATTAAAAGGTGTCGAGGTAGACCGAGACTAACTTTCGAAGACCATGTGAGCAAACTGCTCGAAGAGGGGAGGGTCAAGAGTACTCGGATACCTAGACGTGCATGTATGAAGAAGATAATGAATCTGAAAGAAGCGAAAGAGGTATGTAAGGATCGTGACACTTGGCGATCTGTTCTCTCTGGCTACCCCGTCAGGGATTGTGCGTGAAGATAAGTTTATTTGAATTTTTGTTCAAAATTCGGTTGTGGGTCACAATTCAAATTTATAAATTTCGTGCCATAGCTTTACGGAACCTTTTTTTATAGAATAGGGTGACAAACGAGCACACAGTCCACCTGATGGTAAGTGGTTGCTGTCGCTCATAGACATCTACATGTATCCTCAATGAAGAATCAAAATGCAGATGCGTCGTTACCCGCGAGGACTAAGATGGAATGCCTCTTTTCCAGTGAAAAGAGTCTCCGGTTCTCTACACTCACCATACGAAACACAGCAGTGTTACGCTGGTATTCTGTGAGAGTATGGTCCTTCCCCGGTCGAGCCGACCCATTCGTGCTACAACTATACTATAATATAAATATATTAATAATACATATATATATATTACGAATCTAAATTAGAGAATAATCCGACTATGATCCTATGTTTATGTATACTCGAAGAGGTAAGGTTAAAAGAAAATGTATTTTTGTTTTTGACGTCAACATTTGACAGGAAACAGACGTACAATAAATAACTGAAACCTGAATGTCTAAGGAATAAAATGTTTTGAAAATATGTGAAGTTCGCCAAAGTGCACTGGAACAGCGAGGCCGACTAATTGCTACCTAACCCTCACAAAAATAAGAGAGAACGGAGGTCTGTTCCCGGCAGTAGGATGTTAAAAGTCTGCAACTTAGTAATTTGAACTTTTCTAAATTAAACCAAAAATGTTTAGTTCACACCGAATATTGGACATAAAATTTTGCATGCCAAATCGACTTCGCATATAAATTTTTAAGTAATACAAAAGCCTCCACCAACTTTTTCATGGACGATTCGTTAATCGACAATCGGACTATAGCATTGTTTGTTATTTTTATTTTATTGCGAAATAACGCTAAATTGCTCGCTATCGATGAGACACTACCGAAACGAAAGGATTTACACGAAGCAGCATCGTAACCAGTTTTGTAACATGCAGGTTTCTCGGAACAAAAGCTCATTCCAGAGCACTAGGTAAGTATCAATTAAATATTAAAAGTAAAAAGTAAAGCTACAGCCTATATACGTCCTACTGCTGGGTACAGGCTTCCTTTAATTTCTAAGAAGGTAGCAGTAAGTTCATCATGATGTCCCAGTGCATGCTTGGGATGTTTTCTTTCATCGCCGAGCACGTGATAAATCAACTCTCAAAATTGCAATCCGGTTTGGGTTCAGTGCATTGTCGGCGGACTTCGAACTCTGGTTGCACACGTACTGTGAAATTCACGGCGAGGGCTTAGCCCCTTTGCTCTAATATGAGTAATAGCTACTTATTTCTTCGTCTAATGGTCGTAAGCTCAATGCTAATCATGTTTGTGGGTTGGGCCAAAAATTTTTTGTCATCTCTTATTTTTAGCAGCCCGGAGCTGCTACTGAAAACACATACTCTCAAGAATTTGGTGTTGCACCACCGTGCCTCGAAAAGCACGTATAGCCGTTGGTCCTGCGTCTGATGTTTCTCCAGTCCAGTTCCCTCAATCTCATAGTGACAGATGGCAATCGGGCCGCCCCGTATATAAATAGAGAGTGCACCTTTATTTGGGCACACACGTGCATTTATAATCCTGTCCGGATGGTTAGTCTCCGTTGAGACTGGAGGATATTACATTGCGTCCTACACTTAGGTCATACTAAGTAGCCCGTAAAAATAATTTAAAATTTTGTACAACCGACTTGAATATTAATTAATAAGCATAACTCAAAAACTATTTGTCAGACCTTGATCAAATTTATATGGGACCACATGTGAAGCACCATCTTTCAAAAAAAAAGAATCATCGAAATCAGTTCACCCAGTAAAAAGTTATGAGGTAACACACATATAGTCGAGTTGAGTACCATCTCCTTTTTGAAGTCGGTAGAAAAATAGAGCAAACACATTGCAGGGAAGATTTATCATAATAGCTACCTTTGCAGGGAAGATTTAGCATTATTGAAGTTATTTATTTTATAGATTTATAAAAGTCGTATATATATATATATATATATATATAAAGTCCCACGTCCCAAGGTTGTCGTAAAAGTCAATAATATGCGAAAAATATGTTGCGATGAGACGTCCGTCAGATGGTATTATGATTTAAAATCTCGTATCATGGTAAATCTCAAATGATACGATGCCTACCGGAAGATTTCGATGACATCTTCCGAAGAGCTTAATAAAAGCCCAGGCCAAAGACTCCGCCTGGGTTGATATCACCCTCCAAACTATTTTCTCCATACCCATTGCCGTGGTCTGGTAAAAAAAACAAGAGATCCACTACAATTATTTGCTTATATTTCATGGCCTTAGATGTGACAGTTTGAAGTAGGCTTTAGGTGATATTAGGCTGCAGTATCTATGAGGTGTGACGTTAACCCAAATGCCAGTCTTATTTAAAAAAAAATTATATTACTTTATGAAATAAATTAATACAAGGAAAACAAAATATTCAATAAAATATTTTGCTATTAAAAAAGCAAGTAATTTTACTATTATTATGGGAGCTTGTGGGACCGTAAATAATATATAGGATCTAGAACACTGAACCCTTACACAAGTTTTTCTATACCCCTCACCGCTTTAACTAGTTTTTGTCTGGTTTAATTTTTGAAATAAGAATTTACTGTACTACTTGTGTAAATTATAAGTTATTTTAAATTTACTTTTTTATGTAACTGAGTAAAACAGTTTTAAGTTTTATTAGCCCCTTTCGATTTAAATTCGTTTAATTAATATCTACTACAAGAATTAAATTCCGTGATATTGTAGTTATGCGTTATTAACAATATTTATAACACAGGAGTCGTTATCTGTGAAATATTAAATACGCTATCATTCAAATAAGGTGTTAAGAGTTATTAATTACAAAGCTGAACCTGCTTAAATATCAGGTTCAGCTTTGAAGATCAGTTGAAGTTAATTTACATTCATTTTGTATGAATCTTCTGAGGGTCTTGTCAGATATTAAAATTTAATATTAGTCCCGGCGTCTTAAAATTACACAAAGGTAACATGGCCTTTATGTTATCTTTCGTTATGAAAAATATCATCGCCTCTCGTGAAAGTTGTAAATTTTTGCTGTCGATTGAAGAGTTGATAGAACATCATGCATGATCTGATACAATATGTACCAGTCTTAGTGTCCTGACTCTGGGATATGCCAGGATGATCTAGTAGCTTTATATAATATGTTACTCCAGACGAGACCGCTCGTTATTTCGAGACGATAACAGCAGTAACAGGGAGCTGGGTCAAGGCGCCAACTACGATTTCTAATCGGAATTTGCGATAAAATCCTTCAACACGAGCAAATTCCATTCAACAGCGAAGTGTTCATGGGTTTATTCTATGATGCTATCGCATCGTAACATCGGGTATTATATGAAGACAACTCTGCTGCTATGTTTCGTATGGTGAGTGTAAAGAACCAGATACCATTTTTACTTATAACAAGGCATTCTATCTTAGTCCTCAAGGGCGACAACGCATCTGCATTTTGATTCTTTAGTCAAACTCTAAATAAATATAGATGTAGAAGTCTTTGGGCCACAGCACTTACTATCAGGTGGACTGTGTGTTGCCCGCTTGTAACCTTTATTCTATAAAATAACTGGCTGGCTAGGCAGACGTTGTTCTGCCCTTTCCGACAACCCTTCCTGTGAAAAAATCCTTAAATTCACAATAAAAAATATTGAAGGTCACTTATCGGCATAAAAACTATATCTCTCAAGTTGGACCAAACTGCACACAGTGTGCAAAATTTCATTGAAATTAGTTCAATAGTTTAGAAGTTCATCGCGGACAAACAATGTGACGCGTAATTTTTATATATAAAGATAACATAAAATAAATAATAATTAATGTCTTAATATTTTATTAGAAACATATGTTCTTGACTTGGTCAAAATACCTGGCAACTACGTCGCTAATTTCATATTCGAATCCCAGCTAGAGTTAACTTTCGTATCAATAGAACTGCATCCTAGCCTGCTTCCGATCTCATCACTTAGTGTTACATCGGGCGTAATTACGAGCAGTTCTATTTTAGGCGGCTTTATAAAAGAAGGAGGATCTTAATATGACTACGTTGTTTATACGTATCTTACGCGGTATCTTCGGTAATTGCGAACCGATTTAAATTATTTCGGTTTATTAAATGGGTTACATCTAAAGGTTTATATCACTGAGATTTTATAAAGAAAATCCCTTAAGTTTGAAAAAATATGGTTGAACTATTTTATGTGAATATTTAGACGACATTTTAGTCGTTATGGTTTCTTATACGGTGATATTGATATTGATGATATTGCTTAAACCACTCTATAATGTCACAAAATTAAACTTGAGTAAGTAAAAACCGACTTTAAGGAACTTAAAAGAATTAAATAATTTAATAGTTTCTGAAGTTAATCTTAAGAAACGATTAAATTAATTAATTCTTGAGTTAGGGCGAGAGTTATTGAGCGAAAATTGTTTAATTTTTTTGTATGCCTTAAGCGCAAAGCGCTTAGATGTTCTACTAGCGCCTAAAAATCAAGACTCCAACGTTTTGTCGCATAAAATCATATCTAACTATCATATTGAACATATAAATGATATAAAAAGCACATTGTAAGAAAGATACATGATTTTTGAACTTATTAATATTTTTTTTAATCGATTAATTGCTATTTTTACATAAAAAAGTGTTTTTAGTGGCTTATGGTGTAGATTTATAAAATCCGCATGGAGTGGTAAACACGATGACTTTTGAAAATATCAATTGATTAACTCAATCTATTTTTTAATCTCTTCATCTTTCATGTGGGAAGTCCCACTTGGGAAGTGTGTTTAATATCCGAAGGTTGTTACGTATACTGAAGTCTGCGAAGGACATCACTTTCAACCCATTTTTTATAAAAATCGTTAACACTAGAATTTTTAACGTATTGTGGTATTCGTACTTTGTGGTAATTTTCCACCGTGGACTTATGAAGAGCTGTAATGATAATAAAGTATTTTATATAAATAAACCCGCGGTCCACAGCTTCGCAGCGCTTACATACTGCACTGCTGAGACGTAAAATTTATGGGCTTCAAAATATATGGTTTGATAATACGCATCACGCTATTACCGTGACAGCCTATGAAAAGTCCCACTGCAGAACATATGCCTTCCCAGTGATAGTTGCCAAGCTTGGCAGGCGGGTTGGCAAACGCAGTTTTTTTCAACCGTTATTAGGAAGACGCTGCTGTCCATCTCTTGTTTTGTTTCCCCTGTCGCCTCTTACAACGCCCACGGGATGATATGGGGTAGTGGATATTCTTACACCGCCACTATACGGTCCATTACACTATTCAGATTATTTAATAGATTTCAAATAATAAAAGGCGTATACGTAATATTTCTCTGAATCAGACTTCTCTTCGCATCCGATAAAAAATGGCGCATATAAAATTGAACGCTTACCAATTCACTGGTGTATTAGGTTCGGTCGCTTCTTAACAACTGTCATTAAGTTCCGTTCGTTTGTTCAAAATAAATTTGTGCTATTTATATCACTTATATTTTTCTAAAGTAATATCACTTACTCGGCGGTGGGATAAGTGCCTTTAGACTGTCTACAATTTTTATTAGTTTTATCACTTTTTCTTTAAATGTAAATTTTAGTAGCTTGTACTTTTATTATGATGTTGATAACGCTTGCTGACTTAGTTTACACTTAATTATTAAGTTGCAACCTTGGGATTGGAATCTAAGTTTTCTTTATTTGTGATGACTGTACAAAGTGATGGGTACGATGCGCGAAATATAAAGTCGCGAGTTCGAATCCGCCATTCGACTTTTGTCGTGAATCACTTCTAACAAAATCATTATTTTTAGCTTACTTTGACTGGTTAACGGCGACCTACAGTATTGTACATATTTATTACTATTTTATAAATAAAGTCAAGGTTTTTATTTATTTATAATAAACGAATACATATTAGTTTGAGAACCCTGGTAGCTACGGACTGAACTGTTTAATCCCTGCCAGAAGCAAGGCAAAATTATATATCTTAAGTGCTCATTTACCATGTACTCTGTAAAGCAAAACGTCGTGAATAAATCTACATCTCAGAGATATTTAAAAAAAATCGAGAACATGTGGACACGCCTTGGAGTAGCGAAGTGGATTCCTTCTCTTAGCGTACTATTGCAGCACGTTTGGGTCGGTTCCACCAGGAAGGAGATAATCCTCGAACAGAATACTGGCGTTTTAAATCAACATAATACTGCTGCCGTTTTTATGTTAAGTAACTAGAACCGGAAGAGAACCGAAGACCTTTTTTATTCTGATGATGCATTTCATCTTATCGTTCTCGGGGGTAACAACGTGTATGCATTTTGATTCTTAATCGAGGATAGATGTCGGTTTGTGAGCGTCTATGTTCCAAAGTTACCACTGCTACTGGCACCCTTATTTCTATAAGAGAAGATCTGTGCCTATCAAAAAAACGTATGCTACACTTTTATAATGAATACTAAATAATAATAATTAAACTTTATTTCACAACCACTTTACAATGAGAATACACTAATTACTAACACTACAAATACACGGTTGTTTTAGTGAATTTACGTGCAACGAATTTTCACACTAAGCTCCTTTTTTTTTCTTTTTATAGAAAAAGGATGACAAAAAGGACACAGTCCACCTGATGGTAAGAGGATGCTGTGATTAAAAATTAAAGTACAGTTACGCTGCTACCCCTGAGGACTAAGATGGAATGCTTCGTTTCCAGTAAAATGGGTCTCCAGTTCTCTACAGCTGCTATTTTACGCTGGTCTTCTGTGAGAGCTTGGTCCTTTCCCAGTCGAGCCGACCCATTCGTGCCACAACCATAATATAGCTGCAGCGTGACTCTACCACGTTAAGACGTATCATAACTGTCGTCAATTTGCCAACTTTTTCACTTTATACTACTATACTTTTTATAATTATACTAATTAATAGGTAGATACCGTTATAAATGTGAATATAACCAAATAGTGTTCATTCGAAAAAAAATTAAAGAGTTAACTGAATACTTCACTAAACATAAGTTTTATTTCACATTGCCATGTTAAAAATGTTGTGTGGTGCCAAAAACTTTCTACTGCGGGTATATAGTATTATTCTCTTACTTCTAACATCTTTTGTGGGTTAGGCCTTATTGTAGGTTAATAGAACATTAAATCGCAAACGTAATGCTTTCATATAGTAGTACTTTATATGTGACATTATGTTGCTTCTTCTCATCAGTCCATAAAAGTTCACTGCCGATTTTGGTCTCTCCCGTCGTAGGGAGGTAGTCTCAATCGTCATGCTTAACAAGCGGATTGAAGATACGCCATCATGTCTTGTATAGATGAACTGGTTATACCGCCATCTATCGAAAGCCTGAAGATCTTTCTCCCAATTCCTACATTCGCCTCTTATGGTGTTTGTAAATTCTCGCACGAGTGCTCTCGCTAGGTCTCGCACGGGAAGCCTCGGGCGTAAGGCTTGTATCTAAGTGTATGTATTACTTGGCTTCTATGTACACTCTTACCAAGTAGGCATGGGTTACCACTCTTAGCCTATATCATCTCGTATGTATGTATTAGATATTTAATGTTCATCATCATCATCATTACAGCCCTTCACAAGTCCACTGCTGAACATAGGCCTCCCCCAAGGAATGCCACAAAGCACGGTCCTGAGACACCTGCGTCCATCGACTTCCTGCATATCTTACCAAGTCGTCACTACATCTAGTGGGGGGATGCCCTATACTTCTTCCGCCGGTACGAGGCCGCCACTCCAGAACCTTTTTCCCCATCGGTTGTCGGTTCTTCGATCTATATGGCCGGCCCATTGCTACTTTAGCTTATTAATCCGTTAGGTTATGTCGGTCACTCTGGTTCTACTACGGATATCCACATTTCTAAGTTTATCACGCAGAGAAACTCCGAGCATAGCCCTCTCCATGGCTCGCTGAGCGACCTTGAGCTTCCTCATCCGGCCAGCAGTGATACTTGATATTAAATCTATATAGCAGTGATATTTGATATATTTCAATATCTCTGTATCGGTTGATATCTACGTGATTCCGCAAGTCAGGAAGTCAGTATTGAATACCGATTACACGAGTATATGCAGTTTTTGATGGGTTTGATTTACTTAGATTTAATGATATATTGTAATATCTAAGTATGATAGAAGTATCGGTTATCTGTGATATCGGTACAATATTGCACCCGATATATTATACATATTTTATCTATATTTTGTATCCGCCCTCTCCTATTACCCAGATGAGTTGTATTCGTGAAATCCTAGGAGATGGATGAATAAACAAAAGTCACTCTTGATGTTGCTTTGAATGCCATTAGTTTTTATAAATATATATTTACATACATATATCATACAATAAGTAAGAAATTAATGTCATAAGATTATAATAGGACATTTTCCCAACTAAGCAGATTTTCGGAATGTCTTTCGTCCATGAGTGAACTTTATTGATCAAATTAATGGTGCGTTCGTAAATTTTATCTTTTGTAGTTAATTCAGCGCATGCCAATAAAATAATATAATATATTGTGAATTTTTAGCCACAAACTGTAATTTGGGATAGAATAAAAGTTTTTAACAGAAAATATATCCTATGTCCAATTCTGTATTATAATCTATAATATTGCTAAATTTCATCAGATTCCGTTCAGTATTTTATGCGTGATTGAGTAAAAAATATACAAATATTCAGATATCCATACATACTTTCAAATTTATAATATTAGTAGGAAATATTTATCATTTGTAGAAAAATAATCTAATTCTCTAATGAATTCCATCTGAAAATTTATGTATCAATTATGTAAACAAAGAAATAAATCTCGATTATGTTAACCTCTTTCCCATACTGTAACTCTTCCAAAAAGAATGGTTCAATCAAATCAAATTGTATATCCAAATGTTAACTCAAGTGTGAACCTTTATAGACACTCTTATCTGAATTAGTGCGCCTGTAAAAGCAATTTAGTTCGGTTGCGCATCTTTGATAACAATCTGTATGTATTGTTTAGTCTGTAATTCCTTTGTATCATTTGGTTATCACAGAGGTAGCCTTAAGCATCAGATGCCTTTGTTTATATTGATGTTTATGAGAAATATTAATTGTTTTGCTTTGTGCATTCAACATAATATAGTAGATATATTATTTCTTATTAAAATTCCCAAGCTCTTTAGTATGTCGGAGAAATTTTACAACTTCTTTACAGTAATGTAGGTAGCAGGTGGCTGCCGTAGCCACATCAAAAACTTTGTCAACTCGTTATTCACTTTCATATTATATAAAAAAAATAACTGACTTTTGATCGCCATATCGAACGTAACACATAATAATCTTCATTCTATATTTCAAGACTTCTTGTTCAGTTATTGTAATAGTTGTGATTATTTGTGATATTATTTATACCACACCAGAACATTTTGCTCATTTGTTAGATACTTTTATACAAGTATTATATTATATCTCTATGCACTATAAGCTTAGGATCTTAAGTACGCGCAAGGCCCGAGGTTGGTACTAAGCGTTTGTTACGTCATGCGTCAACGCATGCTATGCCTGATTTTAATTAGATATATTCAAAAATTAAACAGCTTCTTTTATCGGGGCATTAATTCTTAAACATCTATTTTTAGCACCGACTTCTGAAGCTGTTATCTGGAAATCATACTTTATTTATTTTTATATATTTGAATTTTACTTTTGTTTTTCCGTAAAAACTAAAAGTTTTTTTGAGTGGACTAAAACTGCATCCCTTATTTAGGGGTATAATTTTTTCTCCAAATTTACATGGTACCTTTAATGTCATCATCATCATCATCATCATTATAGCCTTTCATAAGTCCACTGCTGAACATAGGCCTCCCCGAGGAATGCCACATAGCACGATCCTGAGCCACCCGCATCCATCGATTTCCTGCATGTCTTACCAGGTCGTCACTCCATCTGGCGGAGGAACGCCCTACACTTCGCCTGCTGGTACGAGGTTGTTACTCGAGAACCTTTTTTCACCGTCGGTTGTCGGTTCTTCGAACTATATGGCCGGTCCCTTGCCACCCTTAATATATAGCCTAATAAATAAATATCATTAAACCCCGTTCACAGTTAACGATCAAAAGAAGAATATATATACGATAGGTATCAAATTAATCACGTTCCGTTTAGTTTAGCCTTAATTTTTATATTTAAATAGTATGCATAATGTTGGTTTTCCATTTATTCGCGTTGTTTGTACGAGCAACAAGTTATTTAATTTCTTTCTTTTATTTACGACACCGGATCATAGGTACCAAATAGTTGGTACTGATGTAGCCAGTTCGTCTGACAACCCAGGTTATGTTATTATCTTTCCTAATCTGGGAGAGATGTGGCAAAAGATTTTAATGACAACCATTATCTCTCTGTTACAGCCTATAAAAGCTTGGAAACTTAAGGAGGTACCTCTCCTATAGATATCCCTATAGGGGAATTGACTATAGCTGCCATGCTTGGCAAGTGGGTTGGCAACCGCAGTCTTTTGTTGTTTAGTTGTTATCATGAAGATGCTGCTGCCCATCCTCTGTTTCAGTTCCAATCTATCGCCTCTAACGACACCCATGGGTTGGCATGGTATAGTGGATGTTTTTACACCGCTACTACATGGCGACAACTACCATTAAATTAAGTGATAATGCTAAAATGCTACCCGTTAAAAATCAATAATGATAAGTAGGGATTTATATAAGTGGTTACGGCCATGCTGCAGCTATATTTTTTTTATAGGATAAGGCTGACAAACGAGCACACAGTCCACCTGATGGTAAGTGGTTGTTGCGGCCCATAGACATCTACATCTATCCTCTATTACAAATCAAAATGTAGATGCGTTGTCACCCGTGAGGACTAAGATGGAATGCCTCATTTCCAGTAAAAAGGGCCGGCCACCTGCACTCACCAAGCGAAACGCAGAGATAAACCTCTACTTCACGCTGGTTTTCTGTGAGGTTGTGGTACCACCCTGGTTTGAGCCGGCCCATCCGTACGACAGCAAAAGCTGCCGCGTGGCTCTACCACTGTTAAAATGTAATGGGTTGGATCGACCGATGTGAGATCACGCTCTCACAGAATACCAGCGTAAAATGGCAGCTTAATGCTGCTGTGTTTCGTATGGTGAGTGTAGAGAACCGGAGACCCTTTTTACTGGAAACGAAGCATTCCATCTTAGTCCTCGGGACTGACAACGCATCTGCATTTTGATTCTTAATGAGAATAAATGTAGATGTCTATGGGCCACAGCATTCACTTACCATCGGGTGGACTGTGTGCTCGTCCTCATCTGTCACCCTTATTCTATAAAATAGGGAACATTTTTAATAAGAATAATCTAAAATAAAATGTCAGTAATACAATATTATAGCTCTCTTTTATTTTGATCTCGCGTGGCTTGGTTAGGCGTGACGCACCGTTTTGTCGGCTGCTTTTTCCGATACGGTCTAAATGCGTCAGAATATCCGTCGCCTAACCCTCGGATTCGACTTCTAGTTTTCTTCTCAAAGGCGAAAGTAATCATTTTCCTTACGCGCTAAATTATCAGTTACAGCACTTAATGATTACATTTCGTGACATTAAGTAATGAAAATATGCCTTTCTTTTAATTTTAAATTTATGTAACAGTTTCATTTAACTTATGTTTATCGTCAAAATTTGGTTCATAAATTCTACGTTAAGCATTAAAAGTTTTGTTTTTAAGCATTTTAGCATTAAAAGTATTAATACTTTACTACTTTAATTGGCACTTGTCTTTATAATAGGGTAGCTTAGTTAGTTATATTTTTAACGAAATTTTTAAATAAGCTCTCAAAAAAAAAGATAATAAATTAATCTTTAACGAAGGCAAAATAATATCATGAAAGTATTTTTAATTTTAAATCCATGGTGATAAAGAAGGTAACACACCTTCATAATCATCATCATCATCTGCTCCTACTACAAAAATGGATTGCCGCGTACTACGCACGATCAATTAACAATAAAGATCAATAAACAGACTCAATGACACATTTTTTTTTATAGGAGAGGGGGCAAACGAGCATGCGGCTCACCTGATGGTAAGTGACTACCGCCGCCCATGAACAACTGCAACACCAGGGAGGGAATTGCAGATGCTTTGCCGGCCTCAATGAAACATTCCTCCGAAATTGTTTTTCTGGCTTTTTACTGTCAGAGTGCGACTGGTTAAAACCAATCTCAGCAGTCTCGTACACATGCGCAAGGTACAAACTCTATCGGTTTCCTCAAGATACATTTCTGAGAGCGCACATTCTCAGAAATGTATCTTAAGGAATTCCATAACTTTATGTTTTCCTCTTTCTTCAATCATCGGGTTACCAGACGCTCGACTTCCAACCCTTTGTTGTTGACATACCACGCATTCGAAGCAAACGGTTTGCTTCGTCGTTCGTTATGTGTACAGAAAAAGAGTGGAATAATTTGCTACCATCAGTCTTTCTCTCCGAGTACAATGTGGGTGTCTTGAAGGCTAGAACGAATAGGCTTATGTTAAGGTTATTGTAGCCCGAATGGATCGGCTCCGCCGGGGTTCTTCTCTTTTTTTTTATAGGATAAGGGTGAAAAACGAGCACACAGTCCACCTGATGGTAAGTGGTTGCTGCGGCCCATAGACATCTACATCTATCCTCTGTTACAGATCAAAATGCCTCATTTCCAGTAAAAAGGGCCTCCGGCCACCTGCACTCACCAAGCGAAACGCAGAGGTAAACCTCTACTTCACGCTGGTATTCTGTGAGCTCGTGGTACCACCCCGGTTCGAGCCGGCCCATCCATGGGACAGCAAAAGCTGCCGCCTGGTTCTACCACTGTTAAAACTGTGCTCTCTCTGCTATCCTCTCACAGAATACCAGCGTAAAATAGCAACCTCAATTCGTTTCGTAGATGGTGAGTGTAGTGAACCGGAGGCCATTTTTTACGAAAACGAGACGTTCCATCTAAGTCCTCAAGGTGACGCCGCATTTGCATTTTGATTATTTATCGAGGATTAAGATTACCACTGCATTACTTACCATCAGGTGGACTTTGTGCTCGTTTGTCACCCTTATTTTAGATCTTCTTCGGCTGCATCACCATTCATTTCATGTGGGATAATAGTCAACGTTTGCCTTAGAATAGTTGAAAAAGAACTATTTTTATATTAGAATGACAAATGAGCTAACAACGTACGTGATAGTAAGTGGCTGCTACAACTTATAGACACATACAAGCGACTTCATACAATGAAGGCCACAGGCGCGTCGTCATTAAGTTTGCTAACTTTGAAATATCAGTTTTCAGGACATCGAACAAATAAAATACAGGATAGTGCCAAATAAGCCTTGAACGTGAAGTCAAAAATTTGTTAGAAAGTTATTGTTTTATGGTGAATTAATTTAATTTTATTACCTTAATTATGCTCACTCACTCATTGCAAATGTCCTCGTCAATGAATGGATTTTTTCGTAGTTTTACTTTCTACCAAATTTAAACTTTAATAATTTAAAATTAAACAGATACTGCTTTAATAGTACGAAAGTTTCATATTCTGATTAGCAGTATAAACGCGAAAATACTTAACTTTGTTTTTCTTTATTATGCCTCAAAACGGACCATCATGGTTTTTGCTCTTAATTTAATGCCCGGTAACCTTTTCAAAATTGTTTTATTCCATTACTATGTTTTATAGCATGAAAAAGTACATGAAAAAAATATTTTTTGAAATAAATACAAATTCGACGACCTACAATTGTTTTATTTTAAGTCGTCATAGGTTACTCGAACGAATATTTTGTAGAAGAAATGTTTTTACATTCACTAAGTATATAACAAAATAGATCGCTACGGAGATTGAAATGTATCTTGACTAAAAGGCACCAGATTATAGTTGGAGCGCCAAACAGAGGTCGTGACATAAGCTACTTTTTATCCTAAAAGAATATCTCTTTCTTTGGAATTCGATTCGAAAATCTTATTGAAATACGACAAACAACACACGTAATAAAGAAACAACGTAATTGTATTTGCGCAAAATTCTTTGCCGAAGCTAGACGAGTCCGTGGCGTAGTAACTTAGTATCGAGTTGCGGCGCTGAGGTCCGCCGATTCAAATCCCACAAGGAACAAGTATATGTATGGCCTACAAATAATTGTTTCTGGTCTAAACGCTTATCCTTGTGCAATTTATGTGTGTGAACTGCCTCCACGATGCAAGAGAAAATCCTAGTGTAGGGGTAACATTTAAAGTAAATACAAAGATAAAAGAAAGAAAAACAGACAAATAATTAAGGTTCTTCATTTTCCTTCAATTATCTAGAGCCATCCGATGTGCCTAAAGCAGTTATAATTTCCAAAGTACCTAGGCTACAGAGATTTTCTCAAAGTTAGATAAATAATCATATTTTTTCAGAAATGATATCTGTTTAGATACTTGCACAGGCAGGTTTAGACACGCTGTTCTCCTTTACCGCCTAACACGTGGTTAATCACAAATTGCAATTATCAATTTCATTGGTGCCGGCGTAGATCGAACCTGGGTTGCTTGCGTAGTATTAAATTTACAGCGAACGATTAGCCCCTGAAGTACCACAGCTCTACTATCACGGCTCTATATCATTGCATTAGCTGCACATTTTTTTTTGCGGCTTAAATGATGATAAAAATGTCTAAATGTACCAAATATCTATGTAAGTTACACACTAAAATCACTGAAGTACCGGTAAATGTCGGGAAATTACTCTTAATATTTTTATATCAATTTCTAATGCTATCAAACCTGCCTGATACAAACATCACAGCAATGTGATTTTTTTTTATAGGAGAGGGGGCAAACGAGCATGCGGCTCACCTGATGGTAAGTGGCTACCGCCGCCCATGAACAACTGCAACACCAGGGAGGGAATTGCAGATGCGTTGCCGGCCTTTTAAAAAGGAGTATGCTCTTTTCTTGAAGGTCCCTAAGTCGTATCGGTCCGGAAAAATCGCTGATGATAATCGATTCCACAAGGCAGTCGTGCGAGGAAGAAAACATCTTCTAAATCGCACAGTGGTGGACCGCCAATCATCCAGATGGTGTGGATGGTATCGGGAATTCTGCCGCGATGTGCGGTCATGAAATTTGGCGGCTGGGATTAATCCGAACAATTCCTCAGAGCACTCCCCATGGTAGATGCGAAAGAAAATGCAAAGAGATGCAACATCTCTTCGCAGCGCCAATGAGTCGAGCCGATCGGAAAGGACTCGGTCGTCGAAGATTCGAGCTGCTCTGCGCTGGATGCGGTCAAGTGGAAGGAGCTGGCACTGGGGAGCCCCTGCCCAGAGATGGGAACAGTATTCCATGTGAGGCCGAACCTGCGCCTTGTAAAGTTGCAGGCGGTGTGCCGGCATGAAATACTGTCCCGCTCTGCTGAGCACGCCAAGCTTTTTAGAGGCCAATTTGGCCTTCTCTTCCAAGTGAGCACGAAACTGCACGTCACTCGATATGTCGACGCCGAGGATTCCGATACTGGCTGAGGCAACCAGGGGAGTGCCTTGAAACTGAGGAGATACGACAAAGGGGTTCTTTTTAGCGGTAAACGCGCAAACTTGTGTCTTCTGAGGATTAAACTGGACTAGATTTAGTCGCCCCCAGTTCGAGACTTTGTCCAGCAAAGACTCGACTTCAGACACAAGTTTGTTCCGGTACTTGGAGACGTTTTCCCGAGAAATATTAGCACGGCCGGTGTATAGAGCATCACCAGTACTGTCATCCGCATAGCAATGAATGTTACCAGTTAGCAACATATCATTGATATGCAGAAGAAACAGCGTTGGTGATAGCACACAGCCTTGTGGAACACCAGCGTTAATAGGCTTGTAGTCAGAACATGCACCGTCTACAACGACCTTGATGCTCCGATCTGCAAGGAAGCTGGTGATCCAATTGCACAATTTCTCGGGAAGCCCATAGGAAGGGAGCTTCGAAAGAAGCGCTTTGTGCCAAACCCGATCGAAGGCCTTCGCAATGTCCAGACTAACGGCCAACGCCTCCCCCTTGGACTCTACTGCCTCCGCCCATCTATGGGTCAGGTAGACCAGAAGATCACCAGCTGATCGACCCCGACGAAAACCGTATTGGCAGTCACTAATCAGCTGGTGATCCTCAAGGTACCGGATGAGCTGGCAGTTGATAATGGATTCCATTATTTTGGAGAATAAGGAGGTGATCGCGATAGGCCTATAGTTGGACGGGTCTGAGCGGTCGCCTTTTTTAGGGATCGGGTGGACAAAAGCTGTCTTCCATGAATTCGGGACTACGCCTTGGGAGTAGGAGTACCGGAAAAGACGCGTTAGGACCGGTGCCAACTCTGGAGCACACGTCCTCAGCACAATTGGGGGGATCCCGTCAGGCCCACTCGACTTCTGGATGTCCAGGGAGACAAGTGCTTTGCGAACCGAGCGCTGTGAGAACAGCACATTCGGCATGGAGCACTCACACCGCGGGATGGTCGGCGGTGTTTTCCCCCCGTCATCAAGATTCGAGTTGGACGCTAAAAGGTCGGCTTTGTCTTTTGCGTCATGGGCCAGTGATTTCAGCTACATACTATAAAATATAAAAATTTTAACAACCATTACTTTTTACCCCATGTCTAACTGGTACAAAAATAATACAAATATTGATGTGAAACAGGAAATCATTACATTTTGCATAATAATGATGTAAATACATCATTATTTTTCATACTATAGGAGATATCTGAATCACATTCCCGCTATTTTCTTATTGTTTTCTCACGCGATCTTGAATATTCAACAAACGTATGCATTATACAAAATCTTTTTGCCTTTGCAAATTGTGATTATTAAACTGCACGCATAATACTTCGTTATTATTGTGAAAATAATATTACTTCTTACAAATATATTACATGAACTAGTGAGTTATTTGTGTAAATAAACAAACTTATGTTTTTGTCGAAAACCTGAAGGGCTTTTACATTTGGTTATCGAAGCTTAAAAATAATAATATCATCTGGCTTTTCACAAATCCGTAACCTTTCATCGCTCAATCTGTAGGTCGGAATTAAATTCATGGTATCAGACATTCTATCTACAGATCTTTCATCTCTATCTCTACATAGTATGAACCAAAGTCGCTTCCCGCCATCTGTACGGTTAGATCTTTTAAATAATACGCAACGGATTTTGATGTGGTTTTCATCAATCGACAGAATGATTCTAGAGGAAGGTTTATATGTATAATACATGGACATTATATATTATATAATTCTTCTGTCCGTATGTATGTAACTGAAGTCCTTCTAAACGGATGGATCGATCGGATGGTGTGAATTAAGTTGATTAGAGAATGGTTTAGATTCACAATTAGATCCGGTAGGTGGCGTTGTTGTCGAGATTCAGAAATCAACCGTGCGGAACCGGGGCGGATCTCTATTATCAGATATAATGATTTCGTTTCAAGGTAGCTATTACACCATTTCTCAGACAAAAAAGTCTTCAGGACATTTCTCTGAGTCTCTATGATGTGATGAATTTTCTTATGTTGCTACTGTACGGCAAAGAAAATTTATTTAATAAATATTGTTTTGATGGAAATATCTTGTATGATGGTAAATTTTATTTCGAAATCTTAATAAACTCATTGTTCTTCTCTTGTAAGAAGCAGATATCACCAAACTGACTTCTAAAATATGGAACCGAATGACTACAAGATTAGATTAAAATGACTTTTAATTATTTTTTTCTATTTTTCTTATAAAGTTACCAATATTGCATGCGTGATTACTCGTTACAATATTATAAGCATCTTGAAGAAAACATTGTTCGATAACTGACCGGGATGAGTTAAGATGTTACCTTTTGCGATCAATTTTTATATATGAATCTAACAGGAAAATCGTGTCCACTATTCAAAATGATCTTTTGACCTTTACTCAAATTCTATGCTTTGAAATGATTACGTTGAATTAAGCGGTATCCGAAACGGTATTACAGATGGCGATGTAATGGAATTATTTCCTAAAACTGGGATCCACCGGACACGATCACAGCCCAGTTTCAAGATAAAATTATTAGGTCAGAAACCGCTAGTTTATTGTGTTTTCGAACTTTTTGTCACGCGTCTCACTGAGCTGATGTTGACAATGCTAACAATAAACGTTCTACTCTATTGAGACAGATACTGCGTGCGATACTATTAATTTTTTTTTCACAGTTTTACCGATCACAGTCGCAGCAATTTTTTTTCAATCTAAGTAATAAATACGCTTCATTTGCAGGTGATATTCATTTTCGAACTACTTAAATATTGTTAGATCTAAAATATGTACATCTTATAATATTTTTATAGATAAAATCTCGACGAACAGCCATATTTTTTTTTAAATAAACGTTAACCCCCTCACGCTAGAATCCTCTCCTGTATTGTAGAGGTAGTTTACATACATAAATTGTACAAGGACAAACATCCAGCCCCGAAAAAATTGTTCGTAAGCTACACAAATACTGTTTCCGTGCTGGATTCCAACCCCAACTTATTGCTAAGCAACTACATTTCAACAGTGGTAGAGCCACGCGGCAGCTTTTGCTGTCACATGGATGGGCCGGCTCGAACCGGGGTGGTACCACGACCTCACAGAAAACCAGCGTGAAGTAGAGGTTTACCTCTGCGTTTCTCTTGGTGAGTGCAGGTGGCCGGGGGCCCTTTTTAATGGAAATGAGGCATTCCATCTTAGTCCTCACGGGTGACAACGCATCTACATTTTGATTTGTAATAGAGGATAGATGTAGATGTCTATGGGCCGCAGCAACCACTTACCATCAGGTGGACTGTGTGCTCGTTTGTCACCCTTATCCTATAAAAAAAAACACTACGGAGCCGTCACAAGTAACGTCCTCCAGTATCCTACTGTGCCGAGTAGTGGCGGCGTAATGAAATTCATTCAACGCAACTTGCCTGCCTGCCTGGCTGGATGGTCTATAATGGTGAAATAATAAATGAATGACCTCTAGATTGAATTCTGTCAGGGCGGCCTGTCTCAACATATACTAGCCATCTGCGCCATAGTGTACGAGTGTATGCACAAGCTCAGACGCACTATATATTCCCTCAATTTCATAGTCTGATGGGACGGCCATTCGACCCGACGAGAGAGACGTCAGGTGCATGATCAACGGCTTTATGGGCTTTCCGAGGCATGGAGTTAAAACATCGCCATCTATATAACTCCTGGCTGCTACTGATAATTCCTTGACTGGAAATCCCAATTACTGATAGTTGGTTCTAATCGGAATTCGAACCTGGAACCACATTCTCGGCTTAGATATATATCGAGTATTTTTATAATTTTTTTAACCGCGTTTAGTTTCAGAATCCTCGCCACCTTAAGTGTGAAGAGGATGCGGTTAAGCTTTAATTCGAAAAGGAAATGGGTTTATTGTTAGAGTCAGTAAACCCCTCCTATCTAACCACAAATCGTCTGCAGAACACTGTTGTGTCTATGATTGCCAGTGGCCGCTCACAACGTCGATGGCTGGTAATTCACCTGTCGCTTGCCGTTATTTTCCGGCAAATCACTTTACACTTCGATAGTAAAATAATAGTTGTTTAAGTATAGTTTACATTTACGTACGTGTAGTAGATTCAATAGTATGAAACAGCCCTGATTTGAAATGAAACACGTAAAATGAAATTAAATCTTAATGCTATATAATCAAAGATTACAATCTTATCTAAAATTTCTTCAACATTCTGAAATTGGCCAATATGCTCAGGAGCTCATTATTTTATGCCATTACGATATGAATAATCATTTTTAAAATTTTTGTCTGTCTCTCCGAATTAATCTTTGGAATGTATGAATTGATTGTAATGAAAGTTGATGAACAATGCCAGTAGTAATCTAGGCTATTAATTTTATCTGAAAAGCTTGAAGCATATTATTGTATTCCATTAAGGCCCGTATTAATAAACGTTACTCAACGACGAACTCAAGTGCGTAATCATTTGATACGCCCTCCTTACGATATCAGCATCTCAAGATCGTTGCTAATTAATAAACACATAAAAACACTATCTCAAAACGCTGTACTTAGGAATAGTGTTCTGTAACTTGCACTCAAATACAAACACTTGAGAGTCGTGTTTCGTTTATTAATCAGTATGGCACTCAGCTGATATCGTAAACCTAAACTGCATCTTGAGATATATTTATTAATAAGAACATAAAATCAAGATTGTCCTCAAGTGCGTGTATTTGAGCTGAGTAACGTTTATTAATACGGGCCTAAGACGTGAATAATAATTTTAAGGTAGTTTTAGTAAAAAAAGTGATGTGCATTCTGTAAACACTAGGAACAAACACAAGCTAGTGATACCAGTTTCTCGACTCCACAGAGTCAGTAATTCATTCTTGGGGCAATGTATACGCTATTACAACAAGGTCCCGGAAAGTGTACAGGCTCTCTCCATTAGCAAGTTTAAATGTTTTGTTAAGTTGAAACTGTATAAAAAGGGTTATTATAGTATAAATGAATACATGGTTGATAATAACCCCTGGGAATGAGGTGATCGCTTCCAAGCTGTTTCTAAAATAAATTTTGTACTTATATAGTTAGTACAACCATTATGGTAAAATTTGCTTTAAAAAAAAGTCCCGCTGGGTTTCTTGCTGGTTCTTCCCAGTACAGAGGTTTTTTTTTCGAACCAGTGGTAAAGTAAAAAATGACTGAAGTAAAAGATGACTCAATAAGTATTACACATGTGATCTATATTGAATAAAAAATTATTCTATTCTATTCTATTCTATTCTTAAAAATGTTTGTCTGTTTGTCCGAACTAATATTTGGAATGGATGATCGATCGTAATGAAACTTGATTAACGATGCCAGTAGTAATCTATGCTATATTTATTTATCCGAAAAGCTTAAAGACGTTTTGTGAATTCGAAAAATTGAATAAAAAAATAGATCCCACTCAAACGAAGCCGCTAGAAAAACAGCGGACTCCGGCTTCAGAATGTGAAACTAATTTATTCCCTTTTAATTCCTTGAACTCGGCTTTATCTTTTTGTTAAGTTACTTTTATATAACCCTGAACTAGGGAATATCAAAATCTCATTGTTACAGTAGTTACACTGAAAACCATCCAATATTTTGCCACTCTTCAGGGTGGATTTTTTCTCCAAACTTATATTGTACTACCCCTAAAGTATAACTTAATAAATAGAAAAGGAATTATTGAAGTTGGTTCACATTAGACAAATTTTTACTTAACATACAACATATAAAAAAGAAGATACAGTCAAATTGAGGACTTCCTCCTTTTTATCACGCTTTTATTAGCTTGGTATGTATCCATGTAACGGAATTTTTGAATGTGATTTTTATCCCCTTCAAAACGTCGGATTGATTGGAAACTTAGCACACTTATCAAGGACCGATGACAATGCAATAATTTAAATAGTTTGTCCCATTATCCTTGTCAGATTTGCGATTAATTCATAAAGCAACTACGAGTTCTGCCAGTTCAGTCTAATGTAAGCCACGTAAAAGAACTTCGTTCCAAAAAAAAAAACACGCTTGTAGTTAGCCGACCTAAAAAAAATAGAAAATAAATAATAGTTTTAAAAAAACTAAAAAACATGGTTTTGTAGATAACCAAACTAAAAATTAGAAAATAATTTTCAGTAAGCTTAAAATAAGAAAATAGTGATCAACATAAAAAATTCATTATATTGTTACAAAGCGTTGATGTTACGAGATTTGTTGTAAATATTTTTGTGGATATTTATAATGTTAGCGTCATCATAAAAATATCTAAAAAAGCACCCCACAACACATTACAAGAAAATGTTTTTTTTTAAATCTTAAACACTATTTTCTTATTTTAAACTTATTTAAAATGATTTTCTACTTTTTAGTTCGGTTATCTACAAAAGCGTGTTTTTTTCGTTTTTTTTTTAAACTATTTTAATTTGAAGTCACATAATACAGCGTACATCACAATCTGAAATTTCTATAACATACTTAAACTCACCAATATCAAATATGACTGAACAAGGATAGTCCAAACGTTTGTACACAAAGGGAGTTGTCAAACACGAGAGCTTTAGCTATTCCATATAGTTGATATTAGTTCCTGTCCCACGCACGTGCGGCACGGCGGCGATAGCCATAAATGTTTTATACTAGACAAGCCGCGATTTGTTGGCAAAGATACGATGTTAGGCAGACTGAAAATTTATTGCGACTGTTTATTGTTCATAAGCAGACGATAAAATGGAGTTATTTCTTACGCTTATTGACGTTTTGTCTCTAAATTTTGTTTAGTGATATTAAAAATTGTCGCCACTAAGCTACCACTAATGCTATTGCTAGTAGCTACGACCACGTGCTCGGCAGTGAACGAAAACACCGTGAAGAATTCCGCCTACAAGCGTTCGAGCGGCGTGGCGGACTTTTCCTTGCCCTAAAACCATCTAAGGAATAAGCAGAGGCAAGTGTCCCGCTGTGGGTCGTATACAGGCTGTAACTTAATTATTTTACAGTTAAAATAGCCGAATTGTTTATTGAAACACCCATAAGGCACAATTCCGCTGTACGAATTATCTTAGATATTTCCTAAAGTTTAACTCCTACAGTGTTTATTTTAACAATCAATAATGTTTTTCCATTGCATCAGACGCTTGCTAGTAATTATTTAAAAGCCTATCTTAGATATTGAACGACGAAAAAAATGTTTCCATCTCCTGTTCATAGGTAGTGGAAGTGCAAACTACGGCATACATAATATTTTCTAATATTAAAATTGGGACTATATCGCTACAAATAAAAAAAATTGACAGAAAGATAAAAAAAAATCATAACGTGACAACGGAATACTCTGTCAATAATAAAATTAAAAATACTTGTTTAAATGGCGTCCAAATCGACCAATAAGACTAAACGAGATTCAATGATACTTCTATTCTATTACAGTCAGACCACCCATTATAATATTTGATCAATGACCGATGCAACCCATTCAACGCTCGTCTCTTTTAAAGACCATTATGTACAATTTCTAACACGCTGCGAAATTTCACAAAGATAAATCATTAATTGCATTTTATGACCATATAATACCCAACTGGGTAATATAATAATATGTATTCATGGCTACCTTCATCATGTTCAATTATTAGCATTATTAACACTGTCGTCTTCCATATAATGAATGTGTATTTTCTTCGTATTTACTTCCATATAAAGTCACTAGTCTCAGTGATTGGTTTCTATAATCTCACGGTCCCGCGTGAGCCGCGGATAACGGACCGACGACGGCTCTCTTGGATTACTATAACCTCCTAACATAGTTACTTTGGATTGTAAGCCAAATTGATTCTAGCCTAGCTGAACTGCCCTAAGGTACCACGCTTCAACCTATGATCTTGCGACTGTCTTATTTTAGTTCATGCACTCACGTACACAGCTTTGCTGAGATTAATGAATTCTTTAGATGTATTTCATCCCAATCATTTATTTTCCTAATTGGCTAGCACGTAACTTATTACTCTTTAAAACGCATTAAAACTATATTTAATTATGTAACTGTCAACAACAACTATATTTAATTATGTTTCACAATAGACATACTTTATTGTATTTACAATTTTGTTGAAACCATGGCGAAATTGTTTACAAATAAAGAGATATAAACAGATTTGGCAGTTTTTTTTTAAATTCCTTAGTCTTTAATGTCTTTAATTATCTTATAGTAATTAACAGATGAGCCGTGATAGCTCATGGGCGCTAGTGGTAAGTATCACAGTATACGAGCGACCCGGGTTCAAACCCAGCCGGAAGCAATGAAATTGTTAATTGCAGTTTTAAGTGCTGATTTACCATGTGCTCGGTACTAAGGGAAAATGTCGATGATGGTTGAAGTCAAAAATAAATTTAAAAAAATGTGTGTGTCAGCTCCGACGCATGACTGGAGTTTACTCCTTACGCACAATTATATATGAAGTTAAATATCAAAACTCCGAAAGTTGACAGTTAGTTGACAGTTGGTTGACAGTTGTTATTTGTTTATGGTTTATATAAAGTAGTAAAGCCAAGAGTACCCTGTGCTGAGGGTTGCGCAAGATAAGTTACTCACAACATTACGTAGTCATGTAAACATGAATACATAACGTAACGCGTGACGTAACGTTTGATTTTACTCCCCATAAATTTTCCAATAAAAGCAGACTTCACATGCGCGGCAGACACTTCAAAATAAGAGGAGGTCTGTGCCCAGTAGCGGGGTGTATAAACATTGTAACTTTACTTGATATTAATAAAAAGAATCGGAAAAAGTAACTAATATTTCAATAAGATTCTCATTAAGTTCGTAGTTAAGGTACCTATGAAACCTATTAAAATTCGTGCCGTAACAAAATGTGTACATTTGATTTGTACATATTGTTACCATAATCTGTTATCATAATAAACGTTTTCATTCCTACACGTCCAAAAGTAAAAGATAAAAGTCCGAAGATTTGTATTTCTGTTTAACGTTTTCTGACGCACTTGTTGACGACCGTTGATTCCTTCTCACCACTCGACATTTTTTATTTAGAGGCACTGTTACTCACTTCGCCGCACTGAACGGACACGTAGTGGTACTTCATCTGTTTTAACACATTTTTTCGTGTTTCAATTAAATAGATAGCGATGTTCTGGTCGGATGGTTTCTCGAGTAGAATCTTTTATAGTGTCAAGGCCCTTCGCTGTCGATACAATATAAACCCAAACTGACAGACTACGGTGTCGTTTAACGCTTCTATTGTATGGCCAAGGAATTTACTACTAACGGTAAAATGACTTCTTTATCATCAGAAATATGCGTAAGTTGCATTTTAACTTCCATTCTCTTACTATACATTTAATTATGGCTCTTACTCTTAAACGCTCTGCATCATTTCCTCTCACATCATTCATGCTTGGGTATTATTATCTAGGACTTTAATGACATCTTTTTTTTATATTTTTTAAATACCAGCAATGCTATTAACATTATTAACATTACCTTTAACCACTCCTAGTAAGCTTAAAATGCTTCTGTTAGGTTAGGTTCACGACAGTAATCGGATGGCGGATTCGAACCCACGACCTTTCGAGTTCGCGTTTTGACTTCATTAGACTACTGTCAATTCAAATCAATCATCATCATCATCATTACAGCCCTTCACAAGTCCACTGCTGAACATAGGCCTTCCCCAAGGTATGCCACAAAACACGGTCCTGAGCCACCTGCATCCATCGACTTTCTGCATGTCTTACCAGGTCGTCACTCCATCTAGTGGGGACGCCCTACACTTTGTCCGCCGGTACGAGACCGCCACTCGAGAACCTTTTTTCTTTCAAATCAATCATCTCATACTTATTTAATATTTGCAGATAATTTTATTTCTAACTAGCGACCCGCTTCCCCTGGATAGGGAGGGCGGGGCTGGTTTTAACGGAGGTAAGAATTAACAAGCTTATTCTCGCCAAACGTGAAGTGATAAAAAAATGAGACTCGGTTTAGAATAACTATATACACAGCCGAACCTGTCCTAACTTGTCAGTTATCGATCGGCCGTCGCTAGTGATAGTTGTGCGTAATAACCTCGAATTGACAGGTAAACAAACTTTTTGTACTTCGTAATAAATTGATTTAAGATTTATTTTTTCGCTAAATTTAATCAAAGTTTATCCTAAATGGAATTGTATTTTATTGATTTTAAAACTATTATACTTGTTTGTAATTATTTTGACTAGTTTATTTTCTGTAATTTATGAAATATAAAAGTGACCTTGGGGCTAAAATTAACATATGGAGTGGGGTAGGTATTAACATGTTAATACTTACCCCATATGTAGGTATGTGATATTAAACGAATGTTTTTTTTTTGCAATAAGTATGTTTTTTTTATAGAATGAGAAATTACAAAAGGAAGAGTACAAGGGGGTCTACGTCTCAAGAAGTATTTGAGCTGGCAGCTGAAGAAGTTCTGGTAAAAAACAAGAAATATAGAGATGTTGCTACTGAATACAATATTTGTCATGTAACACTGTTTAAATACGTAAAGAAAAAAAAGGCGGGAACTTCTGTTGAAGTGGGTTATAAAAAAAACCGTCTAGTTTTCAATTCTGAGCAAGAAACAATGATAGCTGATTATTTAGTAAAATGTTCTAATATCTATTTTGGATTGGTACCAGACGATGTCAAAAAATTAGCTTACGAGCTTGCCATTCGATACAAGATAGATAATATTCCAGAATCTTGGAAAAGAGACGGAAAGGCTGGCAAAGATTGGTTTACCGGTTTTATGAAGCGCAACGCATTATTGTCTATTCGCAGTCCGGAGGCAACCAGCTTAAGCAGAGCAACATCCTTCAACCGTACTAATGTTCATTCATTTTTCGAAAAATATCGAGAAGTGCTTCAACGATACAATTTTTCACCGAGTAGAATCTGGAACGTAGACGAGACTGGAGTCACAACGGTGCAAAAACCCAAGAAAGTGGTAGCTCAACGAGGTTCCAAGCAAGTAGGTGCAGTCACATCTGCAGAACGGGGTACTCTCGTCACAATTGCAGCAGCGGCAAATGCTATTGGTAATTTCATACCATGTATGTTCGTTTTTCCACGGATAAGATATAGTGATTTATTCGTCCAAAATGGGCCACCCGGGTCTGTAGGCGTAGGAAATAGTTCCGGATGGATGACTGAAAAAGAATTTTCAATATTTATTGACCACTTTGTAAAACATGTTAAAACATCAGAGCATGAGCCAGTTTTATTGCTATTAGATAATCATCATTCTCATGTGAATGTGGAGGTCATCACCAAGGCAAAAAAAAACCACATCATTCTTTTGTCTTTCCCTCCACATTGTTCCCATAAACTTCAACCTCTAGATGTTGGTGTGTATGGACCGTTTAAAAATTATATTAGCCGGCAGCAAACGAACTGGATGATTAATCATCCTGGGAAGACCATGACGATCTATGATCTCCCTGGAATTGTAAAAGAAGCATTTTCACTGGCATTCACTCAAAACAATATCATCAACTCATATAAAAAAGCTGGGATTTGGCCGTGCAATGAAGATGTCTTTCAAGACTGTGACTTTGCACCATCATTTGTTACTGATCGTCCCGATCCAAATACTGCTTCGATGGGCAACCAGGGATCACTGCAGCCTGGAGATAGTTCTGTCAACCCAAGAGAAGTATCACTAAATTTAGACTCTTCAATCCGAAATGAAATTATAGACAACATGCCTGATATTGATATAAGTATTTCAGAGGTTATTGATCAACTATCACACGTACCATCAAATAAGCAGCGACCGTCAAATGAACCAGGACCGTCAAATACAAAGCCTACAGAAAAGTTTAACGTAGAAAAAATAAGACCGCTTCCAAAAGCACCACCTCGTGTCGAATCCAAACGAAAGCGTTCAAGGAAATCAACGATTCTCACTGATACTCCCGAAAAATTGGTCTTAGAGGAGGAAGCAAAATTAAAGTCATCAAAAAAGATAAAAACTAGTCTGACTGAAACTAAAAGTAAGGTTAAAGGCAAAGGAAAAGGGAAAATTAAAGCTAAAGAAACCCGGAAAGTAGAAGTAGAAAAGGTTAAGAAGCATATTCTGCAGGATGTTAGTGAAGAAGATACCTGCTTCTGTTTAGTTTGTGCCGAGTCTTATAATGAAGACACATCTGGACATGACTGGATACAATGTATTTTATGCAAAGGATGGGCTCATATCACCTGTATTATAGGTGATACCAGAAAATACATATGCCTCAACTGTTTCTCAGATGATGAGAAATCGTATTCTGATTAATTATTGCCTGATATGAAGTACCTATTTCCTGTCTAAGTTTAAGTACAAATTAGTTTAATACTGATTAAACTAGTTACCTTATTATTTAATTATTATATTTAAACTATTTAAAAAAATGTTTGTAACAGATTTATAAGATAATACTATTTTTTTACTTCATTAAGAAACTTAAAGACTGTTCAACCTAAAAAGTTTAAGTAACTTTAAAACATTAAGATTAAACTGTGTGTTTATTTTTTAGGCTTAAAATATTCAAACTGTAGCAATGATTGTTATTAAGTGTAGATTTAAAATAATTTGTTATATTCTTTGAGTTCCTATCATAAAAAAGTCAATAAAACATTTTCATTAATGTCAATGACATTTTATTTAAGTATTTGACAAAATTTTAGTCTCTGTTAATAATCGCCCCTTACGTTAATACTAGCCCCAGCTCCGTTAATATTTGCCCCACATGCGGGGTATATATTAACAAATGACTTTTTTGGTTTTCATGGCTCTCTTTCTGGAAGCACTTACATACCTGATGATTTTTGTTGTTAATATCATAGCTGAATAACCAAAGCATGTTTTCAATAACAAATAAAATGAAAAAGTCTATTATCAACGAAAATATAAATCATAATACAAAATTTGTTAGTACCAGCCCCGTCCTCCCCTACTATCCATTAATCTTGGCGTTAACCAATTTATGGATCCTACCCAGGATGATCTTCAACCTAAAATATAAATATTAATTTTTCGATTTCTAAATAATCTCCAAATTTTTCAAATAAAATATAGCCTAGATCACTTCTGGTATTGCTCTTCATCTTTTCGTCAAGTTTCATTACCTACAATCGGTTCAGTAATTCCAAAGATTAGCTCGGACAGACAGACGGACGGACGGAGAAAATTAAAAAAAAATGGTTGTACTTGTATTAATGTAATGCATATAATAAACCAGAACCAAACAGACACTTCAATATTATTTATATGTAAGTATAGATTAAACATTATTTCAACATAGTTGATTTTGGCCATGATAGATAACATTCGAATATTTCGATTATTTTTCTTTGGGAATAAATATAATATGGGAGAATCCCGTGTTCTGTTGTGTTTGTTACGGATTCGAAAACAGAGCCTGTGTATAATATGATCATACATCGCACGACTACGCTTTATTCGTATAATACGAATATAAAACGAATGTAGTTATGGTTCTATCATATAACTTTTAAAAGCTGATTTATCATGCGGTGAAGGATAACGTCGTAAGTAAACCTAAATGTTTAAAAAGTTAAACATATTTCTTGTTAGCACAGTTAGTAAAGTTAACTAAAGTGCATTGGACTACCGATCCTCCCCTATTCCGTAATCCTCAAACCATAACTTCACTCTTTAGATGTCAATTTTACATGCTATATTTTAGGATTTTAAGTATAATAAGATGTTTAATTTCTTTAAGAAATATATTATAACAGAATAATGTCACGGCAAGATGCTAAATATCTATTTGAAGAAAATAAATATTTACTAAATTAATGTATTTTATATTACATAAAATTACAGCTTATATAGTCCAATTGTTGGACACAGGCCTCTTCTCATTTCTGAGAGGGTTCAGGGCAAGGAAATGTCCGCCGCGCTGCCCCAATTTTTGTTGGCGGACTTCACATGTCTTCGAAATAATTTTTCTTCTTATTTCTCAGACATGCATGTTTTCTCACGATGTTTTCGTTCATCTTTATATTTTTATTCAATATTTTATATTTGTTTCTTATATTTATGCGAATACTACACATTGAATTAAACTAATTTTATCAATTTTATCGCATTTAATTTTAACTCTTTTAATACCCGACATTTTACACCACCCGTGGTCACTGCTCCTGCTTGATGTGTTTGACGTCTTGATGTCATAGTTAACGAAGGCTTTCTTTAACTTTTAACTTACTTAAATATTAATTTTTGGACCGATCTACGCAGAACGAGCTAAAAGTATAATAAATTCTTGCAATAGTATGCTTGGGCTTGGATTTAATTATATTAATCATCTACGTATATCTTCTTTATTAAAATTGCGATATTTTCAATGTCAATAGCCTCGCATCCTTCCAAGAAATAGGCGTTCTTTTGCGAGGATTTTTGTCTATCAAATCTAATGTAATAGTTAGGACAATCCTAAACATGTTCACATAAATAATTCTCGAAATCTGCAGTGTGTATGCTGAAAA
This sequence comes from Parnassius glacialis, assembly GCA_033319125.1. Lineage (NCBI taxonomy): Eukaryota > Metazoa > Arthropoda > Insecta > Lepidoptera > Papilionidae > Parnassius > Parnassius glacialis. The sequence goes on along the minus strand of JAVANC010000028.1, from coordinate 27,474,418 downwards.
CATGGCATAAACGTCATAAATTAAAAAAGTTGGGAAATGTCTTGCCACATAGGGGAGATTTTGCCACAGTTGCAACGCTTAACATCCGGGTTGGCAAACGCAGTCTTTTATTTTCTAATTGTTTCAAGAATATGCTGCTGCCCGTGGCTACTGGCTAGTGGATATTCTTACACCGCCACTACGTGGTATTTCACATCCAACACAAAACCTTTAAAGTCAGTGTGCAAAGCGAAGCAAAATGTCAGTTGGCCAGTCCTGTTCTTATCGTGCGCATAGTACCCACCTATTGTGTGCAAAAGTTGAAGAGTTCTTGGGGGCGATTACCATATATAGGTAATGAGGACGTGACTTACGTCTTGACCTAAGTGATATCTAAACATATCTAATTTATATGTCTGAAACAATTCTCTGTGACTTTTGTGTTCAAAAGGAAGACTATAGAAAATTATATCTACCATGAAAATAAATGTTTTCAATTGTTTGTAATACTCATTATTCTGTCTGTCCATAGTTCAACATATGTTTTCTATTCATGAAATAAGTTACAATTAATAACTGGGGATGTCTTGTCATTACGTTTGATGAATACGATTATTGACGGCTCAAAGGCAAAGACTGCGAGAAAGCTTTGTTACTGGCAACATCGATGACTTATTCAATTCCACTCAACGCTTAATAACCCGAGTGCAAGATAATTCCACTGGCAAAGCTCATTTAGGAAAATGAAAAGGCTGTTTCAACGCGACCGACTCTATTCTTTACTGTCGCTCAGTTAGTGTTGCGTCGCTTACAATAGCGCCTAAGATTATCAGACCGAATGATGAGACCTTCGAATTCAATTCAGCTTTCACCTATTACTTTGCCTTTAATAATTGTGCAGGTCATCTAAAAAGCAGGTTATATAACGAAATTCCAATACGGTAATCCATTACTAAATATGTATGTTATGCACTCAGCTGTGACGTAGCATTGCCGACAGTTTCTTTTTCCCTTGTACATTAATATACTAAATGCTAAATATCAAAATTAGTATATTATAAAAATAAGCCAGCTAACCATCTGCGCAGGACAGGGTTATCGTGCCCGAGTGTATGCCCAAACGCAGGCGCAATCTCTATTCTCTAACTCTCATAGTTCGATGGAACGGTAATCCGACACCACCACCGGAGAGAGATCAGGCGCAGTGCGCGCCGACGGCTTTACGTGCTAATTTACCATATGCTCGGCGGTGAAGGAAAACATCGTGAGGAAATAATAAAAAAATATATTAACCCTTTCGATGTCCCGTGCACTACATATAGGTCATTGCTATTGTCCTACTATTGTGTCTGAAAACCGGACAGTGAAAGTGTTAAGAAAAAAATATTAAGAAGACATAATATGAAGTTTTCCATCACGCATTGGGGCAGCTCGGCGGACAAATCCTCGCCCTAAAACCCTCTCAGAAATGAATGGAGGCCTGTGCCCAGCAGTGAAACGTATATAAGCTGTAACTAAACAACTAAGTAATACTTGAGGCTGTGAGGTCACCTTAAATTTCATCGTACGTGATCAATCGGATTTCAATCTCCGCCGTCAATAGTGAAATTGTAATTAATCGCAATTTTAAGCGGCGGTTTATCACTTGCTCGGCGGTAAAGGAAAATTTCGTGACGATGCCTACTGTCTGAGAAAAGAAAACTACTTTGAGATCATGCGAACTCCGCAACTACGCGTTGAGGCAGCGTAGTCATCGAAAAAATTACAGGTGCTCAATTGTGAGACCTACCTAAGCTCGTAATTTACATTTTTTAATTTACATATTACTCATGCTCTTAATACTCTAAACTATGCGATCCATGATAAAAACGCTGTTTTCATTTCACTTGTGTAATTTATTTCTGACAACTACCGTATATTAACTGTGCATGCCATATCACGCAGGTACAAATATACGCATAAACAAGGTGGTGGCGGTTATTCTAAATGGAATGAATGTGGAATTTGGTTTGCAGCAAACCCCCCCCCCCCCCCTCACCACTTTATCTCGTCTTGTAGCTATATCATAGCTGCAGCGCGAATGTGTTCGGGTCAAGACCACGTTCTCACAGAATACCATTTTCGCGCTGGTAAAAACATAATCCCGCGACTGTGTTTCGTATGGTGAGCGTAGAGAATAATAGGGTTTTGGAGAAATTTTTACACTCTGCATCAGAGCGTGGGTCTTCACGTATCCTCGAAATAATTTATTTTGCAGACTTGCAAATTTCCTCACGATGTTTACTGTCACCGCCGAGCACGTGGTAAATCAGCACTTAAAATTACAATAAAAAATTTATTGGGGCCGGTGAGGATCGAACTCCGATTGCTAATTATGTAAATCAGTGTAGAAAAATCTTGATCTTTTCGAGTGTCCATCTCATTCGTAGGGTCTGTTATCATTCATGTACATATTTCTATCATTACATTACATTATCTTCTTTCTCATGTAGTATAATATTTACGATGAACGCTTAGCCCTTTGAACTACCACTTCTCTACTCTCCCCTTTCTTGTTTAAAAAGTATATTGTCTATCATCATCTAGCATAGGAGTCATTGAACAACTCGCAAAAGCGTTATTAGTCTCCAATAGATTGCGGCACACGCCCTTGGCATGCGAATTTCGCTTAATGCGTGATAAGCATTCATATGTAAGCAATTGTCGGACAAGCTTTGCATTCATTCCGGTACCTACGGTAGCACGGTAGCATAAATGAAGTTGGACCTACGTCAAACCAGGGAAATTGTCAGTCAAGTAATACATACGTGCTCAATTCCCTATGTAGGTTGAAACTTTCGTCCGCTTATAGCCATTTCAACCGCAAAGCAAACAAGAACAGCGGTCACGTTTCCGAGATTGTGACCAGAATCTTTGTAGAGATCGGATCATAATACCGCGGTATGTAATAACGTTAATTTGCGGGGAAAAGAAATCGAAGTAATAAATATAAATTTAATACCGATCAGACTTTGCAACTACGTGCCGCTACAACCATAAATTCAATTGCTTTTATTTTGCATATATTTATGGCGTTCTCAAACCTCAAATATTGTACATTGTTTTCTATTGCTTAACATAAAAACTAGTTTGAAGTAGTCTAGGTTGCTTACTCAAAAACTACGTATTTTATATAAAAATAAATACAGAGATACAAAACGGTAGAACGGTTCCGAGCAGAGTGTTATTACGATCTACAGTTAACAGTGAGAGGCGATCTTCCCATTTAAGTACATACTCACTGGCTACTTTTTATAGCGAGCACACTATTTATCACTGATGCTATCATTATAGCTTAGAAACGAAAAGTGAATTCGATTTTTTCTTTGCGAACATAATCCTTATTTTACTCTTACTTTCGATTTATTTTATTACCCAAAATATAATGCTATTTCATAGATTATCTAGAATAAAATAAGATTAACGAGAAACTACTTAAGCCTTAAATCACATCCGCTCCATTGTAATGAGATTTCTTTTGTCTTGCTACAAACGATTAGGCTTATTGTATTGAATCTGCACTCGGAGCTCAAATGCGGGATTGGTTAAGGAAAGGGAAAAAAGCGCATACCGCTATCTGACACAGTGCTATAATAAACGTAATTCTGTGGGCTGATGCGCAACGGTTGACTTAAAGCAGTACTTCTTGTAAAATAAATATAACTTGTATTTTTTTTAAACAATGACCAAAGATTTGTTTTAATGTTTCTCAAAATATCCTTATATAATATTTTCTAGGTCAGTTTATAATTTATTTCGTTTGATTTCGATCTATTTTTATAATGGGTCAAATCAAGACTACTTTTAACAGACGAGCGTGTATGCGTAGGTATATGGATGTGGAGGAAAAATATTAAGTAGCCTATTGCCCTTTTTATCATCACTATCAAGAGACATACATCTCTTTAATATGAAAATTTTTGATTACGGAAGAGTCAACAGCGCTGCCCTAATGCGTGTTGGCGAACTTCACATGACGTCTAGAGGACGTGACAACACGTATTAACTTTAAACCTTGATTGAATGTCTGTCAATCTCCTGAAGTGTAATTATTGCGCAAAATTATTTTATAAACCAAATAATTAAGGGATGTATGAAGACAAACACGAATCATATTTGACTCGAAACTATAAAATTATAAAGATGACTAATTAAACGTGTACCTTGCAGAGATTCCATGATGAAACCGTTAAAAACTTAGGCTTATTATTTTTGGGTCATGTAAAAAACACATTTTTTAAATTAAATTTAATAAAAATAAAATCTTATGAAAATAGACAAAATCGAGCAGTTCAAGCACTCGGGCTCGCCCCGGCCAGTGTCCGCCGAGACATCCTCGAGATTAGACGTACGTTGTTTGTTCTAAAATTCTCGCGGGGAATGAGATAATGTTTTCATACCCACACACTTTACTAAAAGCCTTAAATCAGCACTTAAAATTGCAAGCAACTTATTTCGTTGGCTCCTACGGGAATGTAGCTCGGTTTGCTCGCTTATTACATATTTTTAAGGCAAATCTTATGAACTGATTTAGGGTGAACTTTCTGTTCGTTCATTTATTTATCACATCTTAACAAAATACCACTGCTGAACAGGCCTTCCTCATGGATTACCACATTTGTAATAGTTGCCACCGCAGATTGGCAACCGCAGTTTGTTGTTGTTTTGGAAAATGCTAGCAGCATCTCCTGTTTCATTTTCACCTCCGTCATCTCTTCCGCTACCCACGGTATGATATGGAGTAGTGAGACTGTTTTACGCCGCCTTCTAATTATTTGTCGTTAATATTTTTTCTTTTGTTTTTTGAATGGTTCAGAAACGCGTGGGAATTTAAATATAAGAAACTAATAGAAAGAATGTTAAGTAATTTATAAGGCACATCTTTTTCTGTTCTCGTTTCTTCTCATTTCCTCATAAAAACCTTTACTTCTGCGCTTTCAACACGCTGAGATTATTTTCCTTAAAATATCCTACTTTTGAAACTCTTCAGTTTCAACTTACTTTTCCTTCTAATGAAGTTTAAGTACCTATTATATACGAGTATTTTATATATTAATATAATAGGTACTTATAATTCGTCCTATCCTTTACATTACATCTACTGAAATAGTATTTATCATTGACCACTTTTATCTTGCACTTACGCTATTGTCATAATGCACTTACTTACACACTATTTTTAAGTTTCTTACTTAAAATCGCTTTGTGAATTGTAGCATCTTTGTATGATATATTCTTTTTTTTATTTATGTATTGGCTTAAAAAGTATATTGATGTTATTTTTAATTTCCGAATATAAACTCTTTAAAGAATGCGCCATCTGGCATGTATAGCCTGAAAGATGAAGTTGTATTTACATATAGTAACTTTAAGTCTAGTAATTTTAACTAGATGTAAAGGCAACTAAATTTTTTATAAATGTAATTCAAGTTCTTACAAATATTCTTAAACAATTTTGATTAATAAATAGTTGTATGTCATTGACTAATGATACGTTCCCCGCAAGAAACTCTCAAGAAGGCACATTACGGTTGATGACATAAACCGAGTTGTTTATGGTCGTATAAGGCGATATTGCAAGCACATATTCCTCTAAATGGCTACAAGCTACTGACGCTGCTCTTCAACTCAAGCAACTGTTCTTTTAACAGATAAGGCAACTGTTTCCTTGTGACCTATTTTTTTTATGTCCCTTTACTACTTTACCAAGAAACATACGGTTTTCGTGTAGTCCACAAACAAGCAGTTAAAAAGTTATACCCCATGAAGCATTATTCCATACATTTTTGACTCATTTAGGTCACGCATAATTGTTTTAACGGCTACTTCCGACGTCTCGTCTTTTAACGTAGGTACGTAAAAATACTTGCACGTGCAAATTCTTGCGCTACGTGAAATCGCACGTTGCGTCGAGATCGAGATCAAAATGTTTGCGAGTTTCTCTTTAATCAAACCCACATCGAAACCATAATAGGTATGTTTCCACTTTGTATCTAAAGTTTTACCGAAACCGATGGTAATCTTGGTAGAAACGTTATTTCCAACGAAACCAACATTTTCGATTAGTATCAAGCTAAATATACAATGTAACATAACTTTTCTAGATGATTTCAGTCTTGCCTTTAGCAAATTTTCTTGTACGTTTTAAAATACAGCCTATATATATACAATATGTAACAAAAACCCTGTGGTACCCGATAAGTACGTTATCAGGATCAGTATTCAAACGTATAGAAATAACTTTTTTAAAAACTCGAACAATATATTTTTTATTTTATTTAAAAAAAAATAATTGTATGCAATTTGTATGTAGTTGTACTACCTCTGCATTGTCTGTACAGTAAGAGGACTGTCAAAGACCCCGCTTTACTTAGCTTTAGCATCGGTAGTGTTAGTAAGGAGTAATAAAACCACATAAAATTTAATTTTTTTTTAATAATAATGGTCGAGTTTTTAAAAAAGTTATTTCTATAGGTTTGAATAAAAACACTCACGCCTGTCACCCAGAGGGGTAGGCAGTGACTATGGACTTCCATTTGGCACGATCCTGACACGCCTCTCTCGCTTCCTCCACATCCATATACACTACGCATACACGCTCGTCGGTTAAAGGTATAAAAAAGTATATAAAGGATTTGGCCCATTTTCAATATATCGCCAATTTGGTCGATAAACTTTCGCCTAAGGCGTCCCTTCCCGACTCTGCCGTTCACCTCTGCACCATAAATTTGCTTTGTTACTCTTTCCTCGTTCTTTCTTTCTACATGCCCAAACCACCGAAGCATTCCTTTCTTAATCCTGGTCACAAGATCATCTTGCAAACCACACTCTTCCCTTATCACGCAATTTCTCACTCTGTCATTCAGATTTATCCCTAACATACTCCTTAATGACCGCATTTCTACAGCATTTATTCTACTCTCGTGCTTCTTCTGCCACACCCAACTTTCACTACCATACATTAAATTAGGGACTAACACAGCATTGTGAATTGCCATACGTGCCTTTTTGGACACATTCTGACTTCTCACAATAGAGTGTAGAGCCCTATTCACTCTATTTCCTGCGTTCACTCGTCGTTCTATATCCTTATCATATCTACCATCCCTGCTAAATACACATCCCAAATACACAAACTCATCTACTTGCTCGACGAGCTCCCTTCCTATTCTTATTTCACATATCGTTTTACTTTCTTCTCTTTCAAACACAATCACTTTCGTCTTACTTGCGTCCACTTTCATTCCCTTTTCTTTTAATGTCCTGTTCATTAATGTAACCATCATTTGCAACTCGGCCGCCGACGACGCAAGTATGACTTGATCATCGGCGTACAAAAGGCATTTTACTGTTAGCTCACCTATTCTTAATCCGCATTCTTCTACTTTAAAATTTTCCAAACAACTGTCCATAAATAGGATTGAACAGCCACGGGGAAGCCACACAGCCCTGTCTGACATCTTTATGGATGCCAAACCAGTCCGAGTAGGCCCCGTTGATCCTGACACAAGCACCAGAGTCCCTATACAGAGACTTCAATGCCTGTATCAACCTAGTGTGCTCAACCCAAATGAGTTCAGTATTTGCCATAACACATCCCTGTCCACTCTGTCATAAGCCTTTTCCAAGTCCACGAACGCACAAAAACTTTTTGGTTTTTGGCCAAAAATTTCTCCGCGACCATGCGCATGGAAAAGACCTGATCCTTACATCCCATTCCCTTTCTAAATCCCGCTTGCACATCCCAAAGTTTTCCATCAGTTTCTTTCATAACTCTTTCAATTAGTACCTTAGCATACAGTTTTCCCACAATGCTAAGAAGGCTGATACCACGGTAGTTTTTACAGTCCTGCTGTGATCCTTTTCCCTTATATATTGGGACTATTACTGTTTAAATACTAATCCTGATAACGTACTTAACGGGAACCACAGGGTTTTCGTTACATGTTGTATAGCCAGTCATTTATTCCTAATTATTTATCTACGACTGCGAGCATCTTATCCCTTATAGAGGCAAAGATGCTCGCAGTCGATCGTCAGTCAGTCAGATCGTCGCAGATAAGAGTTTTTATTTTATCAGTTATCTGGATAAAAGTTTCAATCAAGTGCACAGCTACACAAGTACATAGCATGTTAAACTTTAAGCCTTTATACGTTTCACTTCTGGGCACAGGCCTCCTCTTATTTCTTAGGGCAAGGTTATGTGCACCGCGCTGCCTAAATGCGTATTGGTGGACTTCACGTCTTCGAAATATATTTTTTGTGAATTTCTCTGACTTGCATGTTCCTTAACGATGGTTACCTTCACCGCCGAGCACTGAAAACTGCAATTAACAATTTACATTCAGGCATCGAGCCCGGGTTGCTCGTATGTTTACGGCGAGCTCTTATAGCTCCTGAGCTAACTTATCTCGACGAACGGCATAGAATAAAAAAATTGATATGAAAGAAATTTCTTTTAGAGCTATTAGATCTATTGCAGTTTAAAATTGTACTAATTTGATGCATTATTCTTTATATCGCTTCTACTGTTCTGTACTGTACTGGGGTACTACAAATAATATTTTTGATAAGAATGATTTTTTCAATTACCGTCTCCATTACAATACCAAGAAGCTCACGTGATCTCCTATAGATGTCGCTATAATTATTTCGTTTATTCTAAATGTAGAATATTCAAAACGATGATGTTCAACAACTCAATCTGCATGCCAAACGTTAGGATAACAGATAACGTTATTACGGGGATAATGGAAAAAATTCGGAATCTGCTTCAAATTTCAATTCCTTACTACTTTATTATATTCTGTTTATAAACTAACAATTATAGAAAGCTTACATAACATAAATTTTATATCGCTAAATAAAGTATGTAAATAGTTTATGTAAATTATATAGTTATATAAAAATTTACATTCGTAAAACTATATTTAACTTGACATCATAGCCGATATTGAAACTTTATTTGTTCGGAAAAGAAATCGTCATTGTATATTAGTTATCAATTCCATATTAATGATAGCGACAAAAATATGTTAATAATGTCGCTGGTTAAATAAACTTTACGCTGAATTTATTTCACTTTCAATTTTCATTTTATTTATTACCGAGATCGGATCAGCAAGTTCGGACACCTTTATTCGTAGAAAGTGTTATTACTGCGAAAATAAATCGTATTGAAATATAAGTTATTTATATCACCATATATCTTACTTGTATTTCATTGCATTTATTAGCATAAACTGATGCCCTATTACTATGCAGTAATCTGACGCCTTTACCGGATCAAATTTTGTAATAATAGAGGTTAATTGTCATGTAGAAAGCTCTGAGCATCTGATTCACTATTGATTTTAGCAACTCATGCGCATAGGTTATCATTAGATTTCACCCTAATTTACAAACGCGTCTTTACAATAGAAACACATTTCCCATGAATGGAGAATTTGATTTGAACTGAGTTTAAAAGGAGCGTTTGACATGGTCATCTCCCGAAAGAATTACAGTCCGCTACTTTCACTTTACCATAGTTTAATGCTAAATTCAAGCGCAACCGAAGAAATCTTAGCATCTAAACAATCAAAAGTTTATGGTTTATGTAATATTGTCAATCGTTTCGAATTCACGTGGCTGTTTATAATTTTAAATATTGTTTTAGTGTGGCCACCAAAAGTAACCGTCCCTACAGTACTTTCTAAAGATAAAAGGATATTTAAATTCGAGATTCCTTAAAAAGATAAGTTTTATTGTACCGATAAGGACATTCAGGTCTAACGGATTTTTTTATGTAATTGGAACATATGTTGAACAGGATGTCGATAGATGCCGGTGACTCCTGACTGTGCAGTTGATTTGTGAGGGATTGTCATGATATTAATGAAATGAAATACTTATCTTTTATCTTTCGAGATAAGATGAAGACGCTGCTGACCTTCTCCTGGTATGTTTACCCTTTGTCGCCTCTTACGACACCCGCGGGACCATATGGGGTTGTGGATATATTTACCCCGCCACTACATGGTATCGTTCATGTTAAATAAAGGATTATACTGACAACCAATACTTAGGACTGGTCTTTTCAATATTAGATTGTTTGCAGTCTAAATCTAAGTCTAAATCGTCTACTGATCGTGTCAATGCTGCCGTTAAGGCTGGTTGAAGATGCAAATTTGTCACAAAATATGGATTGCGCCGAAGTACAAGCTATCGAACATTCTATGGTTTTTAATGATTATCGAAATCTTCAAAGCTAGACAATGATGCCAACCGAAAAAGTAGAAATGAGAACAGATGACTAGCGTGGTAAGGTTAAAATACTTTTCAGACGTTTTATTTCAATTTTTAAGTAGATAGTAGATTTCAAATCATCAGTAATTTCAGTAACATTTTGTCTAAAATACAAATAATGTGCAAATCTACAAAGTAATGAACGAAACGTAACTTCGTAATAGACTATTGTAATCAACAGATAAAAGTGTTGTAATCAATCTTCCAATAAATTAAAGTATTACTAGCTACCGCTTTTTTGTACCGTCAAATATTTAGTTTAATCGACACATACCGACAAAGCGAAATTGATTTTGTATACTTTCTACATTAAATCAACTTGTTGGCTTCGCTTTCATACTAAACATTATTTGTTTATGTGTTTTGATCAGGTGTCGGACAATTTCGGTCACTACATTAATTTTCATTACCTATACTTGAGTTTCTTAACTTAACTCGGATATTAAAGTATTGTTACTAATAAGGAAAAATATTTGGTCCCATTTCTTCCCTTAGGTGAATAGTGGATAATTATTTGAAATGCCTATAAATCTCATGGCTCTTAATAGATAAATATAAACCCATCTGGCTTATACTAGACGTAAAATACTCAGATTGGGAAAGAGCGTAAAAGGTGCAAGACGTCTAGTACTTGATCATCAATCAACCAGGCAAATTCTCCCTAGGAGAGATTCACGTCCAGCTGCAGACTGAAAATGTTTTTTGTTATGTTGTATTATTGTTTATTATTTTATATTTTAATATAGAAAAGAGGAATCTTTATGAGAGGTTCTTAAATATTTCGACCAGAAATGTAACGTTTTGTATTTTTTCAATATCATACACAAGGTCATCATTATCTTCCTGTAATAAAAAAAATATTAACTATACCCTAGTCGTCAGCTTCGAGTCTTCCCTATCAAGTTTAACAATAGATGTTTTACGCAAATTGTTACTCTGTCCATGTTATTGTTTTTTTATGATAACCAATTTGCTATTCAATTGTTTAAAAGATATTAACGACAATCGATCGGTTTTAGGAGATTGAATTTCTTTTGAGAACAAATTTTTTGATTGAGATGCGGAGTTTCGGATTTTTCATGCATGAAATGTCCATTTTGCAATAGCACTATAATTGATGATTATTTATCTTACTTAACGACATTACTAGCTTAGTATCGATATGTCACGGTCTTACTTATAATTTCTAATTAACTGAAACAAGATGCTACCGTTAATACAACGGACGAGCGTCACGCGATTCGGAACGTAACTGTGAGGAAACGTTTTCGATTTACTTTACTTTAAAAAAAAACGCTAACTCATCTCAGATTTAAACGCGTGTGGCCGGCGCGCCAAGTATTGTGAACGATAATGTTTACGCCGCGACTCGTGACTCGGTAGTAATTAACTTACCTATCCGAATATCTTATGTCATAGATTAATGAAATGACCGATTATACAATTATAATCATAAACGTGACGAATAGACTTTAGAAAGTACAATCATCCAATGTAATGCAACTAAGTGCGGGCTAATTAATGAAAGAAATATTATGTCGAATATCAACATATCAGTTATCGTCTGCTACCTCTCAAATATAAACTACTGTGACAGCTCTTGTATTTAATAGCACTGAATTTATTTTACTCGTTCGACCTTACATAAACGTCAGTATCACTAGTTAGGGCTACGAAAAAGCGAGAATGAGTGGAATATCGTGTTCTGTGTTTACACAAAGATTTATGGCTCTATAATTCAAACTTCTTCGTGAAATATTCAAGCAAGTATCTGTTCAGTAAAGCTATACAGTGCTAACCTGCAATTTCTTCAATCTTCTATAAAATATATAGATCGTGAAACATTTTTAGTTCAATTAAAACAGTAAATACAACATTACACTTTTTATGTAATAGATGTAATGACTAGTAACACGAGGCTTTGAACGAACGATGAGTGAGTCAATGTCGCGCCGCACGCAGCGGATACACACATAAATTGCAACGTAACACGAAAACCTGTCTTTGGCATATATTTTTCTATTATATATTACATTTTTCTTCTGTTACTTCTCTTATATTTGTTTAGTTAAAAAGAAGGTCTTGAATGTTATGGTTTTTTAAGTGAAATATTAGCAAACTGAGCTCGTCACAACTCGTTGAAATAATAAATATTAAATAAATATTTGTTGTTTAATCTTAAGAAATAATTGAAATAAGATTAAATAAGAACATAGTTTACACCATGTAGTGTTAAAAATCATATTCTCAGTTGTAAGTATGTAGTTGCATAATCGAGAGTGGGACTTTATTCAAAACACTCATTAGGCATTAAATAAATTAGAAAAGTAACAGAAAAAATTACATTGATCTAGATTTATATTTTTTATAGCTTTTAATTAACTCGTCGTTTTATTTTAATGAAAAATATTTAATTTTATATTATAATAGAACCTCATTTTACACCAATTAAGGCAAACAACAAATAAAATTACCTACATACGAAATAAGATTTTCTACTTCTAATAATCCACTTAAAAAGTTCAAATAGGTTCAGAGAGCAACCAAGAGAAAATTAATTTTTCTTACTAATTCGACGACAGAAACATCGCTAAAAGTTTATTTCTCATTAATTTGCTTGAGAATAAAACCATACAAAAGACTTAGTACACCAGTATCTTATTTAGTATCTTATTAGTTAGATATGCGCTTAACATTATCAAAACTCATACTATATATATTATGTAAACCATACGAACTTGTGTTTTGAGTAATTCGTCACGTTTTATTAGTTTCAGTATGAACAGTAATTCTTATCACCTCAATTTTAGCCCAACACTCCATTACTAGTCGTCATAGACCTCTCCCATAGATTGTCTCAACGCACGTTCCTAAGCCATCTGTATCCATCAATTATTTTACTATCTTGTCACCCCGCATACACACTGTTCGCAGGTGAAACAGACCAGAATAACATCATTATTAATAGTAGGTGGTAGGACCATATAAATCCTTTTTTGCCTTGAAGTACAATCTCATTTGATACAACCTCTACATATTTCTACCGGCATAGAGTAGAAAGCCTATGCTGTTAGTTGCTATGAGCATTAGGCTCGAGGTAGTTGACGAGTATGGTTACCTGGGAGAAATAGTTGACTAGGTAAGTCCAACTTCAATCGAGAGGTCGAATCTGCTTCGTCTTGGCTAGGCAGCGTTCGGGAGATTACGACACATCTTCTCGTCAGGTATACCTCAAAACTTGAAAACGAGATTGTACAACCAATGCGTTTTGCCAGTGATGGCTTATGTATCAGAGACGTGGTCCTTCACTGCTGGCCGTATAAGGAAACTCAGGATCGCACAGCGAGCGATGGAGAGGGTTATGCTCCGAGTTTCTCTGCGTGATAAACTTAGAAATGAGGATATCCGCAGTATAACCAGAGTAACCAATATAAGCCCAACGGATTAGTAAGCTGAAGTGGCAATGGGCCGGCCATATAACTCGAAGAACCGACAACCGATTGGGAAGCAAGATTCTCGAGCAGGAAGTCGATGAATGCGGGTGGCTCCAGTGCCGTGCTTTGCAGCATTCTTTGGAGGAGGCCTATGTTCAGCAGTGGACTTGTGAAGGGCTAATATAGAAGAGCTGTTATAATTACAGGCTACGATGCATTTCACCTTAGTCCTAAGTAACAACACATCTGTGACCTTCTTTGTAATGTAGGTGCAGTTGTTCAGGGGCTTGAATAGTCAATATCCTAAAGTAGTCTTATCGTGCAATATTATAAAAAAATTGTCAGTAAATACCTTAACTTTATATTTTACAATATAAATTTTAATCGCTAGAGTTATCATCGTGCTACCGCAGGCACGTTTATATGAGCAATTTAATTACAATTAAATTGTTACATTGGAATTCTGAATAGTCGTATGTATTTAAACGCTTTGAGATAAACCTAAGTATTATAATGACAGTTATTACAATGAGGATTTGCAGAAATTGGTTTTGTTAGCTTGTTTTGCGTTGTACAGCTGGTGTTACCGGATGATGTGTATTTTTATTTATTTATTAATTATTTATTGAACTTGACTCAATGTATGGAAACAGTTCCTGGTAGAGTCACGCCGCAGTGGTATTATAGCTGCAACGTTGACAAGAATGTCTTGTAGATTTAGTTGCAGTTTAGTCACGCTGCAGTGATATTATGGCTGCAGCGTTGACAAGACTGTCTTGTTGGTTTAGTTGCAGTTTAGTCACGCTGCAGTGATATTATGGCTGCAGCGTTGACAAGACTGTCTTGTTGGTTTAGTTGCAGTTTAGTCACGCTGCAGTGGTATTATAGCTGCAACGTTGACAAGAATGTCTTGTAGATTTAGTTGCAGTTTAGTCACGCTGCAGTGATATTATGGCTGCAGCGTTGACAAGACTGTCTTGTTGGTTTAGTTGCAGTTTAGTCACGCTGCAGTGATATTATGGCTGCAGCGTTGACAAGACTGTCTTGTTGGTTTAGTTGCAGTTTAGTCACGCTGCAGTGGTATTATGGCCGCAGCGTTGACAAGACTTGTCTTGTTGGTTTAGCAGTCGTAAGCGCGTGTGTTGATTTGGTCCCGGTTTCGAATCTCGGGTCGGGCGAAAATAAATAATTGGGTTTTTTATGTCAAGTAATTCTCAGTAGCAGTACAGAATAAATAATAGTTAGCAGCCAAGAGCCAGAACGTTAGCGGCGTTTCACGCGCGTACACATAAAGCACGTAAAGCTGTTGGTCCTGCGCCTGATATATCTCTGTTCGTGTCGTTTTGCGATCCCATTGTACTATGAGAGTGAAGGAATAGAAACTGGACCTATGCTTGCGCACACGCTCGTGCACTATAATCCCGTCCTAGTAGCTAGTGTCCGTTGAGAACGGCCGTCGTGACCGAACTTTATTATTATTATTATTATACCTGCAGCACGAGTGGGTCATCACAAATGGGGTCGACAACGTTCGTACAGAATACAAGCTGTGTTTTCTAATAAGTGGGAAGAACTGGAGACTAAGTTTAACACACACACACGTGGCTAAGGCATCTTAGCCCTTAGGGGTGATAACGCACCTGGAATTTGATTGTTAATCGATCAAGTTTGCTCGCTCGTACACGAAAGAGGTTGTAAAATTTTATAGTAATAAGAAAGTCGATGGCGTAGATAGTAAAAAAGTTTACTTAATCGTATTTAATCAATAATTAAATTCAGTAATTAAAGTGGAAAGTGTTAACTTGCTTAAATAAACATTTGATAGCTTATTTACGTCCTACCATAAAATATTTAATGAAGTTTTGATCATGAAAGTTAACCAAGACCATATTTTTTTATAGAATAAAGTGACAAAACACCCACACCACCTGATGGATGATATAGCGCAAATATACCTACATCTATCCTCGATTAAGAATCAAAATGCAGAACTGCAAGACTAAGATGGAATGCCTCGTTTCTTATAAAATGAGCCGTGGTAGCTCAGATGCTTAGCGATCGCCGTCACAGTACGCGAGCAACCCGGGTTCGATGCCCGCCGACACCAATGAAATTGTTTATTACAATTTTAAGTGCTGATTTACCACGTGATCATCAGTGAAGGAATAAATCGTGAGGAAATCTGCATGTCTGAGAAATAAGAAAAAAATATATTTCGAAGACATTAAAGTTCGCCAACACGCATTGGAGCAACGCGGCGGTAGCTTCCTTGCCCTGCCCTAATACCATCTAAGAAATGAGGCGAGGCCTGTGCCCAGCTGTGGGACGTATGAAAAGGCTGTAACTTTAACTTATAATAAAAAGGGTCTTCGGTTCTCTACACTCGTCATACATAACACAGTAATATTAAGCTGATATTTCACTCTATTACGAATGTTCTCCGAGAGCGTGACCGTTCCCCGGTCCAGCCGACCCATTCGTGCTACAACCGTAATATACTTAAAGCATGACTTTACCACGTGTGAAAATTCCAAGAACATTGAATATAACACATATTTTAACACTAAAACACCGCTAAAGTATTTCACTCGGCTGATACAGATCACGCCTGCAGTTATTTAGGCCTTTAATTATTACCATTGTGCGTTTGAGTATGGTGTTGTAGTAATAACCCACATAAGCTTACTGTATGCCGTGATGTATACACATACCATACTACTATCGGTCACGTATCAAAACCGTTGTACTGCAATTTTCACAGGCTCTTGCAATATTAATGTTTACACGCAGTAATTAGCAGTAAGTTGAAGTGTTTATGCTTGTGAAAGCTGCACTTGTAATGAATCCGCTCAAATGTTAAATAAACTAATAACTAAAGAAATTCATTAATTCGATCATAAATGGGTTTAATTTGCAATGGAAAAAAGGACAATTATATACAAAGCAGTTTCATTCAACCGTTGCCATCGATTTTGTAGAAGATAAATAATGTTATGCAGTACGTAATTAAACGTATGCGATAAAAGCCTCAATGAAAGCAACTCTCGCCGTGTAATAAGTGTACCACTGTAAATTTAAATTTAATTTACTGTAAATGAATTTCGAAATTCACTATTATATTCCCATGTCTTTAAATGAATCTAACAATACTTTTAAATAACTGAAAGTTGTTGATTGTCTTATCTGATTGCATACAATTTTTGTCCATATTTATTGACCGTGTAGTGGCGAACAAACCAGTAACTAGGGGTGGCGTGGGCAGCAGTGTCTTCGTAATAACAATTAATAATTGCGGTTGCCAACAAATCCTCCCTATGAGGCAATCTAAGGCAAAGATTAAGTTCAGCAGTAGCCTTTTGGTAGGCAGGCAATAACGGTAACGTGACCGTTACCGTAACGGTATAGTATGTTGCACTCTCCTGTGCATTTCTCAGACATCCAGGTTCCAGTCAAAATATTTCCCTTCACTGCCGAGCGCATGATAAATTAGCACTTATATTTGAAATCAACAATGTTATTGGTGCCGGTGGGGATCGAATTCAGGTTGCTGGTGTACTGTAAAATTTACGAAAAGCTTTTAGGCACTCAGTACTTACCATGGCTGACCTGAGTTATACCACGGCTTCAAATACTCGTAAATAAATTTAAGCTAAAGTGGTATAGATTAATAATATATTATAGAAGTATAATAGGTATATTAAATTTTATTTCATGACAAAAAGCAATAATAATAATAATAATAGTGACGGCTCCGTGGCGCAGTGGGTTAGTAGTGAGTTGTTGCGCTGGGGGCCACGAGTTCGAATCCCGCACGGAACAAGTATTTATACAACCTACAAATAATTGTTCCGGGTCTGGATGTTTGTCCTCGTGCAATCTATGTTTGTAAACTGCCTCCACGATACAGGATAAAATCCTAGTGTGGGGGTAACGTTTTTTAAAAAGAAATAAATGTGTAATTGAAACGCCACCCTTGTTTAACGTTAAAATTTTTCTATAAAATTAAAAAATCATATTCACATATTCAGGTATTGTAACAAACTAGCGAATTCACTATTTTTCTTCAAATATAGAGTCAATAAGAATATTAGATCCTTTAGAACACTACAGTGGCATTAAATACTTTCAATCCAACTTCTATTTCAGTTTGCGGCTGTTCTAACCTAGATCTTTGGTTACCTACCGAAGGTACTATCCCCTTTCTCTTCGAATCCGCAAGACTGATACCACTATCGACTTTCTAACAATAATGCGTACTGATTAATTAGATTCGATTATTATCGTTTCGATTACTCATCGATCAGAACTGAAAAATTTTCTGTCATTATTTACGTTCAACTTGGCATGCGCCTCATCCATTATGTTATGGTTTATCACATTTGCAGAACAAATTGCGAATATTACTCCACTAGAAGTAAACATATAGCTTTTTACTGGTGACAGGGCATTCCATCTTAGCGCTCAAGGATGACAAAACACATACATTTTGATTATATGGACTATGATACTCGTTTGTTACTTGTATAATAATAAGCCTCGTATATCAAACGAGATGGTCTGAAACACAGCGCACGCAAGTTTTACAACCTGAAGTATTTTCTATTTTACCATCGATGACAAAAAGTTAAACTTTACGTTATAATTATACATCGAATAAAAACTTGATATGATTCCATTAATTCGAAAGGTTGGCGACTCCTCCTTAATAATGGCGTTAAACAGATAGATATAATGTTATGTTATAATTAATATAACAATTTGCCTTTGGACAAACTATCATAACGACATCTTGATAATGATTCTGGCCTGATGATAAAAAGATATTTATACCCTTTTTTTATTTTTTATTTTTTTTATTTTAAAAGACGTTACCCCACATTAGGATTTTCTCCTGTATCGTGGAGGCAGTTTACAAACATAAATTAATTAAGCAATGTTTCCCAGTCCTCTTTTCAAAAGCGTTTACTTTTTTCCAATAAATAATTTTGGTGTTGGTAGTTTTAATTTAATCACTTTTAAAATGTGTAAAGAAAATCAAGAACTCATCGTTTTATACAAATCATTAGAAAGACGCTTGTTGGATTGACGGCTACGACAAAATTTTGAAAACGTATTAGTGACTCAGCGTTATATAGGAGATAATCCGGATCGAGAAAATGCACGTTGCAAAAATACCTCCACATACCTAATAGAGGCAATATCATCATCGGTGAAAGTAAATATTGTTAAAATTGTCTTACAGGGAAACTAGGTGTTATAAATTTTGTAGAAATATTCATAAGATACATATTCACGCACAGTTCATTTATATAGATGATTTTCTCCTTCTTTGTGCATTTAAATTATTTACATATTTTCTACCGAAATTATTTGTATCAATAACAAATAATTTCGGTTTAATTTTTTGTACATGTGTAATTATTTACTATAATTTAATAAAACATGAAAATGAATCAATAAAAACTCGCCTCCATAATCTATCATCATCTACTGAGCCCTTAATGTAGAAAATTAATATTTCTTTCCCTATATCGTAGTTTTTCTTCAATGTTGAAGAACATGCAAATGAGTTTAAAGGCTGACTGTCGGTGATTTTACTCGATAATTGCTTAGTTTTTTGTTTGACTTTAACATAATGGAGTTCATTATTGCTAACGTTTTTGTGTCATAGAAAAATAATAAGATTTATGAAAAATGCTTTGAAAGTTGAATGCAAAATTTGTGTGGCTTCGTATGTAGTTAAAAAGTGTTTCAAAACCCAGTTACTTATTGTTGTCTTAAAAAGAAACATTGCTAATATAATGGTCTCTTTTAACTTACAACGTTGCCGCTCTTGCTAACTTTTTAACAATTTTTGTTTAGCATAAATTAAATTGTACTTGCATGTGGTTAAAATCAAGACATTTTATTTAATCAGTATTTCAATGTAAGGTAATAGTAATATAATTCACGTAAGTACTTTTTTTAATGTTCTCAAAAAAAATTGCAATAACCGGCCAAATTTGCAGAGAAGGTTTAGAATAACTAATATAGGCAAATGGTGAAGAAAAGTTAACTAAAAAATCTGAAGAATTCTGTCTCTTTTATCTTTTAAATTCAAAATGCGTGGTAACGCATTATTTTGATTGATTTTACTGTGCGCTGTACGCACACATTCGTAAGGGTCGATCGGTAGGCAAAAACGTTGTTGTCCATAAATCACATTCAATTTGAGATAATTTCAAATAAAAGTAGAATAGTTATTTATTCGTATTTTCAAAAACTGCAATAACGGTATATCATTATTTATGTATTTGAACTTAAGTTTAAAGTTTAGCTACCCTTTGAAAAATAACCCTGTATAGTATATTATTTATTAATTATTATGTCCCAGAGTAGAAAAGAGGCAGTAATTCTAATAATGTTATGAAATAAAAATAAAGCCTTCTATGTTTTTTTAATGGATAATAGACCCTGCTCCACCATTATATACTTCACATCTCATCCTAATATTATGTTTCATTTGTAAAGCATGCATATTTTTATTCAGCGCCTAGATGCTAATATTAGCACTTATAGTAAAAATCGATCTTAACACTAATCTCGAGTTACACGTATTTTATTATATTTATGAATTACATTTGGTCTCAGATAATAAAATTCGCATTCAATTAATTATATCTCGTTTATATATTAGATGTATAAATCGGGATTAATTATATATTAGATAAGGAAGTAGCTGAAATGTTCTTAAAATTTAGAACTGCTATGAACTGTATAGGGAATAAACTGCTCCATTAATATTCCGAACGATTACTGTAGCGGATTACAGGGGTGGTTTCGAACTTATCTACAACGGATACTGATTTAACTAAGATTAGATTTATTTGAAACATGTAGCTTAAAGCTTAAGAAAAGTTTTAAAACATTTTAATAAAAAAAAATTAAATGTCTTAGAAAATTATAAAACAAACAAAATAATTTATTATTATTTTTAAACGTTAAATTTACTGTGAATAGGTTAATAAATGTTACTGACCTCTTTCTTAGTCTGTTCGTTGATCTTGACGTGCGTTTGCTGTGGTTTGTCTCGTAAAGGCAGGTAACCCTCACGGCTGTCGGCCTCCTCCGCTAATGTACTCTCCATTAAATTTGTTGACTCTGTCGCTGTGCTCGCTGTTCCGGCATCTGTAGACCGCGATTCAGGGATACTGGTAGTTGACAAAGTGACTTTAATATTTTCATCAGTTGTTCCAACTGTATCCACAGCGACTGTCTCAGTACTATCGCTGTTCGTATTCAAAGTGGATTCTGTTTCTTGTGTGGTCGAAGTTGAAGCAGTTCGGATTATTGGTCGAATCGTATAATGTTTTGTCGGACGGGCAGTGGATGTTGTTATAGCCGCATTGATCGTGGTTTGTGCGACATTTTCCATTTTTATATCTAGCGTTGTTTTAGAATCAAAGGTTGTGTCCGTGTCAGTAGTTCTGTGTACATTTTTTTTGGTTTTCGGGGATGCGGTTGTGTGCGGTAGCGACGCGTTTAATTTCGATTTATTACTAGATTTCCGAGCGTGTGTGGTTGGACGTTCTTGAAACGATATAGTTGTGAGTGTTTCGTCGATAGTTGTCGGATTAGTTTTGGGGGGTGTTCGGTCGGCAGGAGGATCAAGGTTCGAATTTTTTGGGGTTCTGGAAGGTGGAAAAAAATAGTCCATTACGGATGGGGATCGGTTGCTGTTGCTAGGTAGCCATGACCAGGGGTTAAAATCTAGTATTCGAGGGCGCGACTGATCGGCAGCGGTAACGGCGAACGCGGCGGCAAGCGCAAGTGCGTGAAACAGTAGTCGAGTCATGGCGCGGCGTGCGCGTGCGGCCGCGGCGACGATTCAAGCGGGACTAGTCGAGCGCGATGCGACTGCAACAACCCACCACCGCTCATCTACTTTATTCCGTCCTACGAGTCGCGATATACAGGGATTGCGATTGCATCGGAAAGGAAAGTTCCTTATTTATTGAAATACCATTTCACCAACTACTTTTCAACACCTATACATACATACATTGAATACATATAAGCGATATGTTAAATGTATGCATTTTACTACTCGTGCAATTGCATCGTTAATTATTTTATTAAGTCGAAATGTTCTTATATGTCTTAATGCAGATAACTAGAAGGTAAATATAATACTTACTTAGTCGTAAAATGAAACAATTTTGCAGTCGGGTGTAAGAAACATTGCTGCGCGTACTATTTGGTCAGAATCTTTTTTTTTTTCTTTAAAAAAACGTTACCCCCACACTAGGATTTTCTCCTGTATCGTGGAGGCAGTTTACAAACATAAATTGCACAAGGACAAACATCCAGACCCGGAACAATTATTTGTAGGCCATACAAATACTTGTTCCGTGCGGGATTCGAACCCGCAGCCCCAAGCGCTGGAACTCATTGCTAAGCCACTGCGCCACGGAGCCGTCTCTGATAAATGCTATGTCTGATATGGCATTTTAATGTATTTATCCGCTCCATATTTCCCTCGCGGTTATATCACTTTACCGCTATTCAATCATAGGCGATGAAATTTTTTGAGCGTAAACTTGAATGCACGTTTGTCACCAGAATTTTTTTAAGAATAACGCTATGATCCACCGCAAACCGTGTAATATTTGTGGCCAGATTACTTCTGCACGCTCTATTTAGAAACTACTTTATAACATTTACTGAACGCGTACAAGAAATTCATAATGGTATCTTATACGATGCGCACTTTATTCCACGTAAATTTAGTAAGCCTCAATAACAATACGAGAACACGCAGTCTCTCCACTGAATGTCTAACTCCAGGTATTAGGTAGATACTATATTTATTTATTAATATATTTTAATTGACATGTTAATAATTACATTGACGGATTAAAAGACGGTAATAATATAAAAAAATAACAAAACTACATGCAAGATAAAAAAATGTGCAATGTTTGGTACATATAAGCATCCATTCACAAAATTTACATGGTCGTCGTCACTAAAGTCGTAGTGAATTTTTCGTGGCCTAAGTGAAAATTAAGTATTGCCGCTTTATTTAGCAAATTACCTAAAAATTAAGCACTTCGTTAAATAGTACGGACTATAAAACAAAGGTCGTATATTCGTATACTTCATTCTCTTACTAATGTGAACCTATTGGCATATAACATGGGACGAGGAGAGCCGGATGGGCTGTGCCCACCCCAGAATTATTTGGTACACCCCCAAGAATTACCTGGTGCCAGCTGGGCCTAGACCGCTTGGAATATAAACCAAGATATGCCAAAAAAAGCTTAGTTGAAATAGTTAATGGAAAGACTGGTAGTAATTTTAATAGCTTTTTTATTAATTTCATAGTAATGATCATCATTACAGACCTTTACATGTCCTTTGCTAAACATAGACCTTCCCAAGGAACGCCACAAAGCACGGTCTTGAGCCACCTGCATCGACTTCCTTCATCTCTTACCCCATACTTCGCTCACCGGTATAATCTTATGCAATAAGTATCTTATATATTATTTATGTAATACGAAAACCTTTTTTCCCCATCGTAATAATAATTAAAATATAATGTAATATAAATATAAATTCAACCTTCTAAGTTAACGCATACAGAAGATACGGTCATTAACATATCTCACAAATTTTGATACTCTCAATCTAACTCATCAAATCCTATAACTTCCCGTGGATCTAACACCATGAGATTTGACGAGAAACAAGGTTTCACAGCACAAATGAAGGCAAAATTCCGATAATCGTTAATAATATTGTTTCCGTTTAAAAACTTACATTTTCCCTTGAAGATATCACCGTCTCAAGGAATCTTGATATCTGCGTTAAATTCACTATGACCGTTAGGTAGATCGATGTACGGGAAAAAAATTTACTGCAAAGTTAAGTGTGTCCTATAAAGCAACTAATTTATGTTTGGTGCTTATCTTACCTATAATTCCTAAGATGATGAGAGAGGATAAACTATCTACATACATAATTAAGTATGTACGGAACCCTCCGGGCGAAAATCCTCCTCGCTCTTATCCAGTTCTTTATTACTACCTTGTAATGTTTTTCTTTGCCAAAGCGCACGAGGTAAACTCAAACTGTAATAAGTGACATCAGGTTATTGGGATCTTAGAAATCATCGTTTTTTTTTTCTTGTGGGATTGTTTTATTGTACCTCTTATGTAATTACCTATTAAAATAAACTATTTTAGTAAAAAACGGCTCGCTAGATGAAAGGCTAAAGGTTCAATTCCCGCACAGAACAATATTGTTTGTAATGTCTACACATAATTTCTCGGTGCCTAAATGTTTGTTCATGTACAGATGCTACAGCTTTTAATTATTCCTGTTCGCTATATCCTTCAGACTGAAACAGCAATGTAGGCCTCTGGGTAGGTCTTATATGTGGTAGAGCCATGCTGCAGCTATATTAGTAGTATAGTTGTAGCACGAATGGGTCGGCTCGACCTGGGAAGGACAACATTCTCACAGAATACCAGCGTAAAATGGCAGTTTGATGCTACAGTGTTTCGTATGGTGAGTGTAGAGAACCGGAGACCCTTTTTACTGGAAAAGAGGCATTCCAACTTGGTCCTCACGGGTGACAACGCATCTGCCTTTTGATTCGCAAACGAGAATAGATCTCTATGGACCACAGCGGCCGCTAGCCATGAGGTGGACTTTATGCTCGTTTGTCTCCTATCCTATAAAAAGGCCTCCATTGCTAGACTGCAAGCAAGAAAAGACCTACTGGTCCTGCAACCAAGTCCTATCGCAAGTTTCTCTCTAACTCCTCCACGATAGAAGAAAAATACTACTGTGGTGGTACAAAGTATTAAAAAAAACAACATGGTAGTAAATGCTTATCACCTTATTCCCAGAAGTTATTATCGTTCGTGTATTGCCTAAGCCTAATCCTTTTTTAAGTCTTTGTTTAATAAAAAAACTATGTTATAATATTAAAAATGTTTCATAGCTTCAAGCCTGTAATCCCCGAGGGGTAGACAGAGTTTAAAGAGCAGATAGCTACTCGAACCACGTTGAGGCAAAACATATGGGTTTAGATGGTAAATTGTGTGAAATCATAAACCCTATATCTTACTAGCTGAGTACTCGCTGCACTGGGCACACACCTAGATGTAAAATATCAAGATTTTTTTATGGGACTATCGTGAAATCCGTTCTTAGGGAGCGTCTACATTGCGAAATGAGTAACTATACTAAATTTCAAGCCAATCGGGTGTATATTTTTAGAAATCTCGTGATGAGTCAGTCAGTCAGTGGTATTTCGTATAGATTAGTCGCCCTTTACGACATGCTAGGCATGTAACACAGTGTGTACATTCTTTTTTGCTATAAGTCCCACATAAACATAGGGCCTATATGTCCCAGACCAATATGGGACTATAATATTAACCAGTTTAGTAAACTGGTATTGATTTTCTAGGATTTCGCTATAAAGGCGTTTTATAAATAAATGACTGACTACAAAATGGTCAAGGAATCCCCTGACATATGCTTGTTCGCAAGTTTTATTTTTATTTTATATTCCATCCCAACCAAATGGCGACGATGCGAAAGTTCTGTTCACATCCATGGCGCGCGTAGTATAATAAGTTAATGTTATATGAGTAAGTCATGTATGTTAGGGTATGATGGGACTGACATATGCTAAGCGGTAAATGTCCCTTAAATTGTTGTAGAATAAAAAAAAATATTTTTGTGTATCTTATAATTGAGCACTGTACTAAACAAACGATTACTATGTTAATATGTTAAAAAGTGGGTCCTAAGGTATGTAATATGTGGTAGAGCCATATCGCAGTTGTAGTATGCTGCAGATTATGTCCCGGGTTTGATTGTCTGGTCAGGCCAAAATTCAGTTATTGGGTTTTTCTGTAAAGAAATTTTTAGTAGCAGCTCGGAGTCAGGATGTGTGCAATGATTTAAACCCGGGCCTTGAAAAGCACATAAAGTCGTTGGTCCCGCGTCTTATCTGTCTCCGGTCGTGCTGAATTTTTTGTCTCGGACTATGAGAGTGGAGACCTCACTATGGTTTTTGCAATTTTGGAATATCTATTTTACAAAATATTTTATTGTTTAAGAATGATCCTTAAAAGGTAATAAATTGAAACTGGAAGGTTTTCTTTTATAGCAATTAATGGTAGAACCACGCTGCAGCTATTTATGGTTATAGCACAAGTAGGTTGGCTTTACGGAAAAGGACCATGTTTGCACAGAATAACAACTGGAAACAGCTGCTGTATTTTGAATGGAGAAACGGAGACCCTTTTCAGTGATAACGAAGCATTTCATAATAGTCCTCAGGGGTGACAATTCGTCTTCATATTGACTCTTTATCGTGAATATGTTTTTATTTTAATACTTTCTCTTTAACCACTCCAATTAAGCTTGAAATGCCTGTTTGTGTTAGGAGTCGTTCACGACAGTAATTGAATGACAAATTCGAATCCAAGACCTTTAAGTATCTAAATCCGTTATCCGCACCCTCAAGCTACTGTCGCTTAAGGTGTAAGTGCACTTACCATCAGGTAAATTTTGTGCTCTTTGTCACTCTTAATACTAGAAAATAATGGAAAAATATCCAAAACGTATTGGGACCTAAAATAATAATCAAATATTTTGCTGTATTTAGGTTATAAACTCCAGCGATTATAATGTTGTGCCACAATAGATTTAATGGACAATACGAAATGACGAGGGTTCCATGACTACGGATTTCTCATGTGGTAGAGCCACGCTGCAGCTATATTATGGTAGTAGCACGAATGGGTCGACTGGACAGGGAAAGGACCACGCTCTCACAGAATACCAGCGTCAAATAGCGGCTCAATGCTGCTGTGTTTCGTATGGTGAGTGTAGAAAACCGGATACCCGTTGTAACTGGAAACGGTAAATTTCATCTTAGTCCTCAGGGGTGACAACGCATCTGTCTTTTGATTCTTAATCGAGAATAGATGTAAATATCTATTGGCCACAGCATCCACGTACGATCAGATGGACTATGCGCTCATTTGTCATTCTTATTATATAAAAAAAACTTAAACGGACAATAAAAAAATTATCGATTAGAAAAAAACCTACACTTTTACCGATATTTCATAAAGTACTAAATGAGATAATAACTTAAAAGGCAGCCAAAATAAAATCTAGGTCTGTTCGTACTTGAAATCATTAAAGTTGAAATTGCCGTCAACTTTGATGATTCGTCTTACAATTACTTTGTGGTCTACTTTTCTAGTGATTTACGAATCTAAACATTTGCTTTTCGCAACTGAATAGTTGACAACGTCCTAAATTTCTAGGTTCAAGATAAAAACTTTTACTACTTTTCTTTGTATCTCAATACTTCCGTTTTAAGTAAAGTCATATTTTTGATAGGAACCATGGTAGCTCAGGGACTAAGCGCTCGCTGGTTATTTCATAATACGCGAGCAACCCGGGTTCGATCCCCACCGGAACCTATAAAATTGTTAATTGCAATTTTAAGTGCTGATTTACCACGTGCTTGGCGTTGAAGGAAAACATCGTGAGGTAACCGGCATGTCTGAGAAATAAGAAAAACTATATAAAATATTTCAAAGACGTGAAGTTCGCTGATACTCCTTGGGGTAGCGCGACGGACACTTCTTTGCTCTAAAACCCTCTCAGAGATGAGAGAAAACCTGTGCTCAGCAGTGGGACGTATGTAGGCTGTAACTATAACTATATATTTTTGTTATGTATTTTAAAATAACAAAAATATATACGTGGTAGAGCCACGTTTCATATATTATAATTGTAGCACGAATGGGTCGGCTCTACCGAGACAAGGCCACGTTTTCACAGAACACCAGCGCGAAAGAAGCTTAATGAAGAAGTATTTCATAGGTAATGATAACGCATTCGGAATATTGATCCTTAATCGAGGATAGATATAGATTTGCATGACCCCCAGCATCCAGCATCCACTTATGAGCACACAGATGGACTATGTGATCATATGTCACCCTTATTCTTTCTAATATATTAAAATTAATATTTGTTTGTTCGTATTCTATGCGCAGCCACACTTTTTATCAAATTTATCTAAAACTTTGTCAACTTATTGCTTGCACTTGCGCGAAGGTTGTAGGCATAGTACAATTAACTTACAGAAGGTGGCGCACGTATCGCACCGACAAATTTATTCGAAAATTTATAATATAATATATCATTAAATTTCAATGAATATTTTACCATTCCTAATTAAACAATAAAACTCTTCCAAATATAAAACGATATTTCAAAAATTATTTCTTTTGCGGTTGCAACGCGCCCGGGTACGAACTAGTTCTATATACAAATATACCTGATTAGTTTCAAAATAAAAAACAATGACATCATTTTTTCTTTTCAATTTCAATCACTCGTCAAATGTGTTTTAATTGACTAGAATAGTTACTACTCTAATTTCGGCGAGGTGAAATGCACTAATAGTTGCTATTTATTAATCATATTATGCTTGTACATACAAGGGATGTAACACGTAATCGTAACTATTATGATGTCCTACTAATCGGCTGACGAACACAGCGACAAATCCTGAATAATCTGAATCTTTTTACGACGCAAGAAAGAAAGTAAGAAAAAGTGCGAGGGAGATGAATATTATTCTATCTCGCATCTTTATAGCCGCCAAGGCCGCCTACACTACGTCAGAAGGGGTCGTGACGGAAAAATCTTACACTTTTTCTCGCGTAGCCCCCAACCGCTAAATCCGTACCGTCTGATAAAGAACGTCGTTCCAAAAATTATTTCGCATACATGGGCCAAAATTATTTTCTATGCGTAATTAGAGCAGAAGATTTAAAAAAATAATAATAAATTGAAATTAATATTTTCTTATTTTTGAATGTTGACTTAGATTCGTAATAGTTGGATTTATAATAACGATACATCTGCAGCGATGATTTTGATGATTTAACTATATTTACGGCAATTCATACACTAAGCGGTCGAAAAGTTAAACAACAGCGTTACTTAACTACATATTTAATATTTATTAATAAATTTCTACAATTAGTCCCACTAATATGGCAGTTTTAAACTTCAGAACTAATACTGATCTCTCATAAAGTTTAAATCACAAAAATAATTAGTTCCATAAAAAATTTTCAATTGTTTATATTACTGCGTTACCAAAGTCCTAATTAAAAACTTTAACTTTTCTAATAAAAACAAAATAAATACAAAATTTAATATAAACTGGACACAGATGCTTTAATTTATGATGAACAATAGTTGCGTATTAAGTTAAGACATTTTTAACTAGGCATAAGCTTGTATATTACTGTAAATACTGTAAAAAAATTGAGGACAGGTAAGTAACGCAGTGGTTATCATAGTAACACAGTAGTATTTCACATACAATATTTTGGACAAACTTTCTAAAGAGATCAAATTGATTAGAAAACAAAATATAAAATAAACTTTTATAACGTGACATAATATAAAATAACTCAAAATGTCTGGTAATCATCAGCTAAATTAAAACTAAAAAAATAATGTTCTCTCTCATAAACTAGTCTATTTCAGTCATTTGCACTGAAACAAATTAACAATGGTAAATCAATCTTAAAGAACTAATAAGGCATATTTTTCTAATAATTCATATTTTTCAAAAACGTTCAGTGGCTTGTCAAAATCATAGTACCCGTTTACTGTCCAGTGTAATTTTTGGGTTATGAGCAATTTTCAAAATACTATCGTAGGGTCGTAAGAACTATTAGTTTTTTTGCCAGTACTATCTACAGTCTTATAAAACATAATCTTGACTTCTTCCTCTTTATCTACATCACTTTTAGCGACACCTAGGTAAGCATAATGTTTGTTTTTAACACTGGAAAATTTTTACTGAAACATGAACTCCGTCTGATATTTTAATGGATGAATATTATCCTCTTCAACTAGCTACCTTTCTTTTATGTCAGAAACTGATGGTTAGGCAAAGTTAGCAATAAGCTCGTTGTCAGAGCTGAAAGTTGAGGAATAAATCGTATTAAAGTAAGTTCTTTTAGATACGGCAACAATATTAGATGTGTTGGATAGGGTTTGTTCGTCGTTCAATCTATCCGAATAATTGGTGTTTCTGATTGTGTCAAGGACGGGAACAGCAACTGGTTAATATGTTTTTCGATTCATGCAAATGCAATACCCTCTTTGGCGAAAACAACTACTGTTTGTTTTTGTTTCACCTGATAAATGCCTAAAGCCTCACGCACAATAACAGTCTTCATTTTTGAGTGTGAAATGTATTTTCCTTCAAAAAATTCGTTTCAAGGCTACCTTTTATTTTACTGTCTTTAAGCTCTTGTAATGATCTTTGATGGCATTGGATAACGTAGAATATTTCTTATGTATGATGATGTATGATACCAAAGAGCTAAAAAATCAAGCAATGGATCTCACATTGCTTGATTTTTTAGCTCTTTGGTATCTTTTTTTTTGTATATACTACACTTTCTTGTCAGTTCTTCCAGTCATTCCTGAAATTTTAGATTTTTTTCTTTATAATGCAGATTTGTCTCGTCGTATTTGTCTTCAACATCCAGACCTAGGTCAAACTAGAGTTCCCGAAAGCGGGGTGGAAGCCGGACATTTCCCGTCCGTAATTTGTAGAGCAACATTTTGACGTTCTCAGCGTTTCTTATCCGCAGGCTTCCATTTACGCTTGGCAGCTCTATGCTCTCGCTCTGTCATGTCTTTTACTAGTGTTTTTTCGCGTGGTACCTCTCAAGCTGTTTTATTTTGGCTTCAGCATTTTTATGAGCTCCTGCTTTAACTTAAGCCTATGCGACGTTACTTTTCAGCGTTTGTCAAAGCCATTTAGTATAAAAGTTACTTCCTGCAATAAAAAGAGGCTAATTATAGGTATTTTGGATATAACAATGTATAACTAACCTAAAAAATACACTTAAAACAACTGCGTTACTTTTAAGGGTAACGAAGTGTAGCAGTAACGCAGTTGTAAATATTTGACTACACCGTTAATGTAAACTTAATGGAAAAACAAATGCAAACATTTAGTCACTATCATCACCGATAACTAATTAATTATGTTTGAGTTTAGTAATAATGCAAATATCGTCAGTACTTACCATTCGACGGCGGTAACTCAGCGGCCACGCAATAAACTCACGCTCCTCTCCCAACAACTGTGAAGCAATTGATTCGGTTACCGTGCTCCCCCCGCGCAGCGGCTATCATTCATTTTAACAGTTACAACAAGTCGAACAAAATGGCGTACATTAAATTTTAATACACTTACTTTAAGGTTTGTTTTCATATAGTCACGCAAGGTAGCTAAGATTTTATTTATCGTTGGGGACACAGTGCAAAGTATTTTTTATTTTATTACACGTTTTAGGTAAAAAATATCTATTTTAATCGTAATAAGGTCCAAAGCGTATATTTTTGATAATGACATTCAGAGACAATGCCACCTAGAAGATATTATGAGACATTGCTCTTTACATCATGAGACTGGTGCTCAAAGACAGTAATATTTTGTATGAAGAACAACTGCGTTACTAAGAAAGACAACGTTGTTACCGAAATTTGCAAATAAATAATATAAATTTTGATTATATCTTATTTTGTTAAGTTTGGAATTAGTGTTAAATTTATGAATTGATGAACTTACAGTTTGTTTTAGTACTGTTTTCCCATAAAAAGTGAAATTCACCCGAAGGGACCGGTTTTTAGGCATCAAAAAGTATTTTGGCCCACATGTGAAGTCCACCAACACGCATTGGGTTACCCCACGGTAGAAATTTCCTTGCCCTAAATCTTCTTACAAAAAGAGGAGGAAGCCTATGCCCAGGAGTAGAACGCATATTGGTTGTAAAGTCAAATATTGTCGCACCTAAACTTTAAAAAAATATTACAGATAATCACAACGGTTTCATATCATTTTTCTACGCTTTTAAGCTGCCCTTTATAGTTTACGTTTTATTGCTGCAGTCGTGCCGCATGGGTCGGCTAGACCGGGGAAGGACCGTACTAGCACAGAATACAGTTTTTTTTTATGGTGAGTTAGGGGAACTGAGGAGACATTGCATCTCAGTCCTCAGGGCAAAAAGGTGACAAAGCATCTGCAATTGGATTCTTAATCGAAGATAGATGTAGCTAGATAGATCTATATCTATAAGCGAAATAGATACATATCTATCGCGAAGATAGATGGATCTATAGGCCCAGTACAGAATGCAATTATCATTAAATATTATTATGTAAATAGCGATTTTGCCTTTCTATGTCCAACTTTTTCAAATAGCTTTTGATGGATCCGTCGTTCATTTAAACTAGTTTCAAGAGCGTCTTTCAAGGTCAGTGCGTACCTATTTTGTATTCCAATGAAATATACACTCTCCGTGTGTCTTCATTTAAATTGAATATATTTGCATTAAACGTAAAACTCACTTTCTAGATCACGGATGTTTAGGCTGTTATAAATTCATTCAGCAACTCTTCCGCCTTGTCTGCTGTACTGAGACTATGGAAACCGCTTACCTTAGCGATTGGAATACATGACTATTACGTCACGGGTACTGGCCTTAAATTCCTAACTGACGCATCGTTAGTTCATTATTTGTTGATATTCTGATGTGAATTTTTCGTTTTTTCTAACTTAGTATCCGTGTCTACCTCGGATCTTCGCGTAACCGGTACGTTCTGCATAATTCGCGATTGCTTTGTTTTAAAACAAGTTACTGCGCAATAACTTTAATGTTTTTACGTTATATATAATAACACACTACAGCCTGTCCTGCGCAATAGATTCGAAAATTATTTGAAAAACTGGTAAACTAGATGAATAAAAAAATAGAGCTTTTTGAATGGAGTTATCATCTACACAGCTCTATTTAGCAACTAAAAATAAATAACCTGTTCACAACGGCTACGAGTTGCAGCGTATACCATTTTATAAAATCTAGTTTTATCTCTTGTTGGTTGTTAGTGATACTACTCACTGAATTTTTTTACTTCACCTTTGAACAGCGTAATTAAAAACGTAATCTATTAGCAATGCATATTAAAATGTATGAGATGCAATGATTTCTGCACAATGATGGGATACCTGGAATTACAATGTATTAAGCAGTTTTTCATCGCTGTTTTTCCAATCACTCAGCGGTGAAGGAATACTTTGTTAGGATCCTTCATATTTAAGATAATTAAAAGAATCGAGAACAAGTGTATACCGTCACGAAAACTATTGTTGCGCCACTGTTTCTTAACTGATCCTTGCTCCAACACTAGGAAAGATAAGGCAGCTGTGGGATTAATATTAAATACGATATAAATTTTCATTATTTTATTTATATATAAAAAGTACGTGTCCCGTTGTTGGTCCGCGATGGACTCCTAAACTACTGAACTGATTTCAATGAAATTTTTGGTCAATGTGCAGTTTGGTCCAACTTAAAAGATAGGATAGCTTACATCTCAATTTATAGTCGCAATACAATATTATTTTATTGAAAATTATTTGTCTGTTATTTGACAGTCACAATTATCTGTTAGCTCCAAACGATTCTGTCAGATGACGATATCTGTTGACTGGATTGAGTAAATATTTAATAGATGGCGCTATGTTAAAAATACAAACGTTTAATATAAACTACAATTTAGTAGTATAACCACCACGTATTGCTGTAAGTATTCAACAGATAGAACCGATTTCAAAAAAAAAATTGCAAACTGTGTGCAGTTTGGTCCAACTTGACAGATAGGATAGTTTTTATCCCGATAAGTGACCGTCAATTTTTTTATTGCTAATTTCAGGAGTTTTTTTGGGAAAGCAAAAGGTCGTTCGGAAAGGGCAGAACAACGTCTGCCTGGCCAGCTAGTATATAATATATATGTTCGCCAATGACCTACCAAAATATAATAACTTATGCTCAAATACGCCAACGCTGCTCAATTTTATGATGCCGTTACGTTTCGTGCTGTCTCTATGTTTTTATGTTACAGTCACAGTGACACCACGAGACTTACGACAACTTACATTCAATTTATAACACTTGAAATACATTTGGGCAGCCGTTTCTTAGGGCCAACTTTTTAAACAGGAAATAAAATTTATTCATAGCGTAAAATACAACATAAACAAATTAAAAATACGTTGTAGGAGTCCTGGCTGAATATAAAAGTGAAACAGTTGCAAATGTTTCACTCTTATATTCAGTTAGGTTATAATTTATTTGATGGATAACTTTTATCTGATGATTGAAAAATCAGCTCGTACTGAAAGCAAATAATGTTGTTTGCATTATTTTATGGGACCCACTTATGAGTCAATATAATAGAAACAATATTCGGAGTTGAATAATGTTAAAACAATACTTTTTAAAACTTTCCCTCGTTTTGTTTTCACCTTGTCTTATTACAAACAATAGACAGTAATAACTTCTAATCGTCATCTTACTTCAATTACTTTTATTACACTCAACAATACTTCCAGCATTATATATAAAACAGCCCTGGAATCTTAAGTCAAATAAACATGGTAGATTCGTGTAGAAGCTATATTATTAGTTTTTTTTTATAGGATAAGGGTGACAAGCGAGCACACAGTCCACCTGATGGTGGACTGTGTGCCACACTGTTTTATGGTGGATAAACGGAATAACATAAACTTAACTTTATACATGGTAGAGCCATGCTGCAGCTATATTAGTAGTATAATTGTAGCACGAATGGGTGGGCTCGACCGGGCAAGGACCACGCTCTCACAGAATACCTGCGTAAATTGGCAGCTTGACACTGCTGTGTTTCGTATGTTAAGTGTAGAGAACCCCATTTAACTGGAAAAGAGGCATTCCATCTTAGTCCTCACGGGTGACGACGCATCTGCATTTTGATTCTTTATTGAGGATAAATGTAGATGTCTATGGATCACAGCAACCACTTACCATCAGGTGGACTGTGTGTTCGTTTGTCACCCCATCCTATAGAAAAAATAGAGATATATGACTTATATCACATTATTAATTTCGCGAAATCTGTTGCTTGATTTTACTATCAATCAATTTTGCATACCGTGCGCTATATTTGAAACGATTCGTAATTTTTTTTTATATAGGAAATGGTGACAAACGAGCACACAGTCCACCTGATGGTAAGTGGTTGCTGTGGCCCATAAACATCTACATCTATCCTCGTTTGCGAATCAAAATGCAGATGCGTTGTCACCCGTGAGGACTAAGATGGAATGCCCCTTTTCCTGTAAAAAGGGTCTCCGGTTCTCTACACTCACCATACGAAACACATCAGTGTCAAGCTGCTTTTTTACGCTGGTATTCTGTGAGAGTGTGGTCCTTTCCCGGTCGAGCCGATCTATTCGTGCTACAACTATACTACTAATATAGCTGCAGCATGGCTCTACCACGTATTAAAATAACTAAACTTCTAAAATATATTGTTTGAAAGGTCAAAACTGCAATAACACTCCTTTTATCCTATATCACTCCTCACATGACTACAAATTCATTATAATCTTGGCATAAAACAATTTCAAATGGAGTTAAAAGACAAACAAAACAAAACTTTTTGTAATGTATGCAATATAAAGCCCAGTTTTTTGCAAACACATCTGTTCTACCAAAGAAATTTAGAAAGCGATTGCAAAATATACATTAAAAGAGTCAAATTTATCCAGAATATAAAATTACGTCTACTCAATAATAAAATTAGTGTTGCTAATTTCCTGGACATATTACAGAATTTATAAATTGCATAATAATATTATTTTAAATGAGAAAGTTTAACTAATTTAAATTCAATTTTAACAGTGGTAGAGCCATGCGGCAGCTTTTGCTGTCGCACGGATGGGCCGGCTCGAACCGGGGTGGTACCACGACCTCACAGAAAACCAGCGTGAAGTAGAAATTTACCTCTGCGTTTCGCTTGGTGAGTGCAGGTGGCCGGAGGCCCTTTTTACTGGAAATGAGGCATTCCATCTTAGTCCTCACGGGTGACAACGCATCTACATTTTGATTTGTAATAGAGGATAGATGTAGATGTCTATGGGCCGCAGCAACCACTTACCATCAGGTGGACTGTGTGTTCGTTTGTTACCCTTATCTTATTAAAAAAAATTAATAACTAATAATATAACAAATACTAATATACTAATACACCTTGTATTAGTATATTTATTGTTTAACTGTACTTGGGGTAAAAAGTCGGAAGTACAATCAAAAGTGAATTGCGAATATCCACCCCATCTGTGGTGGAAAGATAAATACGCGTTTCCGAGTATCCACCCTGGAGTGGATAAACGGAATAACCGTTACGTTATTATTAAATCAAGAAATATAACTCGAAAATGTCACGTAATGTAATTGAAAACTTCTGATGGTTTTTTTCTTCGTCTATTTTACTTTATACGTATAAATAAATCTTTTTTCTTAACAATTTTCCTTGTAACTTTCTCGTACTATTAAGTATTCTCTGGTAAAGTACAGATTTGAAAACAAAAACATTCTAAATGATGATAAGAGTATCCTGAAAATAGTTGTATTTTACATTGTGATCAAATTTATTTCATTGAGTGCAGTATGAAACCTTTACAATATTATTGTGTAAGTATAAGTGGCAGCCTGGGTTCGATCCTCGCTCGAAGATATTCCACCAAATAAAAATACCAGCGTAAAATAGCAGCTTAACGCTGCTGTGTTTCGTATGGTGAGTGTAGAGAATCGGAGACCCTATTTACTGAAAACGAGGCATTCCATCTTAGTCCTCACGGGTGACAAGGCATCTGCATTTTAATTGGTAATCGAGGATAAATGTAGATGTATATGGGCCACAGCAACCACTTACCATCAGGTGGACTGTGTGCTCGTTTGTCACCCTTATCATATAAAAAAATATCCTAATTTTAAGTGCTGATTTTCAACGTGATTGACGGTGTAAGATATCATCGTGATCGGGAAACCTGGATGTGTAAAAAATAAAAATTTCGAGCACATTATGTGAAGTCTGTCAACACGCATTTCAGCAGCGCGAAATGATAATTGCTCCAAAACGTCAAAAATTAGAGAAGGCCCGTGCCCAGCACAAGGACGTATAAAAGAAAAAATAAAGAAAAAGCAGTAACTTTAATTTTACTTTTTACGAAAATTAAATTGGCATGTCGGTAAAAGACGGAAGTTACGAGTCACTTTTTGTTGCATTTTATACATTTTCAATATTACGTAAAACTATTACCTACTCCGTACGTTGCAGATATACGCATCATTCCCTTTCCTGGTGTATAATGACACCTGTGCGATTATTAAAATAACATTAGTGTCCAACATCTTATAACGTATAGAATGATTTCAAGTTGGTATACCGATACAGATATTCTTCGATTTGTTGTAGGAAATTACGAAGAAAATATTTTTAACATTGAAACATACAGGCAGTCGATGGACGCAGGTTGTTCAGGGGAAGGTCTATGTTCAGCAGTGGACTTGTTTTGGGCTGTAGTGTGATTGTGTGTATTTTATCATATGAATAAGTTTTATCTGTATAGTAAAAAAAATCTGATTATTAAAAGATCTAATACAAATTCAATGGGATACATAAGCATTTAGATGTATTAGCTGGTTCGAAATTTTAGTTAAATCATTACCGCTACCGTTACAGCCTACTAAATTCTACTGCTGGATAAACGCCTCCCCTATAGATTGCCTCATAGGGGGGATATTTGCCATAGTTATCACGCTTCGCAAGCAGGTTGGCAACCGTAGTTTTTTATTTTTAATCGTTATTAGGAAGACGCTGCTGTCCATCTCCTGATTTGTTTCCCTCTGACACCTCTTATGACACCCACGGGATTATACGGGTTAGTAAATATTCTTACACCGCCACTACACTGTATTTTAGTTAAACAATTTAAATCAATTAATAATTTATAAAAATTAGAGCTGCTTTCTCTATCGTCTACTAAAAGTTCTTCATGGAATAAAATACAACATAAACAAATTAAAAATTACATTTCCATGAATAAAATAATTCAGTCGTTTCACTTTTTTTATTTTGTCAGGTTACTATTGATTTGATGAATAACTTTTATATGAATGTAAAAAAAATCAGCCTTAAATCCAATTAAATTAATTTTGTTTTGTATTACTTTAAATATTTTAAATTTATTTTATTTATTTATTTATTTCGACCAACAAGGACCATAAAGTAATATTGCATTCATTCAATTCTAATACTAAAATTATGAATCATTATAAATGAAAAATAATTTAGAATGATCATTTGACTTTAGGTTCCAAATTTTCAAGACTGTTTCCTTTCCATTATGTTTGCTCAGTTGTGATCTTAGTATGAAGCTTAATCTAAAAATGTAACAAAACAAAAATATGCTCATAACTTCTTATGACATTATTGCTTCACGGGTGGTCGGTCCTTAATGATATCCTGTAATAAATTGCTAAAGTACAAATTACGTCAGTATTCAAGCTATAGGTAAGATACAATATAGATTTGGTCATTTTAACTACAAATCTCCTCTAACTTTGTATCAGGCGAATCACAGTGAGATGTAATTATCCTGACTGCTTTGATTGCATTACATTGGAAATTTACTATTGTATTTTGAATACCCTCATAGGGGGAATATTTGCCATAGCTGCCACGCTAAGCAGGCGCATCAACCGCCGCAGTTTATATTTATATTTAACCTATCTGCTGGTTTGTTCCCCTCTGTCGAAATATACACGAAATATATAATATATAATACCTTTTTCAAGTTCACTCTTATTGAATAATATTTCTATATATGTTAGGGATAGCAGACATTTATTGTTTTTTATTGGCTACGAATATAAATTACTGTTTTATTCATAAAAGGCAAACGGGCATGCGGCTCACCTGATGGTAAGTGACCACCGCCGCCCATGAATTGCAGATGCGATGCCGGCCTTTTAAAAAGGAGTAGGCTCTTTTCTTGACGGACCCTAAGTCGTATCGGTCCGGAAAAATCGCTGGTGGTAATCGATTCCACAAGGAAGTTGTGCGAGGAAGAAAATTTCTTCTAAATCGCACAGTGGTGGACCGCCAATCATCCAGGTGGTATGAATGGTATCGCGAGTTTTGTCGCGATGTGCGATGGTGAAATTGAGTGGCTGTAGTTAGTCCGAACAATTCCTCGGAGCACTTCCCGTGGTAGATGCGATAAAATACGCAAAGAGATGCAACATCTCTACGCAATGCCAGTGAGTCAAGCCGATCGGAAAGAACTCGGTCGTCGACGATTTGAACCGCTCTGCGCTGGATGCGGTCAAGTGAAAGGAGCTGGTACTGGGGAGCCCCTGCCCAGAGATGGGAACAGTAATCCATGTGGGGCCGAACCTGTGCCTATCAAAGTTGTAAGCTGTGTGCCGGCATGAAGTACTGTCCCGCTTTGCTGAGCACGCCAAGCTTTTTATAGGACAATTTGGCCTTCTCTTCCAAATGACCACGAAACTGCTCATCACTCGATATGTCGACACCGAGGATTCCTATACTGGCTGTGGCAACAATGGGAGTGCCTTGAAACTGAGGAGATACGATGAAGGGGTTTTTTTTAGCGGTAAACGTGCAAACTTGTGTCTTTTGGGGATTGAACTGGACTAGATTTAGTCGCCCCCAATCTATGCAGAAATTCGCTAAAAACGTGGCAGGGGTTGCCTGTTGTCCGTGTTCCGTTGCCTTATTGCGTCGCTTGCCCCGAGCAGGCTTCGTCTTAAGCAGAATCCGCCGCCCCCCCCCCCCCCCCAGAATACGCGGGGCAGCCGGAGCACCCACGCTCAGAATAAGTAAGGTAGCGACGGATTCTCTGTCACCAGAGGCGATTGTACCCTCCTGGGGTAGTCTTCTATTTAACTCCGCTGCCATGATAAGGGGGAGGGGGAAGGAAGGGGAATAGGGCCTCCGGTCGCCTGCACTCACCAGGCGAAATGCAGAAGTAAACTTCTACTTCACGCTGGTATTCTGTGAGGTCGTGGTACCACCCCGGTTCGAGCCAGCCCATCCGTGCGACAGCAAAAGCTGCCGCGTGGCTCTACCATCATCTTCAAACTCACTTCTCATCATAAAGCACAAAAAACAAGAACTTTCGCCACTAACGTAATATTGCATGAAATAATAACGATATAATTAATGCAGTGGAAAAAGTAAATCATACAAGTGAAATAGATTTCTGAAATACACTGAACATGGACGAGAATTTTAATGAAATTTACTGTAGTGACAGATATAGAAATTCAGTTCAAAATCAGCGCGGGGTGAGGATACCCTAACTTATTTCTATTCATATGAATGCAAAATAAGACTTTTAATCATAAATTAGCCGATTTGAATGAACTGAGAAGAATAAAATTAATTTACTTAATAGCTTCAGAAGTCGGGGCTAAGACATAGCACAGCTAGTAAGTGCTCCATGCCGGATGTGCGGTTCGCAAAGAACTCCTCTCCCTGGACATCCAGAAGTCGAGAGGGCCTGACGGAATCCCCCCAATTGTACTGAGGACGTGTGCTCCGGAGTTGAGACCGGTCCTAACGCGTCTTTTCCGGTACTCCTAGGGTAGGCGTAGTCCCGAAATCATGGAAGACAGCTTTTGTCCACCCGATCCCTAAAAAAGGCGACCGCTCAGACCCGTCCAACTACAGGCCTATCGCCATCACCTCCTTGTTCTCTAAAATAATGGAATCCATTATTAACTGCCAGCTCATCCGGTACCTTGAGGATCACCAGCTGATTAGTGACCGCCAATACGGTTTTCGTCGAGGTCGATCAGCTGGTGATCTTCTGGTCTATCTGACTCATAGATGGGCGGAGGCAGTAGAGTCCAAGGGGAAGGCGTTGGCCGTTAGTTTGGACATTACGAAGGCCTTCGATCGGGTTTGGCACAAAGCGCTTCTTTCGAAGCTCCCTTCCTATGGGCTTCCCGAGAACTTGTGCAATTGGATCCCCAGATCTTCCTTGCAGATCGGAGCATCAAGGTCGTTG
Source organism: Parnassius glacialis (assembly GCA_033319125.1). Classification (NCBI taxonomy): domain Eukaryota; kingdom Metazoa; phylum Arthropoda; class Insecta; order Lepidoptera; family Papilionidae; genus Parnassius; species Parnassius glacialis. The sequence goes on along the minus strand of JAVANC010000028.1, from coordinate 27,433,627 downwards.
TAGACGGTACATGCTCCAACTACAAGCCTATTAATGCTGGTGTTCCACAAGGCTGTGTGCTATCACCAACGCTGTTTCTTCTGCATATAAATGATATGTTGCTAACTGGTAACATTCATTGCTATGCGGATGACAGCACTGGTGATTCTCTATACACCGGCCGTGACAATATTTCTCGGGAAAACGTCGCCGAGTACCGGAACAAACTTGTGTCTGAAGTCGAGTCTTTGCTGAACAACCCCTTTGTCGTATCTCCTCAGTTTCAAGGCACTCCCCTTCTTGCCTCAGCCATCGGAATCCTTGAAGTCGACATATCGAGTGACGTGCAGTTTTATGGTCACTTGGAAGAGAAGGCCAAATGGGCCTCTAAAAAGCTTGGTGTGCTCAGCAGAGCGGGACAGTATTTCATGCCGGCACACCGCCTGCAACTTTACAAGGCGCAGGTTCGGCCTCACATGGAATACTGTTCCCATCTCTGGGCAGGGGCTCCCCAGTGCCAGCTCCTTCCACTTGACTGCATCCAGCTTAAAGCGGCTCGAATCGTCGACGACAGCGTCCTTTCTGATCGGCTCGATTCATTGGCACTGCGAAGATATGTTGCATCCCTTTGCATTTTCTTTCGCATTTACCACGGGGAATGCTCTGAGGAATTGTTCGGATTAATCCCAGCTGCCAAATTTTACGAACGCACATCGCGGCAGAACTCCCGATACCATCCACACCATCTGGATGATTGGCGATCCACCACTGTGCGATTTTGAAGATGTTTTCTTCCTCGCACGACTTCCTTGTAGAATCGATTATTCGATAGCGATTTTTCCGGACCGATACGACTTAGGGACCTTCAAAAAAAGAGCCTACTCCTTTTTAAAAGGCCGACATTGCATCAGATGAGCCGCATGCTCGTTTGCCCCCTCTCCTATAAAAAAAGCCTAAGAAGAAAGTTAGTCCGTGGACATAATGTATAGAAGTATTAAAGCTTCGACTTCAGAAGCTATTATATATTATTTTATTATTATAATATTATACTATTATTATCTTTAGTTATTTGGAGTCGTCTTTACTTTTTATTTTACGGCTTTATTTTTTGTCCCTTTTGAGCAGACTAAATTTTATCATAAGCTCGAATATCGTCTTAATAGTTACATTAAAAATTTCAAATCCTATTTTTCCACCCTTGAGGTTGGGACTTGATCTTTAAATTTATTTGGGACCGTGTCTGAATTACAACCTATTTAATAAAATAGAAGATATCGTGTAACATATATGCAAAAAGATAACTCGAATCGAGAACCTTTTATTTGCAGTCGGTTAAAAAAACAATACATGTTATCAAAGAAAAATACCGAAATTCCCATCGTTCGCTACTGCAGCTGCTACTGTTATCATGATGATGATGATGAATATGAATTAATTTGGCCACAAACTTGTCGTACCAAAGTAAATATACAATAGAAATGGCACAAACCAATGTACAGATAAAACTTATGACATGCAACGACCCGAGTTGAGCGAACTGTATTCTCACTCGAATGAGGCTTATTATGCCGCTTTCTCAAGCAGCCGTTATTCTGAATCCGATTCAGCTGAATTTTACTTCTTCTTAAGAAAATAAATAAACGTCGCTTTAAATTATTATATTATATTCTTTGAAATTTTAAAACTAGAGAGCAAATTAACGGAATAAATTTACTTAATATATTCTAATATAGCATTGCGTGTACAAATTATAAATAAATTATATCGTATATATAAAATGTAGGATTTTTGGTGCACATCAAACTCTTAAATTGTTAAGTTGACGCGAAAATAACTACAGGTCAATTTTATAAAGCTGTCGTGTCCTAACTGTACAGATCGATGTGGACGTCGATGGAAACTTAGATATTGAATCACTTAAAACAATGTTGAAGTAAACTGTTCTTCAGATTGGTCACGAAACTTTTTTAAATTATATAAACGGTATTAAGTTTACGAACGTACAACATTCAACAGTACCGAAGTAATATGGTAGCCATATATTTGTTGATACGATTTTGTGCCTATGATATCATAGACCATCTTTATTTTTTGACTTCAAAAAGGAGGAGGTAGTCAATTCGACTATATGTTTTTTGTGTGTTAGCTCATAACTCTTTTGTTGGTGAACCGATTTAGATGATTTTTTTATTTGAAAGCTGGTGTGTCCGTCTCATGTGTTCCCATACAAATTTGATCAAGTTCTGACTAGTGATTTTTGAGTTATCCTTAATAATTTATATTGAAGTCGGTTTTTCGCTTTATTATCTATAATATACTATAATATAATAAAGCGGAAAAGTTTTTTTTTGTTTTTTGTTTGTTTAAACGCACTAATCTCTGGAACTACCAGTCCGATTTGAAAAATTATTTTTGTATATTATAGCCAGATTCATGTGGAATAGTATAGGCTATCTAGCATTAAGTGAACAGTATGAACAGTGGTAGAGCCACGCGGCAGCTTTTGCTGTCGCATGGATGGGCCGGCTCGAACCAGGGTGGTACCACGACCTCACAGAATACCAGCGTGAAGTAGAGGCTTACCTCTGCGTTTCGCTTGGTGAGTGCAGGTAGCCGGAGGCCCTTTTTCCTGGAAATGAGGCATTCCATCTTAGTCCTCAAGGGTGACAACGCATCTACATTTTGATTAGGAATAGAGGATAGATGTAGATGTCTATGGGCCGCAGTAACCACTTACCATCAAGTGGACTGTGTGCTCGTTTGTCACCCTTATCCTATAAAAAAAGCTATATTACTCAGCTAGCCTTAAATATGGATATTTGTTAAGCAAGTCAGAAGAAAAAGCACTCCCGAAATGATTTATCCGCGTACGCTGGTGTTATCGTTAGGGATACGTATATACAATGTTCTAGAAAAATATAGACCTTTACTCCGTCTAAAAAAAGTCCGCGATACCATATGTCTATTTCTTATACATAAGCCATAATTTGGTATTTTGTGACAAAAAATATTGAAAATTTAAAAGAGATATATGAGCGTTATTGTTAGGCATGGCCTATTTATCCTTACGAACGAAAGTTACCTCATCATCAAGACAATTTTATGAAGATAAACTTTGTTCTTTATACCAAGTTATTTGGACGCATAGTTCAAGAGATAATATAGAATTAAAATAATTCAATACTTGGCTTGTCGTGCAAACGACGCTTAAACCCTAGCCGTTATAAAATGCTTGAACTACATGTCGCGCACCTCGGACACGTGATGACGCGGGTGAGACCGCGGGGCACAGCTAGTCAGCCCATAAAAGTCTAGCGCTGGACCCGTTAAACGGAGGATTTGCCTCAATCGCCGTGCTTGGCATTGTCAGGTGGGTTGGTGATCGCAGTAGTATTCTAGTATTTCGCACCATTGACCTTGCTTTAGTTTTATGACCTATAGGACTAAATGGGGTGCACAATTAATACCACTAGCGCCCTCTAGTATCGAGTAAATAAATAAGTATGTAAATTATATTTTAGAAAAAAAAACAGAAGTTAATTTACAGAAGTTGAGCTCCTTGGGACGGAAGGATGTGTCCACCGTGCTGCCCCAATGCGTATCGGCGGACTTCACATGGCTGCGAAATATTTTTTCAATTTCCCAGACACGCAGGTTTCCACATGATAGTTGCGTTAACCGCCGAGCACGTGATAAATCAAAACTTAAAATTGCAATTATTAATTAGTGTAGTGATCGTAAATGCATAATACACAAATAAAATAAGAAAACGGTCAATTTAAGATTTACTGTTTTTCATAGTTCTATATTTCCTATCTATTAAACAGAACGTTAAGCAATTTTTGTACTGTATTTAATTTGACTAGACGTGTAGGGCGGTGTTAGTATATCAACTGCCCCTTATCGTCCCGAAGACCCGAAGGCGACAGAGGGAAACTGAAACAGAACAGATGGGCACCAGCATTTTCCTAATAACAACTAAAAATAACTGCAGTTGCCAACCTGCCTACTAAGTGTGGCAATTATGGCAAAATCTTACATGAATGGTGTAAACATTATTTTCATTAAAAAGTCTGATTACGGAATTTTTAAGATCACAGCTGACAAGGGCTTCTTCAAAAACGCACTAGCTGCTCTTGCAAGATTTTCCCATAATCACCAGGGCAATTTGCTGAGCGCAGTTAAAGTAACAGCCTATGTACGTCCCACTTCTGGGCACAGGCTTCCTCTCATTTCTAAGAGTGTTTTAGGGCAAGAAAATGTCCATTGCGCTGCCCCAATACGTGTTGGCGAACTTCACATGTCTTCGAAATATTTTTTCTTATTTCTTAGACTATGGTAGCCGAAGATAGTAAAGCGCTCTGAATTAGCTTAAGTAACTTAATTGTAGTTGTAGTTGCTACTGTAGCCCATAAATATCTGTGGTAACAGTTATTCAATTTATTACAAGGTAGATAAAAAAATGGCAACTTTGTGCATGAAGTTGAAGATCGCGTTTAAGTAGTGCGCCTTTGAAGAGACCTATATCCAGCAGTAGATATTTATTTAAAACAGATTAAAAATTAAGTATAATTAAACTGTATCCCCGCCAGCACCAATGAAATAGTTAATTGCAATTTTAAGTGTTGATTTATCACTTCCTCGTCAGTGAAGGAAAACATCGCAAGGAAACCTGCATGTCTGAGAAATATGTGTAAAGTTTTTCGAAGACATGTGAAGTTCGCCAACACGCATTGAGGACGGCGGACACTTCCTTGCGATAAAACCTTCTCAGAAAAGAGAGGAGGCCTGTGCCCAGCAGTGAGATGTATATATTATTCAACTTTAACTTTATTAAAAGTTTTATTTTTACCCTTTTGAATGAGCTAAGGAAAATCACAAGCTCTAGGTACGGTAGGTTACGGTGGAATATTCTCTTCAAATTCAAATTAAACCACTCTCGGAATTAAAATCAGTCCAAATATAAAAAAATAAAACATTATCGAATTGAAAACCTCTTCCTTTTTTTAAATCGACTATCTATAATTACCATAAGATTGAATTTTTTTTAAATAATTAGAATTTAATTGGACACTATAATATTAATTGCGGAACAAGAAAGATTAAAGAAAACTGTAATTAGTGTAGTAACAAAGCGCGTAAAGTTGGCCAACGCTCAGTAGAACAGTTTTGCGGTGTTCACTCTCTTATTTATAGCCCATAAAAATAAAGCCGTTGCACAGGGACCTGTAAAGACTTGCTATTATTTCTCCCGTCCATAACAATCCCAACAGGCCTGAGAAGGTCTTCAATTCGCCTCTTCACACCGATTACAAAGCACTTTATCCCCATCGTAAATTAACGGAACACATGGAAGATTTTCTGGAATCATTTCTTACTCAAGTTATTAGATTGTAATCAGTGATTGGCCACACTGTAGATATTCGCACGCACTCTATCTGAAGGATGGTGCTAGCGTTGCGGAACGTAATTAGCTGCATTAGTGCCTGTTTGAAATGGGCCCTTACTGCATGTTATTTAACCTCTTCTCTAAAAAGAAACCCGGCCAAGTGTGAGTCGGACTCGCGGATGAAGAGTTCCGTACCATCACAAGTTTCTAGTGGGGAAGCCCCTTTTAATTTTTAATTAATTTTTATTTTTTAATTTGTTGTTATAGCGGCAACAGAAATACACATTCTGTGAAAATTTCAACTGTCTACCTAATACAGATCATGAGATACAGCCCGCTTATAGACAGACGGACGGACAGCGGAGTCTTAGTAATAGGGTCTCGTTGGTTACCCTTCGGGTACGGAACCTTAAAAACGAATACTTTAGACCACACTTAAATTTCATTTTCCTGCTGTTTGCTTTTTTTTTAGTAAAACATTTTATTCTTTCTGTTATTTTTATTAATAAATACATTTTTTAATGTAATCTGTTTTTTGTTAGCCATTTTAATTCCATTACTAGACGTAGGTCTTTACAAAAACGTTTGAAATTGGGAAATGCTTTTTGAAACCCCGCTGGGCAGGCGGATTGATTAGCGCAGGGCCACTGGCTCCATATCAGTAGTCTGTAGGATTTTTGTTCGGCATGTTCGGATTTATTTTCCACCATAACTCGTCAGTCTCTTTTATTAGTTAGCTTTGTACTTCGCGTGCAAGTGAGGTTGACATTTTTGGAGAATTATAGTTTAAAAACTTACATGACCCGCATTGATGAATGAGCTGTGATGAACATGTCATTGTAATGTCATGTACATACATCTGCATATTTTTTTATTCTGACTGCTGGAAGTTTGTGAAAAATGAATAAGTTACATTTGTTTATTACATTTACATTCATACATACATATAAATAATACAGAGAACATAAAGCGTGTAAAAATAACACATATTTCGTTACTCCTAACTGAAACTAAATTAAAACTAAATAATAGAGGTACATATTAATTAGTACTAATTTAATTTAAAGTTAAGTACCTGTAGCTTTGTTGAGTTCAGTGGTAGCAGTGATAATGCAAGCGATTGTTGGAGGAAGGGAGGTGCTCATCACACTAAGTAAGACACACCGTTTCATTTTTCACGCGTATCTTTGACTATAATGTTTATTTAGTTACTAATATAATAATAATTAATTAAAAATGATGGGCATCTACTTTTACTGCTACCAGGGCGGTGCCACTTAGGAACAAGGTGAAATATTTCATAGATTTCTTAGCGGATGAAGTTATACTTTGTTAGAAAATTATAGAGATTAATGTTTCTTCTGGAATATTAGCTATATTTTATATTAATTATATTACAAATGGATAAACCAAACTGCGGATATTCTTTGAAGATAAAAAAGAAAAAGTAGTGTAAAATGAAGTTAAAAATGTGTAAAAGAATTAAAGAATACAACATTGAAGATTGAAGCATTGTTTTGTGTATATTATACATACACTAGAAATCCGAAAACTTTTATTCAATCCGCAATAATGATGATGAAGAGCCGTGAAAGCTCAGATGGTTAACGTTAGCTGTAAGTTTCACAGTACGCGAGCAACCCGGGTTCGAGCCCCGCCGACACCAATGAAATTGTTAATTGCAAGTTTAAGTGCTAATTTACTACGTGCTCGGCGGTGAAGGAAACTTCATGAGGAAACCTGCAGGTCTGAGAAATAAAAAAAATATATATTTCGAAGACATGTGAAGGTCTCTCAGAAATGAGAGGAGCCATGTGTCCAGCACTGGAACTTATGTAGTCTGTAACCTTAATGATGATGACACTGTGTGATAATATCCGCAACAAATAAGTTCACCTTAATACCAACTAGCGACATCTAGTGAGCTTGAGATTATTAGCGCTCATTAATTTCATATCTTTAATAATGGAAAATGGATTTCCGCAAAGAAACTCACGATTTAATTAGTTATTGTAATATATATACTAGCTGGCCAGGCAGACGTTCTGCCCTTTCCGACGACCATGTCTCCTAAAAAAATTGAGGGTCACGTATCGGGATAAAAATTATCCTATCTCTCAAGTTGGACCAAACTGCACACATTGTGAAACATTTTATTGAAATCAATTCAGTAGTTTAGGTGTTCATCGCGGACAAACAACGTGACACGTAATTTTTATATATAACAATCACAAACTCCTTATGATAATTGTGTTTCAATCAAAACTCGAATACTAACGACAATGTCGACTTTTAAATCAAGTTGTGATCGTAATCGATATCACAAATCTACGCTGGTGTCGTGTAGGAAACAAAAAAAATATATTTTGAGAATACGAGTTTTCCGATATGGAACTGCAACTGAACCACGTTGTGGAATTTCCAATATTTTCTCTCAAATAAATGAGAAAAAATCCTGTCCTGATCGGTACACTTTTAAACGATTTGACGTTACTTTTTTAAATCTAACATATTGCAATATTATAGAAGTTATATAAGTATAAATATTTTTAGAAATTATGTTTGAAATCTACATTGAAAATACGATTGTCTTTCATAAAGAATAATGGCGAATCGATAAAGTCCCGCTAGGTTTAAAGACGAAAGTCATAGACCAGTGCGTCCTGCCTGTACTCACATATAGAGCCGGAACATAGACCCTAACGGTACAGCTGCTCCACAAATTTAAAAGTCGAAACGAGTGATGGAAGAAGTTACGCTGAAAATGTCTCTAGTGGATGAGATTTGTAATGCAGAAATTCCCCTTAAAACCAAGTTCACCGTTTCGTATTTACAAGCTGAAGTGGTAACGGGCTGGTCACATCTGTCGCAATAGTGATAACCGTTAGCCTAGACGCGTCATAAAGTGAAGACCGCGCTTAAATAATATGAAATTTGTGACCCTCCCTGACGATGATGATGTAATGGAGCGACGGTACTCGTAAGGCGGCTGGCAGCAACTACATACGTTAAGCCGAAGATCGGGCTAAGTTACGCGCTGTGTAGGCTGCCACGCCTTTTTTTTATAGGATAAGGGTGACAAACGAGCACACAGTCCACCTGATGGTAAGTGGTTGCTGCGGCCCATAGACATCTACATCTATCCTCTATTACAAATCAAAATGTAGATGCGTTATCACCCGTGAGGACTGAGATGGAATGCCTCATTTCCAGTAAAAAGGGCCTCCGGCCACCTGCACTCACCAAGCGAAACGCAGAGGTAAACCTCTACTTCACGCTGGTTTTCTGTGAGGTCGTGGTACCACCCCGGTTCGAGCCGGCCCATCCGTGCGACAGCAAAAGCTGCCGCCTGGCTCTACCACTGTTAAGGCAAGTAAAAGCATTTCGCCCTGATATTTGTATTAAATTGTGGTAATCGTAAGCAGTATTTTGAATCTCACCTTGTGGTTGGTAAGTGATGATGAAGTCCTAGATGGTAAATGGTATGTGCGGGAGGAGTTAGAGGATGACAAAACAGTTTATGGGTTATTTTCATTAATGTATAAGTAATCAAACTCTATGACAGGTTGTAGGTTTCAAAGGACGTTTCTATAAAAGATCCTAAGTTTTTAAGGAATCAATTGGTGGCTCTCTGTAACATTTTACTCTCTATTTGCGATATCTAAATAGACGCTGACTATTACCACTTCTACAATATTAGTGGTCAGTGTCAACATTAGTGGTTGTGTAAACTAGGTAGATCCTAGATTCGAATACCAACCAAAGTCAACATTTGTGCAACAACTTAAACTATTTTGTACGCCACGCTACAGCGAATTATGTATTCAACACAGGATTCGAGATTCTAGAACGGGAAAGGACCTTGCCGGCACAAAATATGTAACCTGTTCCGAAAGAACCGTCGATTCTGTTTACTGGTAACGAGGCATTCCATCTGAGTCCTTAGAGATGATGTGTAGGTTTACTTTTAACTATAAATAACTATAACTAACTGTATATAACTATGGTTAACTATACTATAAATATAGCTTTCTACTGCAGCTATATTAGTAGTATAGTTGTATCACGAATGAGTCTGGTCGACCGGGGAAGTACCACGCTCTCACAGAATACTAGCGTAAAAAAGTGCTGTGCTTTGTATGGTGAGTGTCGAGGACCGGAGACCCCTTTTACTGAAAACGAGGCATTCCATCTTAGCCCTCACGGGTCTCAATGCATCTGCATTTTGATTCGTAGTCAAATAGATGTCTATAGGCCACAGTAACTACTTACAATCAGGTGAACTGTGTACTCGTTTATCACCCTTATCCTATACAAAAAAAAGATAACTAAGCAAACAACAAAACTATTCGAGATTGCTGTGTGACAAATTCGTGCTAAGGATAATCGCAACAGATTGTTCGGTTAACAGCTTGTAACTGACAGCACAACGTTTCAGTAAACTGGACTTATAAACGCGTATAAATGATAACTAATGGGGCAGAAATATTCTCCGCAAGTGCAGTGTAGGACGACCCTCACTAAATGGGTTTTGCCAATTTCTTTTTATTAAGTCTAATAAAAGTAGCGAGCGTGTGTTTATGATCGTGTAACTTTTAAACGACTTGACTGATTAAGTTCATATCCACATAATACATTAATTTGATTTGTTGAGATAATGATTCATAGCTACGCTAGGATCCGCTGTAGTCAAATCTTTAATAAATATCTATGTATACATAAAGATCAAAATGACTCATTTAATATAAGCCTTTGAGAGATGACTACATAGTATTTGTACCATTTGATGTAGAGACTATCGGTCCGTGGGGTCCATGTACGGTGGAGTTCCTAAAGGAACTCTATCCGCGACTGGTCGTCGCTTGTAGTGATAAGAGGGCTGGTTCCTTTTTCGCTCAAAGTCTAAGTATAGCCATTCAGCGAGAAAACGCAGCCAGCGTTCTTGGCACAATGTCACGGAGAGTAGAACTGTGTGACAATTTAAACTTTTAGTTTTAGATTTTCTATATACTAAATTTTAACAATGTAAATAAATAAATGTAACAATGTAAAAAATCACTTAAATTTGGACCGATAGATGGCGCTGTGGTTGAAGTAATAGTTATTTTTTTACACTGTAAAAAATCCCGTGTGAATCCCGAGAAAACCTCGCGATGAGGTTTCCACCAGCCGGAAAGCTCAATAATCTACATAATTGAAAGTTCTTCTATATTTTAAAACTAAATATTTAATTATTTTTACATAACTTTGACCACATGGTCATAAATGTATCCTTAGTGCATAAACAGTCCATTATTGTGGCCTTTGATCCACATCTTTCTAGGTCCATAGTCTGATGTCCAACAATGAATTGTTGATGGATGAGATTTCGCCGTAGCCGAAGCACTTGTCTGGCGAATTATTGATTGCGATATTCTCTTCTCCTTGACCTTGCGCCCTGACGTCAGTCTGGATATTTTACATCTGATACGTACGAGACGGATTATTCCGCCACTTATCGAAAACCACAACAGAATAGAATTGAATATTTATTGAAAGTTATTTATGCTTTTACCATTGGTTCGGGAAAATCTCTCTTTCTATATATATATATATATATATATATATATATATATATATATCTAATAGAACCGGCAAGAAACCTTGTGGGACTTTTTTAAATATTAATTTACAATATAATATGTTGTACAAGTAAATATGAAAATATTTAGAATCAGCATGGTAGCTGTCTCACTCCAAGAGGTTATTATCAATTATGTATTATTTAATAGTATATTAACCCTCTTTAAACAACTCTTGCTTAATAAAACTTAAACGTTTTGATCGAAGACAGGTCATGCGTATTTTCTAAGACTTTGTTGTAAAGGTTTATATGTTGCGTCATGAAGAAATTACTGATTATTGGAATCGAGAACATTTTTCAAATATATAATATATTTAGTTACCTATGCCGCCTACCCTTCGGTCATATTGGCATAATTTCTATATAAAAATCAATTGCTATCCGTTAGTCCCGCTAATAATCGAAACTGGCTCGACTGTTTCTGATGAAATTTTTGTGTGTGTTTGAGTGAACCCCTGGATGGTTCTGATTCACAATTGGACCCAGTTGGTGGCGCTGCTGTCGAGATGCAGAAATCACCCGTGCGAAGCCAGAGCGGATCGCTGGTATGTTATATAAACTATATCTGAGGGTTTGCGACGTCCGAGGTGCCGGCCATTTCGCGCTGGACCGAGACAGATTCTTTCCTACTCTACAACTCTCCCATGAATGACACAGCAATAAAACGTTTATAGGCTAAAACTACATAAAAAATAATTGCTATGTTTCTTGTTTCGTGCTTATTAAATAAAAAAAAATTGTTACCTTGAATCTTTTATTCATTTTTCTCAATAATTTAACTTATGCTTAAATTAAAAACAAGGAAGACGTACCGCGAACAAACATTAACATTCATTATATTTACATACATTACATGATATACCTGTTATTCCAAATTTCCAACAAGTATCGCATATCAATGATACAACTTTCTACTAAATACTTGTTTGTCAGCCATATTTTGCTTGATATTAATAACATATTTGTATAATGTCAACGCCTACTATTGTTTATGAAGTAAATAATAAAATTAACAAGGTGTAAAGATACGCTCGTACATCATACTCTTTTGAAATACGTGCAAACTAAATGCGATTATATGGCTTTCAATCTTCTTATATAACATACAATCATTATTTTTCTACAGTCGTCAAACAAAACATAATAATGAACATGACTTGGTCTCCGTTCTAAATTGGAAGACTGAACGTATGCAACAAACTACGGAAGTATGGCAAGTAAATAATTAAAATTTATAAAATAATTTTAACTAAACGTTTCGAATGATCTTTTTACAAATAATATTTACAAAATATAACAGAAACAATACGCTATACATATAATACCAAGTTCTATGCTACGGTATTTACAATATTTGCATTATTGATCGGCTTGTTTAGCTTTTTCTTTTCACGATATAGGAACGAACATAACAACTACTACTTCACATTAAAACATAACGTAAAAAAAAATTATAATGAGGAAAACTAAGCGTAAAAACTGAATGCGGAGTGTGCAGAGAAGTGGGCGTTCAGCGTGCTATTTTTTTTTATAAAACTGAAATGGCAAACGTTCTTACAGTCTGTCTGATGGTAAGCTGCCAATCGACACTGTCATAACTTCAAATAAAGAAAGCTACAGGTGCGTTGTCACTTCTGAGGACTAAAACAGAATACCTCACAGCCTGTAATGTAGGCTTTCTATACCCTTTAAGAACACAACAATGCAAGCACTGTTTTTTGACGGCAGAAGAACTTAAAAACCCTACCCCGACGGACTCCTTGGCAGAAGGCTGAAGATGGTAGTACCACCTAGTATAATGTCAAAAATTAATGCTCTTGACATTTGTATCCTTAGTAATTGGTTCTTTTAAAATGAACGCCGAACGCGCCACTACTCCGCACGCCCCGTCGAATACTCTCGACTTAGGCTTCGTCATATTATTGTGGAATATTTCCCTCTATAGTATTTACCGAAACCTATCCCTTTATTTAATATTGATTTAATGCAACACATTGTTGCTGCTGCGCATACATAACCCGACAAACATTTGTTTGGTGAAATCCAGTTAAGTGCATCAGATTAGTATTTACTAAGCCCAATGTGCCTAAAAACCTATTTGGTAGCTGTGGCTGTTTGCGAATCAAAATGCAGATGCGTTGTCACCCGTGAGGACTAGTGTGGAATGCCTCTTTTCCAGTAATAAGGGCCTCCGGCCACCTGCACTCACCAAGCGAAACGCAGAGGTAAACCTCTACTTCACGCTGGTATTCTGTGAGGTCGTGGTACCACCCCGGTTCGAGCCGGCCCATCCGTGCGACAGCAAAAGCTGCCGCGTGGCTCTACCACTGTTAAAAATAATGATATACATGCTTAGTTTTTAATTAAATGGCTTATTAAAACCGAACAAAACGAAACGCTGTTCCTACGGAAAAGTTTAATGTTTTCGTTTGTCGAATTTTGTAGACGCAGCAACACATGTAATTCTAAAGGCAATGAAATTTTATTAAAATTCAAAATACAAAATTAGTCGACTCGTTAAGATGTACATTGTACATTTATTTGTTACAGAGCGTGTATTATTAACACTGGTACAACTCTTTCCGTTTTAAATATATATCAGTTAATAATCAATAATCATTATTTTTTTATTTTGTTTACAGTTATTAGTGTTTACAATGTCTTTCATACACGTAATAATTATTTTGTACTAAACAGGTAATGAGCAATATATTTGCAGTCATTGCAAGTTTTAGTGTCTCTTGAGAATACTTGTTGACACTATCTAAAAAAAACACAAAGCAGATAATGTACGATTTAAGTACATCGTGTTCTCGATCACATTGCACTGGTATTGTTTGTGATTTGACAAAATATATGTGATTCATTCAGTCTTTTTCACCAACGAACCTGTAAGTGTCCAACGCTGGCTCTGGCATGCAGTACCCGTGATATGTGCGTATGTCCTCAGCGGCGTACGTGACCCCGGGTAGTACTCCCGGTTCCGTGTGATGCCTTGGACACGTGTGGTCCCTGGGACACTGGCAAATTGTGCTGGCGTTTACTTCGTCTATCTGTTCGTGTCGTCGCCTCACGCTAAACAACTTACACGGCTCCTTCCTCGAGCATCTTAATCTCTGTAATAAAGAAAATTTAATTTATTAAAATATGTAATGGAGTTAAATTAAGTATATTTAAATATATAATATTTAATAAAATAATGTGATGAATAGTCATTACACAAAATTTAATTAAATAAAACGGTGCTACAAGTTATATTAGGAAAATAAAAATATATAATAGCTAGCGCCACACCGCGACAACTTTCGGAACTACAACAGAAATGAAACTTACACTTTGAGGTGAGCAAGCAAACTGATATTGGTTGCCCAGTTCTCCGCTAGGTGTCGTGTATGAAAGCTTCTTGAGCAAATACGTCATTGAGGCTTTTGGACAATGACAATTGACTATCTGTTGCGTTGCGTTTGTATCCGGAAAAGAATAAATCGTCCAGGCGGCATCCTTGAAGTATCGGCATTTGGGTAATCGCTTTATCGGCTCGCACGTTTTGTAAAGCGTCGTTTTGTCGGCTAACGTATGGTTGTCATCCGCTGACAGGTCACTGTAATTAAGAGAAATAAAAATTTAAATAAATGTATACATTTAATTTAGTAAAAAAATTACATTAAAGTTATTTGTCAGCTATCGCACATTCTCATGTTTTTTGGAAATATATTACCATCGTATTGGTCTTTATTAGAATAGATTATACTTATATTCATTCAACACTAGCGACCCGCCCCGGCTTCACGCTGGGGATTTCTGTATCTCGACAATATTGTCACCTACTGGGTCCGATTTAGAATCTAAATCATTCAAGGATCCAATCAAACACACACAAAAAATTTCATCACAATCGGTCCAGGTACGTAGCTAGCTACGTTTGTGAGTTTAAGTGAGACTAACGGACAGCAATTGATTTATATATATATATATATATATATATAAAGTAATACTTATTGAAAGTCATTTATATTTATTGGTTCAGAAAAAAGAACTCTGGCCTAGGAAGAACCAGGAAAAAACCCAGTGGTACTCTTTTTAAAATATTTTTTTATATCCTACTAAGCCAGCGCTTATCTACGATCCCACCTGATGGTGGTGTTGTAGCCTAAGATGGTGAAGCGCACTGACTTAACAAAAGCCTATTCACTTTTGCCTTGAAGACCCCCACGCTGTAATCGGATGGAAAGACAGATGCTAGCAACTTATTCCACTCCTTTGCTGTACGCATGATAAACGACGTAGCGAAACGTTTGGTTCGAATGCCTGATAAGTCAACAACGAAAGGGTGGAAACTGGCCGAACGTCTGGTTCTCCGATGGCGGAAGGGAGAGGAAGGAATTAAATTATGCAATTCCTGCGCACAATTTATAAGAACTAACAATGTACATAGTACAATTTATATATTAGAAACAGCATATTGATCACCTCATTTCCAGAGGTATTATTTAATACATATTATAATACATACATAGAAAATATATATTATGAACGTTGTCATTAATATCACCCTCACCTAGAACACGGCTTGTGCCCCAAGCAACGACATTTTCTTTCTATCCAAGGTTGCGTTGTGTCGTAAAGATCTACTTTGCTGCACACCTGTCTCGACCTGCAGTCCGGAAGGTCCTCCTCTGATACCTGTAATTAGTTCCATGTTTTTTATAACGCGACCTAAATCAAACTGATATATGTTTTATTTTAGAAATAATAGTTACAAATAAGGCTACCGTCCACTGCACTGGTAAGTAAATCCTGTGACCCATTATGTACACCTGCGTTTATTCCCGATTAAGAATCAAAATGCAGGTGTAATTTAATTAATCTATTTAGTACTAGCTGTTCCCCGCGACTTCGCCCGCGTGTTATTTTTGGTTTTAGTTTTTTTGCGCGGAACCCTAATTATTTTTCTAAAATAAACGTAGCCTAAGTTACTCCTTGTGACATCAGCTATCTGCCAGTGAAAAGTGAAAACCCCGTCAAAATCGGTTCAGCCGTTTCGGAGATTAGCCGGAACAAACAGACAGACAGACAAAAACTTTAAAAATTGTATTTTTGTTATTAGTACCGTATATACTTTCATATGCATTTAGTAAAAAGCTGTAATATTGAAATTACAAACTGACACTTCAATTTTATTTATTTGTGTAGATTTAGTAGACCCTACTGCCTCGTTGGTTTAGTGGTCGTAAACGTGGTTGCTGATCATGAGGTCTCGGGTTCGAACCCCGGGTCGGGCCTAAATCAGTTAATAGGGTTTTTCTTTCAAGAAATTCTCAGTAGCAACCCGGAGTTAGGAAGTTGGCGGTCCTTCACCCCCGTGTTTTGGAAAGTACGCAAAGCCGTCAGTCCTGCCCCTGATCTCTCTCCGGTCGTGTAGAATTACCGTGTCTCGGACTATGAGAGTGAGGCAATAGAAAGTGCACCTATGCTTGCGCACACACTTGAAAACTATATTCCTATCCTGCGCAGATGATTAGTCTCGGTTGACACTGCCGCGGTGACCGAAATTCAGTCTTAAGGACATTATTATTATTTAGTAGACCGACAGTAGTGTAAAGATTAAAGGTACCGCCTGCGAAAATAAATTCCTGCTCGAATTCTCCATTCGAATTCCCGTATTCATGGTCCACTTACAACACGAGCATTTAATGCTTACTAATTTTAACGGGAAAATTAGCGTTACAAGTGTTTTTATTGTTATTTAATAACCTATCCACTACTACTACTAACTACTAACACGGCAGGGTCGGGAAGGGACGCCCTAGACGAAGGTTTATCGACCAAATCGGCGATACATTGAAAATGGGCCAGATTAGGAGTACCCTTAACCGACGAGTGTGTATGCGTAGATATATGGATGTAAAGGAGGCGAGAAAGGTGTGTCAGAATCGCACTAAATGGAAGTCCGTAGTCTCTGCCTACCCCTCTGGGTGACAGGCGTGAGTGTTTATGTATTAATTTCCTATGAATTTCCCAATGCTGAACGCCCTAACTCGCTCTCATTAGTGTACGAAGCGTCCGTTACGATACTCCCGTGCTTGTTTACGAACTTCACGCGTTAGAAAATATTAGTAGTCTCGGCGGCCAGTCTCAATGAAGGCTACCTATCTACGAAAGACAGAATTATAGTGCACACAATCACAGGTGCGCTCTCTATTCCCTCACTCGTATAGTCGAATGACACGAGCGCAGAGAAATCAGGCACAAGACAAACGACTTTATATGAATTACAAGGCACAAGGGTGAATCATCAACTTCCCCACTCCAGTCTGCTAATTTCTTGAAAGAAAAAAAACTCAGTAACTGATTTTGGTAGTAGTCGCGCCTCCGGCCAAGGGAGCAAAGTAGTCATAGTTGGTGCTAATCAGTACAACACATTGCAGCGGCAGATATCGAACACAAGTTTTTTCACATATTACGAGATTAGATTAGATTTCGACGGGCTATTTTCCGCAGCTCTATTCGTATTTTGCATGTGTGCAGATTATTTTAGCCATGAGATCTCCTCGAAGAAGTTCGGCAGTCCATTGATGTTGCGAGTTACTTCGGAAAGTAATCCCGACGTGCCGAAATGTTTAGCCCTGTATGCAGCGACCTCCGGACATGCCAGCAACACGTCGACCGCCGTTTCCTCCTCCCTCATACATGCCACATATTACAAAGTCTACAATAAACGCCTTGTCCCAGAGCTTCTATGTGAATTCATATTTCATAGTATAATAAACATAACGCGAATCTCCACAGCCTTGGCTTTCATTTAAAATCGATTTGATACAATAATTAATTCACCTCGCAGCTATGTATGCACATTGAGCGATTCGAAATTCGCTGCAGCTGTAAACTTTGATATTTTAGGCATTCGTTACACGATACAAATCCTAAAGGTCAAACACAAGGAAAAATTCGTGGGAAATAAAAAAAAGCTTTTCTACTTTCTTCCGTCAAATGTTGAGTGGTACAATACAGAAGAAATCATTACAACAAGCGACTTCCGAAGGACGTTAATCATAATGCTTCAAATGCGAATAGTATAATACAAGAACATGTGCGTTCGGAGCCTCAGAGTTCATTCAATAGGTTTTTTTTTAAAGCAACAGGCCATCAGTTGTACTTCCGACCGGAAGACATGCCATTTGGCAACCTGCTAGCTGTGGGAATATTTTTTCTGCATCATTCTTTCCTTAGGGTTACTTACAACACGACCAACAAATGTTCTGTTTTTGAACCAATATTTACAAATCTGATGTTTAATCTGAATATTTATAGTTAAAAAAAATAGTGATTGCCTGCTCTGCTGTATTCCGGTGTGAAGAGTAGAGACAGCCTGTAATAACAGGTTGTGAAGCATTCCATCTATATTCTCAGTAACGACAATGCATCTACGTCCTTCTTTTTTTGAAGTTGGTTGCAGCTGGCAATAAGCTGCAATAGCCACTTCAGGTGAAATGTAAGTTCATGTTGAATAGAATTCTTATATGTAACTTTCCTAAAATCAGTCAGCCAAAATCCTATTAAAAGCCGTATGACATTTAATTTGAACAACCCTATTAAATACTGGCGCAAAAGGCAATGTATTTTTTTTTCTTTGTTCCGGATACACTTCCCGTCTCTTCTGTGATGAGACAGATTTCGCGGAAACCATCTCGAACGTATCTCCTAACGGACGGATATGGCCCTTTTGTGAAGTAAACAAACAGTCCGACCTAGGAACTACCGCTAAAAGTAGGGTGCGTGGCGCACTTTATAATATGGCGGTATACTAGTAATCTTGAAAGCTAATGCAACATTCATCAAAACTTTCTTAATTACGAGACTTTTGTTATGTCTTATGGTATAAAAACGTACAGGCGACAGTTTGTAGATTTTTTCAATCTCACGACAATACGTAACGTCTAATATGATGAATATGACGTCTCGTGTAATAATTTACATCATTAATGAAATCCTACTTGGTTAATTAGCGGATTATAGCAAAAGCACAAATAGGTCGGCCTGATCGGGAAGAAACTCCGCTCACACAGAACCAAAAAATGCAGCATTTTTTTCTTATAAATAAACGTGACAAACGAGCACGCATTCCAACTGAAAGGTGTAAAAGTGGATGTATAGTCTCCGCTTCACTACAGTTACCTTACGAAACACATCAGCATTAAGTTGTTATTTTGCGCTGGTAATCTGTGAGAGCGTGGTCCTTCCTCAGTCGAGCCGAACACCGAACCTACCTTTTCGTACTACAACCACAATAAGGCTGCAGCGTGGCTCTACCACGTATAAAAGAATGACAATACTAATGACTAATACTGTTTCGTATGGTAAGTGACTAGAAATTTTTCGAACCCAGCACTTACTATCGAGTGGACTAGTTGCCCGATTGTCAACCTATAATGAAAAATATGCCGAAATTTGCTTGTCGTTTCGCAACTAATATGCTGATTTTCGGATTGCTTGCCCACGGGCGTAAAGGATGTCATTTTTTAGAAAGTCCGTGATTGCGTGTAGAGCCGACGGCGATTTTATAAAAGGACCTTATGTTCATCCTTTTCTGAAATAAAAAGAAACGACATACATAGTTTTCAGTATAGTGCAAGTGAGACGGGGGTATGTGGATGTTGGTAAGCGGGGAGAGCGGATCGGGCACGGCATCCGGTGCGTCGGACAGGTGGCGGCGCGCGCTCTTCGCCGCGCCCACTAATGAAATAATTTGTTATTCGTGCCTGGGTGACCTTAGACAACCTTCTCAAAACAGCCCATTGATATCCCACGCGAGCTAAGGTCAATACGAAGTTACGAAAAGAGAAATATAACGAAGACCCAGAAAGAAATTATGGCATTTGATATTTTTCTCTTGCGACAATAAAATATTCTATTTCAAGATATTAATAATTCTAAGAATATATTGATCACAATAACATACTGTAGTAGAATTTTTTTTGAACACAATTCACTTAACTTAATGAAGCCTACACAACTATGGGTTATTTTGCGAAACTGCAAACAGGTTTTCTATACAACGCAGTCGACCTTTCAGCCGTTCGCATCTAAAGAGAGAAGTAATTAAAAAAATGTCGAGTGTAAGCTATACTTGTAGATACATTTAATGTTACGACGTTTGAATAATATAAAAATATTGTATTATTCAAAGGGTTGTTTTAAAAGCTTTTAATTATTAAACACCCCCCGATGAAGATCTTAAAAAAATGTTTTTTGTATTACTCTACTAAAATTAACATCTAAGTAATAAATCCCAATTTTTCGAACTAGTCTGTTTGGGTAGCCCATTGTTAGTGTGTAGGTCTATGATATCTTTGCCCAATTTCAGTTATCTACAGACGTACATTGGTCTGAATAGGTAAATTAACCTGAGTGATGATTCCATTAGTATTGTTTTTATAGGATAGGGTGACAAACGAACACACAGTCCACCTGATGGTAAGTGGTTGCTGTGACCCATAAACATCTACATTTATCCTCGTTTGCGAATCAAAATGCAGATGCGTTGTCACCCGTGAGGACTAAGATGGAATGCCTCTTTTCCAGTAAAAAGGGTCTCCGGTTCTCTACACTCACCATACGAAACACAACAGTTTTAAGCTGCTATTTGACGCTTGTATTCTGTGAGAGCGTGGTCGTTCCCCGGTCGAGCCGACCCATTCGTGCTACAACTATACTACTAATATAGCTGCAGCATGGCTCTACCACGTTTAAAAGTAGTATTCCACTCTGCTGTTTTTGCCACGAGACACTAAAAGAATTTGTTCATAGTTATTTGTCTAGATTAACGGAAGTGCGTTTGAATTCGATACATTAAATATTAAACTGTAGATAATTTTAAATTAAAAATAAAGCAAATAGAAAATCGCTACGTAAGTAAGAAATGCGTTAACTTTGACAAAAGTCTTATGTTTCAAAACCATTCCGTCTGACCACTGCGGTATCCGATTCCCGTTGATTTCCTGCCAACTGCTGAACACAAAAATGCACTAATGTATCAAATTGTTTGTTTAAAACAAATTGCACAAGTTTGTATAACGCATATTTAACACAATAAGCAATAATTTGTAGAATTCACGCCTAAACCTTTGGAAAAATTTATTTAATACTTTTTTATTTCCATTTTGAGTTAACACTACTAATTGTTTTCAAGTTTTAATAGAAATATACAATAATTAATTCGACATAATTTTCTATCATTGCCACTTACGACATAAGATCTACATGTGACTAGATAACTAAAAAAAAAATTACTTTTACGTTACCTAGTTCCTAAGTGTTCTTCAAACTATAGGTTTTTTTTATTTTATTTTATTACGAGTGTCTTATCTAATTAATTTTTACCATCTTTACACCTTTTTATCAACATATTTTATATAACCACTTCAACTGAATAAAACCAAATATACTTGAGCTATGTGTTGGTTACGACCTTTTTGAACTTATGGTGCTACAATGTATTCCACAAACATTATAATTTACGATTTATAATTTACTTACGACACCCACGTTGTGATATGCGGTAATGGATTAGGTTATTTTTATTTATAAGATAGGGTGACAAACGAGCACACAGTCCACCTGATGGTAAGTGGTTGCTGTAAACCATAGACATCTACATCTATCCTCGTTTGCAAATCAAAATGCAGATGCGTTGTCACCCGTGAAGCCTAAGATGGAATGCCTCTCTTCCAGTAAGAAGGGTCTGCGGTTCTCTACACTCACCATACGAAACACAGCAGTGTCAAACTGCCAATTTACGCTGTTATTCATTTGCTATTCATTATATTACTTACTATTGTGCGTTTTGCCACATTTTACTAATAATTGTTTATTTTAAAAATATCACACAATTTTTTTTCAAATAAAAAATTATGAGTTAAATGTAGCAAAACGCCACCCAAGATGGTATTTCCTCTACTGGTAGTACAAAAACGCAGGTTAAAAAAAACAAGTAGTCAGTGAACGTTACACACACTGTGCTTAACAGGATGTTTCGTGACATAAAATGATATTTTAACATTAGAGAAATAAAAATCAGTGATTGTTTTAAATAATTACAAGCCCAATTTAAGGCCGAGTTCGCCCCGAGCGACGGACGTTGACCGGATGCTGTGGACTGGCCTTTAATTCTCAGGAATACAGGTAGCCGAGAACAAATTACAAATCTACGTAACTTCTTATCGCCGGAGGTTGTATGTTATTTATTACAATCATAATTATAAGTTTTGTCTGAAGCTCAGCTTTGTTGTTCAACGATTTTTTTTCGTACATCGTCAAAATGGTGAGTATATAATCGACTTTATTTACACTGAATTATCGCTATACATTTTTAACAGTAATAAATATATTTAAAATAGTTATTCAATCTGTTGGATGTTTTGTTTTTAATGTAAATATATTAAACATGTCATAGGACAAGGGAGCGTTAATATCTGTGACTAATTAAGAAGCGTATAAGAAACCTATGTACGTCCCAAACTTGGGCACAAGCCTCCTGTGCTCCTGTCATTTGTGAGAGATTAATGGATCAATTAGTCTGCCACGCTGTTCGAGTGGTTTCATAATATGTTTTCGACACGATGTTTTCCTTCACCGCAGAGCACGTGGCGATTCAGCAATTAAAATTGGAATTAACATTTTAACACTTCATTGGTGCTGGGGAGAATCGAACCCAAGTTTGCGTATTGCGATATTTACGGCGATCGCTTAGCCCCTGAGCTACCAACCAATTAAACAATTATATTTAATTGATAATCCAAAATAAAAATTAATATTGACCCTAATACATGGTCATTAAATTATAATTTATTAACGTGGCGGGGTCACTCTGCGGCTATTTTATGATTACGGAAAGAATGGGTCGGTTCTACCGGGGAAGGACCACGTTCTCACAATACCTGCACAATAGCAGCTTAATGCTGCTGTGTTGCGTATAATGAGAGTAAAGCACCGGAGGCCCTTTTAACTGGGCGTTCTATCTTAGTCCTCAAGGTAACAACGCATCTACATTTTGAATCTTAATCGAGGATAAATGTAGGTGTCTATGGGCTGTGTGCTCGTTTAATTTATAAACAAAAATATTACATAAAAATAAGAATAACGTTCCAAATAAATATGTACGTAATATTTGTATGAGAGGATAAAAATAAGTGCTAGAAGACGGTTTTAAAATAAAATAAAAACACTATATCTTTGAATAAAACTATTTTTACGGATTCTATCGCGTTTATTTATTTTTTATTAATTACCGACGTTTCGGGTGTTTTGCGGTACCCATGGTCACGGGGGATTGAGGTAATTGACGTCCCGATGTCAAAGTTAACCCGGAGTACCTTCAGATTTTTTAAATTATTAATTTTGGTCCGATCTACGCAGAATGAACTTACTGTCTTAAGTATTGCAGTGGTATGCTTGGGTTTTGTTTTATTTCTATTAATTACAGGATACCAAGCAGGTGGTAGTACCCTTCCTCCCTCTCTATTGAAATTAGGTTTTTTGATTTCAATAAATCAAAAAACCTAATTTTTTTTACTAATTATCATCGCGCGTATCATCCTTGGTAATTTAATTAATTACCAAGGATCGCGATTGGATACGCGAGGCTCAATAGCCTCGCGTATCATCCTTGGTAGAAATCGATGTTCTTTCGCGAGAATTTGTGGTTTATCAAATCTAATGTAATGGCGGTGGCCGTCTAGGATATGATCACAAACTGCAGACTTCCCGGAACGATGTTTAACGTTCTTTTACGCGTGTTTTGATAGATCGCTTTGTTTGCCCTATATATGAGAAACCACATTCACAATCAAGATTGAACACTCCTACATCTTGTAGAGGAATATTGCACTCGACGAATGGTAAGAATTGACTAATCTTCGGTGGCTTGAAGAACGTTCTTATGAAAGCTCGCTTCAAGATGTAGCCAATCTGTTCTGTGACACCTCTGACATGGTAGTACAGCAGGCACACGCTCGACTGTGGCCGGCTTCACTCGGTCACTCTGAAGTAGACGCGGTATCAGGACGTCAATCACCTCAGTCCCCCGTGACCATGTGTGCTGTAAAGCACCCGAAATGTCGGGAATTAATAAAAAATAAGTTAATTAAACGCAATAGAATCCGTAAAAGTAGTTTTATTCAATGTGTGATGTTGGCGTAAATATAAGAAATCATTAACGCTAAATCATTTAACGGCGTATTTAGCCCGGCATCTCATATAAAAGATTTCAACGCTCGTTATGAACATATGCGGACAATACAGCGGGACGCGTAGTCCGGTGCTTCAACAATTTAAAAGATTGTACTCTCTTTCTAAAAAAAATATTAATGACGCATACAACTACATTTAAATAAAAATATAAAATTAGTTACACGAAACTTCGACAATTACTGAGAGATTACTTTTCTTTTGACCTACGAAATAGACATTTTTAACAGCATCATATAATAATTTTATGTCGGTTAAAGCGCGTTAAAATAAAATTAAAAATAAATTTCGATGACTCGTTTCGATGCTTGATGCGCAGTTGAACCTTTAAAAAACTTGCTGTGGAGGAGCTAAGTGTTCGCAGTAGGTACATTTCATAGTACGCGATCAACCTGTGTTCAATTCCCGTCTTTACCAATGTTGTTAATTGCAATTTTAGGTGCTGATTTACTACGTGCTTAGCGGTGAAGGAAAACATCCTGAAACCAACCTGTTTGTGATGTAAAAAAATATTACATAGGCAGACAGTAGGTACTGCGGATATTTTCTTGCCCTAAAACCCTCTAAGAGATGAGAGGAGGCCTGTACACCGGCCGTGGAACGGATATAGGTCGTTATACTTTATTTTTCTTATAAATTTTAAGATATTTTTAAAAGAAATCAAACCTACAAATAAGTATACGCCTCCTATCTTTTTCAAGAGCATTCGCCCCACCGTCGCTTAGATAAATATGTGTATTATAAAGAACTGAATCTTGATATAAGTAAAGTTTAAAAGGCAATGCAAATAGTTATTGTGCGTTCAGAAAGCGAGGACACCCGCTTGTATTGTACTCAGGGGCATCCGGAGCAGTCTATTCAAGACGCACGTGGCCCTCCATTTGAGACGGATGCCAGTCCCCAATTCCATTGGCGGCGACAAAACAAAGTTCAAGTATCTCAGCCCTTCCATCGTATGTGATGGCTTGCTGTCTATTCTGTTTATTTAACAGACCTGAAACTGCTTTGAATTGCATTTGATCTCAAACTGTACTGCTTTTACTTACATAATTATTTTGAATTATTTACATATAACAATATAAGGTAATAACCCTTATATATTCCACCTCATCGACCTCTTCTCGTTCACACCTCAAACTAATAATGCGTGTTGACGGTTTTTGAACATGATTAACTTATTAAACTTTTAACTTACTTAACTTATTAAATTATTAGGATTCAGATTTTAATTAAATTAAATTAAATAAACGTTAAAGTTAATAATACATTAACTTTATATTTTCATATAAAATTAATTACTTGACATTATTATTGTGGCGCCGGTTATTCCATATAAAGCGCCGATGAAAGTTTGATAAATTGATATTCAATTAAAAATACAGTTACTTTTAAAAATAATTAAATATACAATATGAACCTAATTAATTCATAACCATGGACATTTTGTATTGGTATTTTGTACTGCTCATCATAAAACTTCGCTTTTTTATATTTTTACTTATTTCTTAGAAATGAAATAATTCGTAAATTCAATTGGGTCTCTATTTTACGAATCGTTGGCTACTTATACTGTAGTATAGTTAGATGCATTTTCATAATATATTTTTTTATTTACGTTAAACATTAGCATATACAACGTTGTTTCATTGTGCCCATAAGATGAATAATTTAATGTTTGACAATAGATAATTTTCAAACTATTTTCAGTAAAGAAAGAATGCTTTTTGTGATACAAAAATTATATTAAGTAGGCGTAGTAGTAGAGTAGTAAGTGTAGGAAAGAAGGTGATACCCTAGAATTATTACGGTGATACCAGTCATATTTTGTTATTATTTTAACTCTAATACTTTTTCTAACTCCCCTCCCAACTGCCTGAATCAGTGCAAAAATGACAGGCTTATAGAATTCGCTATAATTCACCTGGGTATGATAATTTTTAGACAGTTCAAAGTGTTAAAAAAATAAAAATATGTTTGCTATTTATAATTTGGGAATATTTTTAATCGGCTTTACAAAAGTAGTAGTTTATCAAGTCGACTATAATTTTTTTTTATATAATAACTGTGACAAACGAGCAACAAACGTGTGGTCGTACGTCACATTTAAAATAAGTCCGCAGCCTAAGTGGATATTGCGACCCATAGACATCTGCATCTATCCTTGATAAATATAAACTGCTGCTGGCCGTATGAGGACGCTCAAGGTTGCTCGGCGAGCTATGGAGAGGGCTTTGCTTGGGGTTTCTTTGCGTGATAGACTTAAAAACAAGGATATCCGCAGTAGAAGCAGCGTAACCGACATAGCCCAAAGGATTAGTAAGTTGAAGTGGCAATAGGCCGGCCATATAGCTGGAAGAACCGACAACCGATTAGGAAAAAAGGTTCTCCAGTGGCAGCCTCGTACCGGTAGGCAAAGTGTAGGGCGACCCCTCACTAGATGAAGTGACAACCTGGTAAGACATGCAGACAGTCGATGGATGCACGTGGCTCTGGACCGTGCTTTGTGGCATTCCTTGAGAGAGGCCTATGTTCAACAGTGGACTTGTGAAGGGCTGTAATGATGACGACATATATACACAGTCAGGTCATAAGTATTGTCACACAGTAAAAACTTTTCTTTTAGAATGCTGGCCACAAAAAAGTTTATTGAATTCGAATTTCGAATTGTTCATGAAAATAAAACTGTATACGTTTTAGAATTTTACTCATTTTTAAATATGGAGTGGACGCTTAAAGAAGACCGTGTTGCAGTTATTGCGTTGCATCGTTGCGGTTACGCGCCAATTCAAATTTTTGACATACTGAAAAATTTGAATATAACCAAAAGATTCATTTATCGTACCATGAAACGATACAATGAAGACTCTAGTGTAGATGACAAGTCAAGAAGTGGTCGCCCTCGGTCTGTTAGGACTCCAGCAGTGATAAAAGCTGTGAAGGCGCGAATTCAAAGAAATCCCAAACGTAAGCAGAAACTGTTGGCCCTTCAGATGGGGTTAAGCAGAACCACGAAGAAAAGGATGTTAAATGAAGACTTAGAGTTTCGGGCATATCGAAGAAAAACAGGACATCGTTTGAATGCTCGTCTAATGGACCTGAGACTGAAGAGATGCCGCGCTTTGTTGAAGCGGTACGCGGGAAAAAAATATCGGGAAATTCTTTTTTCGGATGAAAAAATTTTTACCGTAGAAGAGAGCTACAACAAACAAAATGATAAGGTGTACGCACACAGTAGTGAAGAAGCGAGCAACCGTATTCCGCGTGTCCAACGAGGTCATTTTCCATCCTCGCTCATGGTATGGTTGGGAGTTTCTTATTGGGGCTTAACAGAGGTACATTTTTCTGAGAAAGGTGTAAAAACTAATGCAGTTGTGTATCAAAATACAGTCCTGACGAACCTTGTGGAACCTGTTTCTCATACCATGTTCAATAACAGGCACTGGGTATTCCAACAAGATTCGGCGCCAGCTCATAGAGCGAAGAGCACACAAGACTGGCTGGCGGCGCGTGAAATCGACTTTATCCGGCACGAAGACTGGCCCTTCTCCAGTCCAGATTTGAATCCGTTAGATTACAAGATATGGCAACACTTGGAGGAAAAGGCGTGCTCAAAGCCTCATCCCAATTTGGAGTCACTCAAGACATCCTTGATTAAGGCAGCCGCTGATATTGACATGGACCTCGTTCGTGCTGCGATAGACGACTGGCCGCGCAGATTGAAGGTGAGGTAAACATGTGACAGAATTTATGACCTGACTAGGTATATTTTAATAATATACCTAATGCTAAGTGGCGATATAGCAGAGTATGGTAAAGAATACTGACAGCATTATAACAAGCTATTAACCTAACCGACACTAACATTTTAATCGGATGTAAAGACAAATTATTCTACTTAATGTAAAATAATGTTGCTTTTAACCGCTTTTTCTAATTTTTGCCAAGAAAAAACTTTCATAATGAGCGCATATATATTCCAACAATATCCGATGATTAAATAATCCAGTTTTTATTCATATTTAAGTACAGATTAAACACGTTAACGCGAGTAAAGTTTTTTTTTTATATTATGATTCGCTTTAGTGTTTTATTTCTACTATTATTATACATAATACAAGTCTTAATCATATTTTATAATGTATTAATTACAAGTCTATCTGTCTTGGCAACCGCTCAGTCGTTTTAACCGGTCAGTATTGGATACATTTGACTCCCATTACGTCCGCCGCGGACGCATGTATCCGTTGCTACCTTCCTATCGGATATTTACACTACATTAATACAACTAACAATTTACTTTCGCCGGCAACGACAATCGTATGTCGGTCATATTTTCTTGTTTATATATTCATCGGCAGGACTTTTGATATACCAAAGTTATGTCTGCTTTCCTTATAGGTGTTTTACAAGAAAGTTTTAGCAGTGACATAATTTCTATTATTGTTATTTGTATAAAAACTGTGTTTTTATTATGTTATCTAACGAAGTATCGTTTCCGCTAAGTCGTTATTGATTACTACTAAAACAGTACCATTGCTTGCCGGTGCAAACGTGTAACGCGTTATATGAGATAGACAATCTGATCACTGTTCTGCCTAGGAGTCTGTCTGGGTTCCTCGTACTACCTTCCTCGTACTTATTTCTGCCACCAAACAGCAGCTGGTTTGCTGTTTCAAGTGTAAACGTTTTAAGTAAAATGTTTCATCTCAGTGTTCACGAGAGACAATGTCTCTGTAAGTTTCCTTCTTTGAAGTAAGGATAGGCTGCAGTAGCAACTTCATAAAATCATATAATTGACTGGTAGCTTGTTTTCAACATAATAATGTATTAAACATATATGAAAGACTAAGTTCAAAGGTTAGTCCCAGCTGTGGGACATTGATATGGCTGTACAGCATTAATGGCAGAATGTCGTTTTTATTTTTATTAATACTTGATCTCCTCACGCGACTTAACCTTCAGATATGTCAATGAAAAGTAACCATTTGGGTATCTTGATAAAGTCTTAAATCGATAAATTGTTGTAGCCAAATTGGACCTCCATTATTCTATTGAGTCACCCGATATTTGTCCCTGAAAGTCACTTAAACCGCTAGTGTAAAAATTTCTTTCGGGTTTAATGTGTCTTATTGTTAAAGACATAAAGACTTACTTATCTATTATATTGTATCTATGTAAAATGTTATTTTACGTACTATTGTCTTTATAACGTAAGGTTGAGCTAAGAATAAAAAGTTGGAAGATTTTCCTGCTAAGGATCGTTTTATTTGAAACTCGATTTCCTTGTAATTTTAGTAGATTTTGTCACATTTACCGTATTAAGTGGTATAAAATCAAAATATGCATAATTTTAGCGTTTTTATTGTATTTTAAATAATAAAAATTATAAATCTATCAAATATACAAAAGGAGTATGCACTGTTAATTGAGCTGATCTCTAGTATGATATCCTAAAAAATTGAATATTTTAGGGATATTATGATATAATAACATATTTATCATAACATTAAAATTATCAGTATTATTATAGAATCATAAGTAGATATATTAAAAAACGCAAAATGTACTTCGGTATGGTATAGGTTAGGTTCATGTCAGATTCAAACCTACAACGGATTAAAGCTGACATTGCATATTTTAAACGAAAAGTTAAGTTAAAAAAAAAAATAAGGGTTGTATGCTTGGTATGTTTGTGTAGGTTATGGCAGGGCTGCAGTAATCACTTAATGTCTGGTGGACTTTTTAATTTTATCAAAGCTAAAATTTTCCTTTACTACCAATAAACGCCAAAAAATTAGTATTTGAAGATTCCACAACAAGTAAACAATATCGAATAAAAATAATCATGTAGGTACAATGTATTCGATTTTAATGTTTTTGAAAGATCGATCAATTCGTACCTCATTCCGCATCTTAAAACGTTCACTAGAGAGCATCGATTATTATGTACTCGTATGCGAAGTTTTTATTTCGTTCTACTATAACTTTAAATTAGATATTTTAATATGAAGTTCAGAAAACACACTAAAGGAAATAATAAATACTTAGTATATTTTAAATATAATAAATTATAAATATAACAACACTTTATATTTATAATTTTATAACTGGTTATTTTTTTTATGTAACTTTTGTAAGTATATGCTTACTTATCCACTTCACATTTTAAAATACAATTTTAAGAGAACACCCGGCTTTCATGCCTTCTTAACACAGTCTAACGAATTAGCATGAAAGACATGCGTATCTGTCAAGATTTAAACCCACTCTTAAAAAGAAATATGTATTGAACAAAAGACAACGTCGAAGAGACAACTTATAAAATTACATTCCTTAAAAGACGTACGACCGAAAAACGAATACCGTTACGAATGAGCTTAAAAACAGTAACATAAAAAGTTTTTTTTTTTGTTTTCAAACCAAATACACGCGGGCCGGGACCGAGGTTCGACCGTAAGTCATCGAAGCTGTCAAGATAAGAATGAGTGAATGAACACCTGCCGCTACCGGTGTTACGCATGCGCCTACGCAGCCACTCACCTTCGTTTTTATAATAATGCTTATAATAATTTCTACCAGAATACACGAATTTAGTTTCTCCTCTCACAGTGCAAAGTTTATTTTCGAACGCACTACGATACTTTCTTAGAACTATTTTTGTTTGTACGTAATTACGAACCTAGACTAAAGCGATTATCTTCGGAAATCGACATAAAAATTACGTATAATAATATGATTAACGTTGATTTTAAGCTACAACAAAAACGTCACAACCGTGCCTTTTTATTTTTGACGACTATAAATTGTACGTGTATACATGAAAACCAGTCTATTTCATAGCCAATAATAAATGTACAAGAAGCTTAAAGTAAAAGTAAAAAGCTTGGTGGACACGTAAAAATATCTACTACCCCATACCCATACCATCCCGTGCGTCTCGTAAGAGGTGACAGAGGGAAACTTAACCAGGAGATGAGCAGCAACATCTCCCTGATAACAACTGAAGAGAGTAAACAAGCTGCGGCTGGCGACCCGCCTGGCAAGCGTGGCAACTATGGCAAAATCCTTATGAGACAATCTATGAGAGATGCCTATGTTTAGCAGTAGATTTCAATAAACCTCGCAAGCTAACAGCATAGCAAAGTGGCGAAGCAATCAGCTTTGTAGCTGTTTCTAACGATTGCCGTTGAGCAATCAGTTTCAAAATAGGAGGGTCAGATGCCTGGGTGATCAGTAATCGATTGCTGAAAACAGAATTTGAAAATTCGAAACCGTTCTCGAGATAATCGTGGGACAGACGGACAGACATCGTGAAATCAATAAGTGTCTTCGCAAGCTTCGCCACTTAATAAGCTATAATAAATGAATGAAAAAAGTACAAACAGGAAATAAATATTATAATACACTTATTAGGTAATAATCTTGTTTAGTGTAATGCCACGATAGTAAGAAGTTCAAACGGTAAATTAAGGTGTGTCTTTAATATATTTTCGGCAGTTAGCATCAGCGTACAGATCGAAAAAGAAATATCATTGATAAACTAAATAACCAAGTTAGGGTATGACAGAGGATATACATATCTCTAATTTTTAACCCCCGGCGAAAACAGATTGTTATAAGTTTGCAGTGTGTATCTGTGTTTGTCTGTGGCTCCTGAACGGATGAATTCATTTTTTCGTTTGTATGGTGTCTTAATCCAGAATGTTCTTTGTTACGTTTCAAGAAAAAAGCTCGACAAAACTCGCGATACAATCCATACCATGTGGATGATTGGCGGTCCACCACTGTGCGATTTGGAAGAAGTTTTCTCTCTCGCACAACTTCCTTGTGGAATCGATTACCACCAACGATTTTTCCGGACCGATACGACTTGGGAACCTTCAAGAAAAGAGCTTACACCTTTCTAAAAGGCCGGCAACGCATCTGCAATTCCCCTGGTGTTGCAGTTGTTCATGGGCGGCGGTAGTCACTTACCATCAAGTGAGCCGCATACTCGTTTGCCCCCTCTTCTACAAGAAAAAAGAAAATCTGTTCAGCCGTTGAAGATCATCAGCTGATACAATGCTTCCTGCTGATTGACGGAGGAGACTCTGACGAATTATGGTGAAATCTTAATCCAAAAATGCCTAACTTAAATTTCTTAGACTGTTATAATAAAGCGGCATAACTAGCACAAATAATGTTTACCTATACTATGTAGTGGCGATGTAAGAATATTCACTACCCGATATCGTTCCGAGGGTGTCGTAAGAGGCGACAGAAGGAAAATGAAACAGGAGATGAGCAGCAACATCTTCCTGATCCTGACAAGCGTGGCAACTATGGCAATATCACAAAATATAAAGCGTTTTCAAAAGGACTGAACTAAAGAATCTATTAAAGAAAAGCGTGATAACAGATTAATACGTTCCTTACTTAAATCTTCGGCTGGTAAGCATTCAAGCGGTTTTAATTCAGGAGCCATGCTGTAGCTATATTGGTAGTATAGTTGTAGCACAAATGGGTCGGCTCGACGGGGGAAGGGCCAAGCTCTCACAGAATACCAGCGTAAAATAGCAGCTTGACACTGCTGTGTTTCGTATGGTGAGTGTAGAGAACCGGAAACCCTTTTACTGAAAAAGAGGCATTCCGTCTTAGTCCTCACGGGTGACAACGCATCTGCATTTTGATTCTTTATTGAGGATAGATGTAGATGTGTATGGGTCACAGCAACCACTTACCATCAGGTGGACTGTGTGCTCGTTTGTCGCCCTATCCTATAAAAAAACTAAATGTGCGGTCGTGAGTGCTGTAGGATCCCAAGGATCACTATTTAATATATAAAGCGGGCGAAAATTTATAATAAACTCAATTTGACAGAGTGTAGTGAGTATTTCTTCATCATCTTGCCATCATGCGATCTATGAGGGAAACCTATGTTCAGCATTGGACTTTTATAAGTTGTAATGGAACTAGTGCAAGATTGTTTCATTAATCGGCATGTAGAAGTCATCTGCTGGAAGTGGGCCTCTCTTATAATAGTTAGGATTTTTTTTATTTTAAAATAAGGGTGACAAATGAGCACACAGTCTACCAGTAGTAAGCGAATGCTGTGGCCCATAGACATCTACATGTATCGTATCAAGTAATAATTAATATACAGATGTATTGTCACCCATAAGAACTAAGATGGAATGCCTCGTTTCCAGTAAAAAGATTATAAAGTAAAATCTCTACACTCGTCATACGAAGCCCTGTAGCATTAAGCTGCTATTTCTTCGACTAAAGGGTTCGTTAATAATTTTACATAAGAAACGTATTTTGATACGTTTTATTATCCATTTAAATGTTATTCTTTAGGAAATAAACGGAATATCAAAAGCAATATATTATTTTTAGCTTTTGTACTTAACCGTTTAACTTGACGCTTCTATCATTCTGGAATTAGGAAGATCTACAGAATACAAACTTACAAACAGTTCATAATATATTCGACGTCTTGTTATATTTATTATTTCCTCTATCTCTTATAATGAGAAATAATTTACATCAAATTCTGTGTTAACAGCTTTATCTTCAATTACTTAGCAATGGTAATTACGGTCAAAAGCAGTGGTAATTTTATTGAAGCAAAACATGGTGCCTAGTATTCGAGATACATATTTTGCATATTTTTTGTACTTTCATTAGCATTGTTATTGATATTTTATAACGCGCAATGATATTTTCTATTTTTTTTATATAAAATGTAGACTTCGCACGGGTGATTTCTGATCTCGATAACAGCGCCACCTACCGGGTCCAAATGTGAATCTAATTCTACTAAGGACTCATTCAAACACAAAAAATTTCATCAAAAGCGGTCGAGTCGTTTTTGAAGTTTAGCTAGATTAACGGACAGTAATTGATTTTTATATATAGAAGATAGATAGATTATAATTCTACAACCCTTCGGAACTTGGACTCCATCATGCGTCTTGCACAAACGTGTGACACAGATATGTAACAAGTTTTAAATACTTTTAATTATGAAGAAAAGCTGGTTTGAATAACAGTTCGTTTCTTACTGTCCTTCGATTAAAAAACTGTTAACATTGCAATTTCACCAAGCAAAGGATGATACTGACCCCACCTAACTGATAACACTGGGTTCTCCATCACGGTTACTATATATTATGTCTTCATTAAACATGATCCCTTACGTTCTCTAATCATACTTAATATACTCTTACAAATTAATTATTAAATATCAAAAGCGTCTAATGTCACTGTTGTCGACACTAGCGTTTGTTAATTTTTAGCATTATTTCAGATGTACATGAATTATGTACCTTTACTATTCGTTTAATGCACTTTTACGCGCAGGTAATGTTACACAGGTCGAAGCAAGGTAAAGACATTTTCCATGTGAATAAGTCAAAATTATTTTGAGTCGATCATTTAACAAAGTAAAATTCAAGTTACCTAATGCATATAATAAATAATTAAACGATTACAAAATTATTTTAGTGCATAAAAACGTAACGTAAATTATGGATTAGCTGAAGGCAACTTACTCCAATCTGATACAATATCTTGAGACCACTCTTCGCCTGGAGCGTTGTTCTTTTATGTGGCAGAAGCGGCAGCTTGTCCGGCCTCCTCAAATGTATTTCTCCCGAGGGCCTAAACGCCTCCAACGGTGTCCGAATCACTCCCCGAACACCACCAAGCACGGACGCCAGGAATAACGTTGCTAACACTTGCATGTCTCTAATTGCACTGTTACTTGCACTGCCCTTGCTCTACACACACTTGTGATGCTCCGAATTTTGCTCGGGTTCAGTAATCGGAATGTCGCTCGTGTGAGTGTCCCGTGCGAGGAGACGTGTCGTCGAGTCGGGCAAGCTCGGACTGGCAACGGGCGCGCCGAGGCAGGTACGACTTGCCTACGCGCTTGCTATAACCACCTCTGACCGCGACTCAAACATCTTGATACCAGGAATTTTCCATACCAATTAAATTTCCATGTAATTTTACGAATAAATTATTTTGCGTTACGCCTTCTTTATTAATTGTTTATCCATTATGACTATGCTTAAAATATTTATTTATCGTTAGATTAAAACTGACTCGTAATATTACGTTATTCAATTTATTTTTGGTAAATTATAAGCATTTAATTTAAATTTAGAACTTTAAGTCACAAAAAACTAATATTTTGATTTTAAACGAAACAGTAGTTTTAGTGTGTATTAATGAAACAAATACGGCCAAACCTGACTAATATGATATTATATAGTTAGGATTGTAGTAAAAGGGAATATATACAACTATTTAGAAGGTACTAAATAAAAAAAAATATATTTATTTCTTAACTTTTATGTATCTTGTATATTACAACTTTCTATATTTTTTTTCAAAATGTCAAAAAAATGCAGTCTACATAATATATTCCTTTTTCAATATTAGAAAGATTAAGATTGTTTGGTCGCGCTCGGGTTGACTTCCTACCGATGGTGTTTTTTACACAATCTTGTTGCTCCGGTATAAGGCTGCATACACACTCGTTTATAAACTCGTTTTTATTTATTTTTTGAAATAATTTAGTTATAAAGAAAATTTAAAATGTATTTTATGGTGTAGCAGATACATAATTTCTTTATTGTCTACCAAATTAGTACAATAAAAATGGGAAGAGGCCTGTGAACAGCAGTGGGACGTATGCGTATGTAGGACGTATATAGACTATAAATTTACTTTACTTTTTACTTAATGGAACAAATTAGTTAAATATAATATAATTATTAATTTTCGTTCTCCTGTATTTAAAAACTTCACGTATGATATTATTAAATTAAATATTATTGGAGTCCAAGTAAAAATAACCACTTCAAAAATTGCGTACCATTACGTTTATGATCAACCTAGTAATAAGAATCAATAAGCCTACTCGGTTAACAAGATACCCGCAACTCCTTACATTCAATTGCTTAAAACAAAACAATGTTATTCAACTTTTCGTAGAATAGGATTTCAACCACTCATTCATGAGAATGCAGGAACTCTATTGTAACGCGACCTAACATACACTCTGTCTCTTTCCCTCCCATTCACGGTCCTCTCGCCCGCATGAATGAACCGCTTCTTATGAATGAATGGACAGTCGCTATCTTACTATAGATACGTACCTTCGTTTCGTGGCTCTACATGTATGTGTGTTGTTTTGTATCGAGTTATGTTTATCGGGAAATGTACATAGCTATGCGTACCTTAGCACCGACATAATACGCATTTTAGTTGACACGTGGCTGTTGTACTTAACACGTCCTCAGCGATTTATGTTCACTGCATCGCTGATCGCTTCACACTTTGTCGCAGTATTTTTACTACACTATTGTTAATTTTAAAAGACACATTATGACTTCAAATTGGCACCTATTACCGTGTAAGCGTATATGATAACGAACCGGCCGGGTTATAAATCACAGAATATAATGATTTCTTAAATATTTATGCGAAAACAGCACACGAAATAGAAGCTTTTTAACGTACTTTATGACGTTTGATTTCAACGTATTTTAAATTCGTGACGTTTAAAGTTGTAGCACCTGAGGTCATAGCCATGAGCCGTTAACTTGAACCAGACAAAACCCGTAATAAAATTAGTGTTGTTCTATCAATATTTAAAACGTAATAAAAAATTACATATTTTAAAATAAATCTGCTTAGAAGTCTGTGTAGGTGTACTAGTACGTTACATATGAGTACAGAGAACTAGGTAAGTATGTATAATTACCGGCTGTGATGTATTCCATCTTAGTTCTCAAAGGTTACAAGGTTACAAGACTTCTGTGACCTTTTACCGAAGTTCGATGTTTGTAGTTTTTTTTTTTAAAACGTTACCCCATACTAGGATTTTCTCCTGTGTCGTGGAGGCAGTTTACAAACATAAATTGCACAAGGACAAACATCCAGACCCGGAACAATTATTTGTAGGCCATACAAATACTTGTTCCGTGCGGGATTCGAACCCGCGGCCCCCAGCGCAACAACTGATTGCTAAGCCACTGCGCCACGGAGCCGTCAAGTTGCAGTCGATAAGCTGCAGTAGCTACTTATCATCAGGTGGGCTATAAGCTCGTTTGGGCAATAACAAAATTTTATTAAAAAATATGTGGAGATAACATGGTATTTGCCTCTCTAAAATAAACAATGGATATGACCATCGTTCTATCTTAGGACACAAATAATAAAACAACAGATCAGAATGCCAACAACTTGTCCCCCAATATCCACGACGTCACGACGTTCTCTATTAGGTCACGCCGTCGTCAAAGATACCTACCTATAGTGGCTTGCTTGGATATCGTCGCGTCGTCAAGGCAGTATTTTATAGTATCTTGTCGCAAATATCGCTATGAAAGAAACTGGCATGGCGAAAGTCCTTATTTTTATTTTCACTTTTCTAACATATTTTAAAATATCATATTAATTTACTTCAAGCTCTTTTTTGTTTTAAATTTTAGATTTTTATTTTACGTGGTAGAGCCATGCTGCAGCAATATTAATAGTATAGTTGTAGCACGAATGGGTCGGCTCGACCGGGGAAGGACCACGCTCTCACAAAATTCCAGCGTAAAATAGCAGCTTAACACTTTTGTGTTTCGTGGACATGTAAAAATATCTACTTTTCCCATACCATCCCGTGCGTCTCGTAAGAGATGACAGAGGGAAACTTAACCAGGAGATGAGCAGCAACATCTCCCTGATAACAACTGAAGAGAGTAAACAAGCTGCGGCTGGCGACCCGCCTGGCAGCGTGGCAACTATGGCAAAATCCTTATGAGACAATCAATGAGAGAGGCCTATGTTTAGCAGTGGACTTTAACACGTTCACTGTCCGGTTTTAAAACACAATAGTAAGACAATAGCAATGACCTATATGTAGTGCACGGACAGCGAAAGGGTTAATAAGCTATAATAAATTAATGTAAAGTAAATGAATGTAAAATACAAACGAGAAATAATAGTCGTATAATAAATACAAAAAAAAATATAATAAATAAATACAAACGAGAAAAATAATCCTGTACGTGGTAGAGCCATGCTGCAGCTATATTTCTAGTATAGTTGTAGCACGAATGGGTCGGCTCGGCCGTGGAAGGACCACGCTCTCACAGAATACCAGCGTCAAATTGCATCTTAACACTGCTGTGTTTCGTATGGTGAGTGTAGAGAACCGGAAACCTATTTTACTGGAAAAGAGGCATTCCATCTTAGTCCTCACGGCTGACAACGCATCTGCATTTTAATTCGCAAACGACGATAGATGTAGATGTCTATGGGCCACAGCAATCACTTACCATCAGGTGGACTGTGTGCTCGTTTGTCACCCTTATTCTATATTAAAAAAATTATGACGTCACAAAATGTATACTTTGATTCGCGTAACAAAACTTTCAAACTAGCACGCAGTTCACCTGATTGTAATTGGATGCTATACCTCAGAGATTAAGAATCAAAATGCTTGCTTAAATCTCTCTTGCTTGCGTCAGAGAATTGGTTAAAAAAGTGAAATGACAATTTTTTCTTAGTTTCTGTCGACCATAACGAGAACAATGTACCTACACTATATCTATATACAGAAAGACGCTCCTCTCAATCTACCTGAACCTAATGTTAAGGCTTGAGCGATAAGGCAGATGTAGCCGAGGATGTATTGTCAAAGATACATATCATCTTTCTTTTTTCTTTGTTATCAGCCCATAAAAATCCACACCTGAACATTTTTTTTTATAGGTTAAGCGTGAAAAACGAGCACACAGTCCACCTGATGGTAAGTGGTCGATGCGACCCATAGACATCTACATCTATCCTCTGTTACAGATCAAAATGCAGATGCGTTTTCACCCGTGAGGACTAGGATGGAATGCCTCATTTCCAGTAAAAAGGGCCTCCGGCCACCTGCACTCACCAAGCGAAACGCAGAGATAAACCTCTACTTCACGCTGGTATTCTGTGAGGTCGTGGTACCACCCCGGTTCGAGCCGGCCCATCCATGCGGCAGCAAAAGCTGCCGCCTGGCTCTACCACTGTTTACATGTATCTCCTAGCCTCTCCCTCGTCTGGGTATTTAAGGTCAGGCGTAAACGGCACGATTGTACCTCCATCTACCGGACGCCATGCGATCTTTCTGGCTTTTCCCATAGTCGCCAGCCACGGCAGCAGGTCGACATAGGATGATGGATTCTCATACACGGGTACTACACAGCAACTAGACTCGAAATAAAAAATGAAATGTCCTTTTTACAAAAAGGTTGCCTTTTACTGTTCGGGTTAAAAAATTAAGACTTATAATTAACTA
Source organism: Parnassius glacialis (assembly GCA_033319125.1). Lineage (NCBI taxonomy): Eukaryota > Metazoa > Arthropoda > Insecta > Lepidoptera > Papilionidae > Parnassius > Parnassius glacialis. Next base: position 27,394,066 of record JAVANC010000028.1, on the reverse strand, counting down.
CAGTTGCGACACTAGCCTAACGGTTAAAGTTAGGAATTGTATAAAAATTTATTTATTTTATTTATTTATTCCTTATTGCACCAAATATTTGTACAAAAGGCGAGCTATATTGCATACTATATGGCATTCTCTACCAGCTAAAAATTCATGGGTTCGAGAATATAGAGATTAATAAATAATTTAAGAATCTGCCATACTAATTCTGTCGTGATAGGGTTACCAGATGAAAAAATTAAAAGTCCGGAGAAGAGGCCTGATTTCCATTTAAAAATCCTGAGATTTTTTTAGTTTGAGAAGAAAACCTTACTTAAAAAGGCATCTTCACATATTAAGTATGATAAAACTGTTTAAATACCTACTTGGATAAATAAGTTTTGATTTTAATTGTGAAATTATTACCAAAGGAAAATTATTTTAAGTTTGTTTAACTTTTTATAAAGAGATCTTTAAAATGTAAGCTGTATTATATTGAAAGTTCTAAAAATCCTGAGATTTCATGAGATTTGCAAAATTCAGCCGCAATCCTGAGAAGAGTCTAAAAATCCTGAAATCTCAGGACAAATCCTGAGATATGGTAACCCTAGTCGTGACATATTACTTACACAACTATACTAGCTGTTCCCCGCGACTTCGCCCGCGTGTAATTTAGGGTTTTAATTATGTTGCGCGGAACTCTAATTATTTTTCTAAAAAATAAGTAGCCTAAGTTACTCCTTATAACCTCAGCTATCTGCCAGTGAAAGTCTCTTCGAAATCGGTCTAGCCATTTCGGAGACTAACCGGAACAAACAGACAGACAGCTAGACAGACAGACAAAAATTTTAAAAATTGTGTTTTAGTCATAAGTACCGTATGTACTTTCATATGCATTTAGTAAAAAGCTGTAATTTTGACATTACAAACAGACACTTCAATTTTATTTATTTGTATAGATTTATTTATCAAAATTCACTGATCATAGACATTTTCCATAGATTGCCACATAGGGACGGGGGGGGGGGGATATTTGCACCGCAGTTGTTTATTATTTTGAGTTGTTATTGGAAAGTTGCTACTGACTATCTCCTGTTTCATATCCCTCTGACATCTACTCGACGATCTGGTCTAGCGGATTATCTTACGCTGTCATTTCATATTTAGCGAATAGAAATACTTCGTTCCTTCCTTTTTTTATTTCATAAAGTATACTTAATATCCATATAAAATTTTATTTCGTTAGACCATTTGAGAGAAACTTGTAATAATTCCGGAAAATATACAACGTACAAGAGTGATAAGAAAGTATCATCCCCTCAGACGAGTACACATTGTCTTTGTTGTGTCTCAAACAATGCGAGTCATGGGGCACTTAAAACTCGAGTGGTCAGCGTTTTTTCTGCTTCCTTTGAAAAGAAGGGACAAAAGATGGGCACGCGCACTCGAAAGCTATTGTTGCTCGACTGCAGTTATTTCCTTGTGTAAAGCAAGACCTTGTTCTCTACGTGGAAGTGAGATATCCGGTTCAGAATTTCGCCTTTCAATAGACACTAGTACAGCCTTAATGTACTTAAGATAAGGGAGATGTTGGCTATATTGTTTGTTTGCTCATCGCACGTAATTAACAAACAAACCAAATAGATAATAAAACCCGATAATAGATCCTACAAATGTGTTAAGAAAAATTGTTGTAAATATCGCGTACAATATGAAATTATGTTATTCACATACGGCCTTACTCATAAAAAAGACGTCAATCAAAGAAATGATTTAAAATTCTTTCTCTCTCTCTCTTTCTCTCTCTCTCTCTCTCTCTCTCTCTCTTCACTGAATGGCAATAGAAATATATTATAAAAAGAGAGGTAATTAATGTCTATATATAAAAATCAATTGCTACCGGTTAGTTTCGCTAAAACTCAAAAACGGCTCGACTGATTGTGATGAATTTTTTGTGTGTTTGAATGAGTCCCTAGATGTCTAAAACTTTTGGACCCGGTAGGTGGCGCTGTTGTCGAGATCCAGAAATCACCCGTGCGACGCCGGGGCCGATCGCTAGCACTTAAGTGAGGGATAATAAACAATAATATAAGGCCGACAATTACAACACATAATTTAAGGGAATAATGTTTGTTATTGCAAAAAATATAAATGGATTTACGTTTTTTTTTTATATAATAAAAAGCACATATTTTACGACTTTAAACACTAAAACATTTTGCTTTTTGTTTATTCCTAATTTTTTGCAATAAAATTAGAAATAAAAAGCAACAACAAGTCTTCGAATAATCAGGTTTTAGAGTCTGATTGAGCTTAGTAAGTATATAGTATCTACCTATATCTATATATGAAATTCGTTCTTGATAACTGAAATCTAAAAACAATTAATTAACAGAATTCTCCATTTTGAAATAATTTATTCATTTACAATTATATGTATTATAATTATATCTATTGTACAGAGCCTAAGCATGGACTAAGCGCTCGCCGTAAATTTCGCAGTATTCAAAAGATCTGCTAACACGCATTATGGCAGTGCTTTAGACACTTCCCAGCTCTAAAACCCCTTCCAAAAATTAGTTCACTACTCTTGTCTATTTCTGCCACTAAGCAGATGTTCATATTTTAGAAAGTTACTATAATTACAAACCGTGAGACGTTTTATCTGGGTCCTCAGCGGTGACAAGTGACAGCACCCCTATAGCCGCCTTTGTTTAGAGTTGATAGTAGGTTTCCGTAGACTATATTAGCCTCTTGCTATCAGATAAGCTGTTAAGCTCCGTAGCACAGTGGCTTATCAATGAGTTGCAGCGCTAAGCGCTGCGGATTCAAATCCCGCACGGAACAAATATTTATATGGCCTAGAAATCATTGTTCCGAGTCTAGATGTATGTTCTTGTCAAATTGAAGTAGGTATTTAAACTGCCCGAACGATACCGGAGAAAATCCTAGTGTGGAGGTTACGTTTTGAAAAAGGAAAAAAAAATAATAAAAAGATAAACTTTTTGCTCGTAAAAATTATAAATTAAAAAGCATTTTATATATTTTGCATCGATATAATTTTGCAACAAGAAATCGTATTATACGTTATATCTACGCCTGCTATAACTCTGAGCGGAAGAACAAGTCCAAAACTTCTGAAACATAATATGAAGATTTGACATAAGTTACGAGTATGAACTCTATTTAACAGGTACTTATGTATGATTTTTTTGTATGCTGATACATATCAACGACTAGAGCCGTTACTTGTGTATGTATAGAATGTAACGTTCATATTACGTCGCGGATTGTTATCTATATGTTACGGCGCTTGTGTACTACATGGTAAAATAAATGTCCGTAAAATTTTGAAGCGTCAGTAGCCTAATGGCAGGGCGCGGACCGCGAACTCGAAAGGTCGTGGGTTCGAATCCGCCATTCGACTACTGTCGTGAACCACTTCTAACACAAGCATTTTAAGCTTACCAGAAGTGGTTAAAGGGAATATTAGTAAGGTTTAATAGCATTACTAGTATTTTATTTAAAAACAAAAAAAATCATTTTTTACGGTCTGATATAGCAAACCACTGCGTACCTGCTTTTGCTCTTTTCGTAATTTTACAATCAGAATTTTTCTGTTCGTCATTCCGGACCGAGTTTTCAATGTTAGCAATGACTGAAAAAATTCTTAAACCTGTATTTTGCCTGATGTATTTCTAATTAAGCTTTAACAACGTCTAAAAATAAAATAAACTAATTTTTAATATTTTACCATCTTACGACCTTAACGACATATTTTTAGACGACTTAAAAAAAGGAGTGGGTTCTTTTAATTGTTTTTTGTATGAGTGTTACGCGATATCTTAGCCAATAGTTGTGTACCGATTTTTATTATCCTGTTTTAAAGAAAAATATTACGAAAAATATTCCACCTTTGTGATTCCAAAAATAGGGGATAAAATTTTTAATATATACTAGTCTTTAGACGACATACTGGTTGTGACCTTGAGCTTTTGATATTCTTTAGTCCAAAATTAAACTTCGAAGTACTAAAAAGAATAAAATAATTTTCCTATAATATGTTTACCGCATTAGATATACTTTTAATGGATCTCTGACATGACATTACGGACACGGACAGTAAAATTACGTGTTTTTATAGATATATAATAAGGGTGATAAACGAGCACACAGTCCACCTGATGGTAAGTGGATACTGTGGCCCATAGACAACTACATCTATTTTCAATAAAGAATCAAAATGCAGATGCGTTGCTACCCCCGAGCACTAAGATGGAATGCCTCGTTTCCAATAAAAAGGGTCTCCGGTTCTCTACACTCACCATACGAAACACAGCAGCATTGAGCTGCTATTTTACGCTGGCATTATGAGAGAGCGTATCCCTACCCCGGACAAGCCGACCCATTCGTGCTACACACCATATAATAAAAATATAATATAGCTGCAACGTGGTTCTACGTGTAATGCACTAGTGTACATTTTTTTTATATAGGATGGGATGACAAACGAGCACACAGTCCACCTGATGGTAAGTGTTTGCTGCAGCCCATAGACATCTACATTTATCCTCAATAAAGAATCAAAATGCAGATGCGTCGTCACCCGTGAGGACTAAGATGGGATGCCTCTTTTCCAGTAAAATGGGTCTTACCAGTTACCACCAGTGGGCGTTACACTGGCACAATATTCCGGACAGTCAAATTACCGTGCAGTGCACAAACGCCCTCAATAATCAATAATTTACGTTTTAACGCAATTAATAATATAAAATAATAAAATAATAGAAGCTTTACGTTTATTAATACTTGTAAGTTGTTCTATTTTTTGTACTACAAACAATTAACCTGGATATAAAAACTTACCGAGTGATACACCCTTTTTTCACAAATCAGTTGAAGAGCGTTGTGCATTGCCGAACTATGATTTAAGGAAATGCTACGGAAATTGACACTCGTTCAGATCCCAATTCATGTATCAATGAAGCCGACAAGCCCGAACGTCGTTTCCACTGAACTTGACCTCTTTTTCACATTAATGGTTTTGGTGAAATGTCATTGATATTTGAGTTTTTTCCTTTTATTGATCTAAAAATACATGACCTACATTTTTTAAGGTCACGCTTGGCTGTCTTCTTTTTCTAATCCAATTTAAATTATAAGAATTAAATGTCGATAAAGGTAATTTCAAGTACAAAAACTCATTTTCACCACGCGTTTTTACGAATTTTTCTACGGGAGAAAAAGAACTGTATATGTAAATGTCCTATATTTCGGCATCTAAAAGTGTTTTCATATTCTCTTTTATGTTATCCGGATGCTACAGTCTACTAGGGATCTTATCTATTCTATACAAATACTAAATAACGGCCTTTTATTGAGCTGAATGAATGCATGCCATTAAAACATCAATGTTAATTTTTAAAATATTTGTCTGTCTGTCTCTCTGTTTACCTACCTATCCGTAGAGGCTAATATTCGAAATAACTTAACCGATCGTAATGAAACATAACGAACAAATAAATGCCAGGAGTAATCTAGGTTAAATTTATTCGAATAACTTGGAGATCTTTTTCAGTAATCGAAAAATTGATGAAATAAATAGATTTTGATGCTTATCTTAAACTTTATTAACGCTACATTAATATATCCCACCAAGGGCAAACCGCGGCAGGTAGCTTGTAAATAATAAATTTAAACATACCACTTCAAGTCTTCAAGTAGCTCGTTTTACGAAGATTGAGCCAAAAATGAATATTCAAAAGCTGAAGGTAACACAGATTAACTATGACATCAGGACGTCGGGAATTAAAATAAATTCAATTAAACGCGATAACTTCCGTAAAATTAGTTTAATTCAATTCACTAGTTTTAGTGAAGTGGCACGCCATACAAGAAGCCAAGAAGTAGAAGAAATGTCAAGCAGTAGACTGCTGTGAGTTTGTTTTCGTTTTTTATAAAACTGTAGTGACAAACGAACTTACAGTCCACCAGGCGGGAAGCTACAGCAACCCATGAACCCCTGCAGCAAACTTCAAACGAAAACTACAGATGCGTTGTCACCTCTGAATTCTTCTTCTTCAAGTGCACGCACTTGAGTACTATCTTGAGGTTATGATCTTATTAATAAATATATCTGAAGATGCGGTTTAGGTTTACGATATCAGCTCAGTGCCACACTGATTAGTAAACGAAACTCGACTCTCAAGTGTGGGTACTTGAGTGCAAGTCACGGAACAGTATTCCTAAGTACAGCGTTTTGAGATACTGTTTTTATGTGTTTATTAATTAGCAACGATCTTGAGATGCTGTTGTCGTAATGAGGGCGTATCAAATGATTACGCACTTGAATTCGTCGTTGAGTAACGTTTATTAATACGGGCCTAAGATGGAATGCATCATAGTCTGCAACTATACTGGCTCTTTATACCCTTCAGACCGGAAGTTAGATAAAAGGATAGTGCGAAGTCCAACTCAGATCTAAGCAGTAGGTAAAGAAGTCATACTATCTTGTGATTAAAAGCAATACACGTGATGGTTAAATTGAATAAGAGTTCTATTTACAATTACCTTACCAAATAGTTATAATCTTGAAATAATAGTGATTCAACGTAGGCCAAAATCGTATCCACGTGTAAGAATATACGAATTGGGGGGCAATTTTGTCGTATTCAATTGAGCAAATGCGATATATATGACGACAGAATTTGCAGACGTTTACAATTACAGACAGAATTCATATTTAATCAAGTAAATGTGTCTGGATGGTACTGCCATTTACTTAAAGAAATACATATTTATTTTATTATCTTTAAGTAAATGACAGTAACATATGAATCTAATTTTTAATGTGTAGGTTTTAAACGAGTAATATTTATTAAATTAATAATAGTTCTACCACGTTTTTTATTATATTCTTGCATTGTCATCCGAATTTGAGCTCCATTTAAATTATCAAGTTTCCAACTCATCAGGAAGTTAGTTTAAAATCAATTACTAAATTCCACCCGGAACGATGCAACAGATAGACAAGAAAGTAACTTAATAAAAATGTGATAAAATACCAACGTTGTTCCTATGTATAAACAGTGGTAGAGCCATGCGGCAGCTTTTGCTGTCGCACGGATGGGCCGGCTCGAACCGGGGTGGTACCACGACCTCACAGAAAACCAGCGTGAAGTAGAGGTTTACCTCTGCGTTTCGCTTGGTGAGTGCAGGTGGCCGGAGGCCCTTTTTACTGGAAATGAGGCATTCTATCTTAGTCCTCACGGGTGACAACGCAACTACATTTTGATTTGTAATAGAGGATAGATGTAGGTGCCTATGGGCCGCAGCAACCACTTACCATCAGGTGGACTGTGTGCTCGTTTGTCACCCTTATCCTATAAAAAAAAAACTTATGCAATCCAAACTTGCGACGGATCCACCCAAACGAACATATTATAGCAAATTATTTCTAATGTGAAAAAGGTCCACGTCGCGTTGTGGATTGTGACGGACTAATAAAAATGAAGAAGAATGTACAACATAATATAATAACATTATTTCATTGAAATGACAAGATTTTATTAGTAACTAACCGGTACCCGGCGCGTTGCCGTCACAAAAAAAAATAACTGTCGAAATATTGTTTTAAATTTGGAAGAGATTAAATTGTTTAATTAGGATTAATAATACATTCATTGAAGTTGAATGTTTCAAATAAATTCGTTGGTGCGACACACGCGCCACCTATTGTAAGTTAATTGTACTATGCCTATAACCTTCGCACTAGTCCAAGCAATAAGTTTACAAAGTTTTAGCGCAATCTAATGAACGGAGGCGCATAAAATACGAACAATATTAAAATAATAAATAAATTAAAATAATTATTAAGTGGCGAAGCTTGCGAAGTTGATTTCACGATGTCTGTCCGTCTGTCCGTCTGTCTGTCCGTCTGTCCGTCTGTCCCACGATTATCTCGAAAACGGTTTCGAATTTTCAAATTCGAATATAATATATATTAGACTACGATCGTAATGTTAGGCTATACTTGAATTATGCTATATGATATAAATTTTATTAGATATAGAAAATGTAAAAACTATCTTTGTGAATTTTTTTTATAGGAGAGGGGGCAAACGAGCATGCGACTCACCTGATGGTAAGTGACTACCGCCGCCCATGAACAACCGCAACACCAGGGGAATTGCAGATGCATTGCCAGCCTTTTAAAAAGGAGTAGGCTCTTTTCTTGAAGGTCCCTAAGTCGTATCGGTCCGGAAAAATCGCTGGTGGTATATTATTCCACAAGGAAGTTCGAGTGCGAGGAAGAAAACATCTTCTAAATCGCACAGTGGTGGACCGCCAATCATCCAGATGGTGTGGATGGTATCGGGAGCGCCAATGAGTCGAGCCGATCGGAAAGGACTCGGTTGTCGACGATTGTGATTGTGATTGCCGAATCAACAAATAAGTTATTCTAACCATCATTAAATCACAGGTAATACACACCTCCATTACACTCCTCTATGCGAGCCCGAGGGTATCGTGAAAGAGCATCGTCCTGATAGCAACTCAAAATAACTGAGTCCGATCTGAGCAAAGCCAGAGAGTAAGAGTCGCATAGGCTAACAGCATTAACATCACAAAAACTACACTCAAAATAGTAAAAATCTGCGGTTGACAACCCGTTTGCCAAGGCAAGAATTTCCCCTCTGAGGCAATCTATAGGGGAAGCCTGTGTTCAGTAGTAGACTTCTGGTAGGCTGTAAAGATAATAATGAAACTTAAATAATTTTGAAAATCACAAAGAAAATGACAGAAGTCGCAAGTCGCAGTAGTACACTTACACGTGCAGCAATCCCTTGTCGCCCACGTGCGACCTTCATCCGTAATAAATATTTCGAAAAGTGAGATAACAGGTATATTACTAAAAATAGATCCTTAATAAGCATACAACGGTGGCACGTGAATTAACCTTTTCCATCCCGCCGTATTTGGTTTTTTGAAGTTACTTGCAGACGTGGTAGAGCCATGCTGCAGCTATATTAGCAATATAGTTGTAGCACGAATGGGTCGGCTCGACCGGGGAAGAACCACGCTCTCACAGAATACCAGCGTCAAATAGCAGATTAACACTGCTGTGCTTCGTAAGGTGAGTGTAGAGAACCGGAGACCCTTTTTACTGGAAATGAGGCATTCCATCTTTTTTTTTACATGGGGAAATGCCCACGCATATCCGCCACGCGGGGGCAAAGACGGGTTATGTCGGACTTGCAACCGACTAAAACCCCATGGTGTTCCACCCTCGTCGCATATTGGCAGGGCTACGGGAACGCTTTCGCACACATCCGCGGCCCCACCTGCGCTGGCCGCCCCGTGGCGGCCTCTGCTCACGAGAGGACTACTCCTCCTCTATCTCCTTTTCAGGTAAGGCGCACCAAAACACATGGCGCGCCCTCCTCCTCGGCCTCCAACTTAACATGCGCAACGAACGCCCCCGTGTCCGATGCGGGAAGGCCATGGGGCCAGGAAAAACTAGCACTCAGAAGCACCAGCCTTCCTGACCCCAGCGGCGGATCTGGTCTATGGCTCCGCCGCCAACCAAGATTTGGTTGCGGAGGGTAGGGAGAGAGGCCCTCGCAATACCGACACTCCTCTCCCACCGCAGCCCCACCACCACCTCATCATTTAACGGCGCGGCCCCGTCTGTGTCGCGGAGGATAGGGCGAGTGGCGCATCGCCATACCAGCACTCCTCTTCCTCCGCGACTCCACCTCGGCTGCAGCGGTAGAGGGAGCGGACACCCCTCTTACCGCAGCCCACCGACACATCCGAAGTGGGCTCGTCAAGCCCACTCGGAGTGGCCACCTCAGGCCGGTTCTACACCTCGGGCCAGCCAAGAGGTTCCTCTTTGTTCACCGCGGTTGCCACGGCTACTAAGCCCCCCGCCACGACAAGGCGGAAACCCGTTCGGGGGGGAGGCATTCCATCTTAGTCTTCACGGGTGCCAACGCATCTGCATTTTGATTCGTAAACGACGATAGATGTAGATGTCTATGGGCCACAACAGCCACTTGCCATCAGGTGGACTGTGTGCTCGTTTGTCACCCTATCCTATATAAAAAAAGGTTTCCATGGACTGCATCAGCCACTTAGTCAGGTGCACTGTATACGTTTAGTTACTTATTTATTCTTTATTGCATTTCCCATTAGATAGATACAGAAAATAAAAATGGCAGTCTTTAAGCCTTAAGGCATTCTCTACCAGTCAGCCCATGGAGTGGTGAGAATTCGACATAGACAGAATAAAATAAACAAAAATGTTATGTGTTTATAATTACACGAAGTAATCAAATACCGTTAATTTTAGTTTTTTTATCACTTTAATTTTATTTAAAAAAGACTCCATGGGTACAATGTGTATCTGATAGCTGAATTAACGACTAGCATGGTGATACAAATGTTCATGGCCGGCGATAGTCATTTACCATCAAGTGAGCCGCATGACCCTTCGCCCCCTCTATAAAAATATAGTCTGAATTATTTGTTGTTTTAATTCATGCAGCCTTAAGACACTGCAGCGCGGCTCTACCATGTAATAAACAAGTATATGTATCAAACAACACTTCATCAACATCATCATCATGATTACACCCCATCAGAACTTCACTGCTGAACATAGGCCTGTCACAAAACACGGTCCTTAGCCACGTGCATCCATCGAATTCCCACATCTCTTACCAGCCGTCACCCCATCTAGTGGGTTACCGCCATACATTTCGCTTACCTGTACAAAACATAATATAATTCATTATTATTCAAACTTATTGGTTTTAAAATAACATGGGATAATGTTTAAGGTCAACGGTTTTTTCCTTTCTCGTCACCTCCACATCATATATACTAGAGATTTTAGAGTATGATATGTTGTATGTCGAGATCGAATATTTACCTATATATTAATAGATGAAGGGAAAACTTTGTACCCCTTTTTTAAGCAGATTGTGCGCACAGAGAGATTTAACATAGCTAGAGTTTATATGGAGAAAGAATGCTGAAAGCCAAAATTTTGTATAATATATGTTACAAAAACATTGAATAAAATAAAATAAATTATTAACTGTTAACGTTGATACTGCCAATGTCAAACAGTTTATAATCTGTACCCAAACAGTCGCACAGAGTAGAGATTGTAGCAAAAGAATTTTTAAATATTGCTATCAAAGATAATATATATAATCACTAAGTTTAATTATTATAAGTAATTACTACTTAATTTTATGTGCTTTCAAATGTTCCTTTTCGAATAGTCTTTGAAGTGTATGTCAATGTATAAAGCGTTTATTTTATACATATTTTGTATATGAGATATCTGATTACTATGCAGTTGAATTTAAATACAGCTTGCATAACATACAAACCTAAAAATGTAATGAATTACAGACGATTTCGACTACTGGTCGACCACTGGTTATTATTTAATCTCTACTTATGGTTTTGCATGTCGTTCAACAGTTCACTCACGTAAGTTAGACAACGCGCCATTCGAATCACGACATGCATAATAAACTGAATGCAAGTTGCATATTTTTAAACAAGATCACTGTCTGGCAAATCTAATGTCCTTAACACCCGCCTAGAATTAAAATGCAAAACTGGTATAATTCTTTTAGCTTATTATTCATCTTGTTCATAAAGAGATAATGTAGAAAACTAATAACCATTTCTTTTTCATTTAAAATGTACTACAATACTGTTTTGTGACTGACAGGGGCCTATACGTGACAGAGCCATGCTGCAGCTATATTACAGTTGTAGCACGAATGAGTCATCTTGACCGTGAAAAGACCACGCTCTCGCAGAATAGCAGCGTGTAATAGCAGCTTACTGCTGCTCTAATTCGTTTGAAAAGTGTAGAGAACCGGAGACCTCTTTTACTGGAAACTCCTAGTTCTCAGGAGTGACAACGCACTCTGCATTTTGATTCTTAATCGAGGATACATGTAAATGTCTATAGGCCACAGCAACCACACACTATCAGGTGGACTGTACACTGGTTTTGTCACCCTTATTCTATATAAAAAAAAAGTACTCGTGTCAAAATTTCATTATGCGAAAAAGCCCGATTTGAACCCCGCTGGCACTACTGAATTTGTTAATTGCAATTTCAAAGGACATACTGAATAGCACGTGTTCGGTAGTGAAGATAAACGTCATGAGTAATTAAGAGAAAAACATTACGAGGTCACGAAAAGTCTCACACGTATTAGGGCAGCGAGACGGCCACTTCCTTAGCCTAAAACTCTTAAGGAGTGAAAAATCTGTGCCCAGCCGCAGCATGTGTATGTCGTAGACAACAAGCTTAATTAGCATTTTAATTAACCGTCTAGTATTTTTAATAAACGGCACCGTTCAACTAACGGCCTGGTATAATATTCAGACGATGCGTCCAATACAACATTGCACATAAATTGTAATATCGGCGACCACAGATCATAAAAACAACAGTGTTGAACAGATCATAGAAACAACAGTGTTGAACAGATCATAGAAACAACAGTATTGTTTCTATGATCTGTATCGGCGACAGTAGGTTTAGGTGCCGCCAGGGTGGTCCAAGGGTCACTCTAAACCGCGTACAGTTATCTGATATAACACAGAACACTTATTAGGCACAGACCAGTGACCGTCTCGTTGAATTAAACCAATAGGGTGACCATGCCATGTAATGCTTAGGCTGTTAACTGAAAAGATAATTAAGCTAGTTTGCTGCGACATATATAAATTATTACTTATACACTACTGTTGAATGGCCTTTAATAAAAGTTTTTACATAGCGTAAGATAATTTATTTTACATTTTACAAAATCACATAAGCGTGCACTATACGGCTCGGCGACACAATTGGCTGCGTAAACTGACTTCTGGTTCACCTTGCGAATTGTAAACTATGATGCAAGCAAAGAACGTAACACTTTTCCAACGTTGTTATGTCTATATTTTTTAACACTTATGTTTTAATATGGTGGTATGATTAAATGTAATAAGTTGCGTAATCGACTGTGTTATTGCTTAACCATTATAATACAAAATATCGGTAGCGCAGTAACTAGACTTTTGGCCGCGGTGCTCCGGGGGCAAGTTCGAATCCTGCATGTAACAGATGTTAGTAGGGCCTACAGATTATTGTACCGGGTTCAGATGTATGTCCGTGTGCAATTTATCTTTGTAAAACGCCAGATGCAGCAGTAAATGCTACTACCATATTTATATCAATGACCAATTGTCGAAACTTAAAATGTTAGTGTGTACTTCAAAATTTGTTTTCTACTTTAATGTAATGTCAAACCGAATCAGTCCCATATTACGAGGGCGGCACTGAACATTTCGGGAATCAAGGAAGTGACACAACATTACTATTTAAAATTGTATTTATTGCTTTTTGAAGTATTCTCCGCGAAATTTGACACATTTTTCCATACGATGGAACCAATCATTGAAGCAACCATTCCATTCGGAAGTTGGGGTCTCCAAAATGGCCGTTTTGTAGGCGTCCACAGCTTCTTCAGGTGATGAAAATCTCTGTCCACGGAATTTATTCTTTATTTTAGGGAAAGTATAGAAATCATTAGGGCTTAGGTCGGGGCTGTACGGCGGATGGTCTAATAATTCTATGTTTTCTTGCTCTAAAAACTCTTTTGTTTTGTGTGCGATGTGAGAACTCGCATTGTCGTGATGGAGGATGATGCGGCGGGTGCAGTTCTCTTTACGGAGTTCAGAAACGACCTGTGGCAAACAAGTACTAGCATACAATTCTGCATTAATCGTTCTTTGTCCCTCAAGAGGAATAGTCGTAACATGGCCGGTTTTAGAGACACACGTGGCCACCATTTTTTTTGCAACACCGTGAACGAACAATTTTTGTTGGCTTTAACTCATTTTCGAACACCCAAACTCGTGACTGGTTTTTTGTTTCGGGTTCGTACGCGTATATCCAGGATTCGTCACCTGATACGATGTTGTATACAGCATTTGAGGATCCTGCGTGGAATCTTTCGAGAGTTCTGACGCACCAAATAACGCGAGCCGCTTTTTGCTCTTCACAGAGCGAATGCGGTATCCATCGGGAAAACAAGTTTTTTACACCTAATTGTTCATGCAAGATTATTTGTATTTGACTCTTGCCAATGTCTAAAGTTGCCTGAATTTCGCGGTATGTCACATGTCGATCTTCCTCAATCAGCTTATGCACAGCGTCAACGTTTTCTTGGGTGACTGCAGGTTTTGGACGACCTTGACGGGGATCATCACTGAGCTTGACACGTCCACGTTGAAATTCAGGAAACCAGCGATAAATTGTGGTTTTGGATGGGGCTTCATCACCAAATGCAGAAATCATCCGATCAACCCACTGTTTTTGTGTTAAACCACTTCGAAAGTCATAATAAATCATCGCTCTTGAATTTTCTCGAGTCAATTCTATTTTCTCAACGACTAAACAAGTTTGACGAAACCTTGTGACAAGACCGAGAATCTTTTTTTAAATAAATAAATGGTATTCGATTTTTTAAAACCAAGGAGTTTTCAATTAAAAAGATTTTAATATGACAGGAACAGTCGAAATATTCCATTCCCGATACTTTTAGTGCAGCCTATGTATGTGAAAAATCAAACTTTTTTATATGAAATGATTCTCTTTCGGTTTCGATGTAATAGGCGGCAGACAAAAACTATACGTAGATATTAAATATTACATTAAATAAGAGATTTCCACCTATGTGCTGACTAATCACGATAACTCTGGAACCATAAGGCCTAGAGACTTGAATTTTGGTAGGAGTATTCCCTTCGCCGAGTAGAGGTCAGCTAAGAACGAATTTTACTAATTTCCCGCAAGGGGTACGGTTGTGGGGGCGTTAATTTAAAAAAAAATCATTTTCAAACTATAGCTCTTATAGGTATGCTAAACTTGGCCAGAATATTCTTTTTGGCGTGTTAAAAATTATCAAGAATGGATTTTATGAAATTCCACTCACAATGGGTAGTGCGAAGGCGTTACAATAATAATTTTTTTTTTAAATTTTAATCTATCTCCCTTAGACTCGCTAAAACTGAAAACGGCTGAATCGATTTTGATAAAATTTTTGTGTGTGTTTGAAAGGGTACCTATATGATCTAAACGATTCACAGTTGTAGGTGGCGTTGTTGAGAACCAGAAATCACCCGTGCGAAACCTGGGCGGATAACTAGTATTACATAAAACATACTGACTTCTACTGCTACTTCAGATCATTGTTATTCATAGCCAGTTTGTATCAATACATGTTTGTTAGCTTACCATTGTTTTCTACAACTCACATAGTACCTATAAGTCCAACAAGATATATTTCTTGGTGTTCACATTCATTATTTGTTAGAAATAGATACACAGAAAGATGGCCGATGCCACACTTCTGCTATTACAAGCATTTGTATAAACTAATAATAACGTAAACTCCAGTTTTCGTCAATCACTATACTCATTCGTTTTGCCACCATAATATAGCTGTTGCGTAGTTACAACACGTAGTTAATAGCAACACGTTGTAACCTTCTCAATAAGTTTAAGCGCATTCGTAATAACTGCATCAGATTCATTTTCGGCCACCGTAAAAATCATCATATTTCCCAATTTCGTTCCCGCCTTAGATGGCTCGGTCTAGCCATTTCGGAAATTGGCCGGAACAAACAGGCAGACAGACAACAATTTTATTGTCTGTCTTTTATAAGTACCACCGTACGTATAGTTTCATATGCATTTAATAAAAAGCTGTTATTTTGACATTACAAACAGACACTTCAATTTTATTTCTTTTTATAGATTTGCGGTACCTCCCACTACATTCCACACACCAATGGCATTAAATTCGACCTTTGTTACCTTATAATGGTGAACACAATAGGGGTTATACCATTGAAATAATTCATAAATCGTGACTCGTGAGTGCGTGGATTTTTAAACCTTACCATAATCCTAAAGAGTGAGAACAGTAGTGCCTGATACTGCGATAGCCAATTCTCTTACCAATTGTAACGATTACGTCACATGCTTCCTGCATGTACAGCAATAGAGGTGTGTGATTTGACAAAATCACACATCCACACAACACACAAGTCCACTTTCGGAATTTTTGCATCAGTCCATAAGTCCCCAACAATACTCGTTAGAACTAGAAGCAGTAACTTTGCAGCGCTGGTTCAATACATCACTTGAACGTTCCGAAATACAATTCAGAAAGTCACTATCGTTTTTTGCCATTATACACTTTTATGATTCTTTTTTTTTAAACGTTAGGCACGTTAGGTTTTCTCCTTACCTTTTAATTTGACTGCATCAGGGTAATTTTTCAAAGAGTATCCAAATTTTATATGTACTCGTAAGTTCAAATATATAAATTATGATATACATTTGAGTTTTGAAAAGAGTCATTAATTTGTTTTTTCCTCATTATTTTTTTCTTTGGCGTCGCTTATTACCGCACAATGGAAAACATGAAATATCGGTATATTTACGAGTACGAGCTCTACCGTGGCACCAGTACTGCAGAAACAGCTCGAAGAATTAATGATGTGTGCGGTGCTGTGGTGTCGCAAAAGAAAGCACGCTACGTTTTTGGTTTCAACGTTTTCGTTCTGGAAATTTCGACCTTCAGAACCAACCCTGTGGACGGCCGGAGACCAAAGTGGAAAATGAAGAATTAAAGGCTATTGTGGAAGCGGATCCATCACAAAGCACTTCAGAGATAGCTGCAGGCTTCGGGGTAAGTGATAAAACTGTATTAATCCACTTGAAGCAAATCGGGAAATTAAAAAAACTTGAACGATGGGTACCTCATGAATTGAATAATACTTTGCTCAACCGACACAATAATGAAGGGATTTTAAATCGAATCATTACTTGTGATGAAAAGTGGATACTGTACGATAATCGGAAGTGCTAGTCGCAATGGCTGAACCCTGGAGACCCAGCCAAATCTTGCCCTAAACGAAAATTTACTCAGAAAAAGTTACTTGTGAGTGTTTGGTGGACTAGCGCCGATGTCGTTCACTACAGCTTTCTAAAATCTGGCCAAACGATTACGGCAGATACCTTTTGTCAGCAACTGCAAACCATGAAGAAAGAACTAGTTGCTAAACAACCGAGATTGGTCAATCGCTCTAGGCCACTGCTGCTTCACGACAACGCAAGACCACACACTGCACAACAAACAACCACTAAGTTAGATGAGCTACAATTGGAATGTCTGTGACATTCACCGTACTCCCCGGACCTTACTCCAACAGATTACCATTTTTTCCGGAATTTGGACAACTTCTTACAAGGAAAAAAATTCAACTCCGATGCGACAGTCCAAACCGCCTTCAAGGAGTTTATTGATTCTCGCCACCATGGTTTTTTTAGTAAAGGGATCAATGAACTACCTATGAGATGACAAAAGTGCATAGATAACAACGGTGCATACTTTGATTAATTAAATATATTTTACAAAAAAAAAATTACTTTATATTCCTCCCGAACAAAACGCCAATTTCATATGTAAGGACCTAATATTTTTTGCAAGTATGTACTCTTATTTTTTTTTCTAATTTTAGTGCTGATTTTTCGACCGTCAGATAATTTATCCATCAAATAAATAGTAACCTGACTGGATGTAAAAGTGAAACAATTAAATTAGTTATTATAATATATATATATATATATATATATATATAAAACGGTTAAAACTGTTTTTTTTTTTCGTTTGTTCGTGTTGTATTTTATCCTTATAAATGACTTTTATCTGGGAATTGAAAAACAAATAACTATTAACTTGTTTGCTGATTGTAACATTATTTTATCCAATCCGCATTCCGATGAAACAAAATTATTGGCTAAATTATATAACACAATATTGTCCTCAGATCCGTTAATAATAATAAAAAAAAGTACTATCTATACTTTTTTCATTTTTGTTTGCTTGTTAAATTTAATGTTATTTAGTTCTAAATGAAAGTAGAGCGACAACATCGCATTTTGATTAAGCTCTTAAATAAAGAGTTAAAAAAACTTGCTGTCAATATTATTGCAGAATATTGTATATAGTATTTTATGTGCAAATTTACCACGTGCTCAGCGGCTAAAAACATAGGATAACTGTATGTCGGAAAAAAATATTTCGAAGACATGTGAAATCCGCCAACACGCATTGGGGCAACGCGGCGGACACTTCCTTGCCCACAATCCCTCCCAGTAATAAGAGGAGGCATGTACTCAGCAGTGTGATGTAGGTATAACGGCTGTAACTTTACCAATTACTTTACTTTTCACTAATTAATTTTTTAGCACTACAGAGTGATGGTATGAACATATTATAATAATTTTTAGGCTGTCGTTAACTAATAATAGTTCCTGTTATTAAGCTCGGAGTTGTGTCACGTCGCGGTGATCATGTCGTTTTTCTACGGCAGTCGCTAGCGGACGGATGCGGCGCGGAGCTGTTATCACACGGATGCGGGAAATGGACCACATTTATTGCCGCAATCATCTGCCCTTTTACTGGAAACCAACTGTTCATTATAATTATATATGATATACCTACTGAGTGCACCTCAGTGCAAACTTTTGTATATAAAGCTCATTTTCTCTTGTATATAAACTTTCAATATATTGATACTGCATCTCAGCTCAGAAGAAATAAATGGTTTTTTGTATTTATCTACATGTTTATACATATTCTAACGCATTTACCACGGGAGTACTCAGACGAATTGTTCGGATTAAATCCAGCCGCCATATTCCTCCATCGCACATCGCGACGAAATTCGCGATACCATTCATCTGGATGATTCGCGTTCCATCACTGTGCGAGTGACCAGAAGTTTTCTCTCTCTTACTTATTCGTATTACCTTATGGAATCGGCTACCACCAGCGATTTTCTACCGACTTCAAGAAGGAGCCGGTACCCAATTCGATTGTATGTTTTTTTTATGTGTGTTACCGCATAACTTTTTACTAGGTGAACCGATTTCGATGATTCTTTTTTTTTATTTGAAAGCTGGTCCTTCACATTTTTTTTATAGGATAAGGGTGAAAAACGAGCACTTAGTCCACGTGATGGTAAGTGGTTGCTGCGGCCCATAGACATCTACATCTATCCTCTGTTACAGATCAAAATGCAGATGCGTTTTCACCAGTGAGGACTAGGATGGAATGCCTCATTTCCAGTAAAAAGGGCCTCCGGCCACCTACACTCACCAAGCGAAACGCAGAGGTAAACCTCTACTTCACGCTGGTATTCTGTGAGGTCGTGGTACCACCCCGGTTCGGGCCGGCCCATCCATGCGACAGCAAAAGCTGCCGCCTAGCTCTACCACTGTTAACATGCCCACATGCCCCATATAAATTTGATCAAGATCTGGCCAATAGTTTTTGAGTTATTCTCAATAATTTATATTGAAGTTGGTTGTACAAAATTTTTAATTTTAAACTATTACGGACCAATACAACTTAAGGACCTTCAAGAATAAGAGTCCCTACTCTTTTTTAAAAGATCGGCATCGCATCTGAACTCTCCGGTGTTGCAGTTGTTCAAGCAGCGGTTGTCACTTACTGTCAGTTCTATAAAAAATATTAGATCAATAAGTCGACAACGTATGAAGGTATGTTATGCAAGTGCTTAAAAATATTATATGACAACTGTGTGACTTTACAGTCAAACACTTCACGGTTGATTCGCAAGTCTTAAGCCGCGTATCCACCAAAGATGTTGACAACATTTATGTTTCCAACAAGCTTCTTCTCCACCGAGGGAAAAAATGTTTGCAACAAGCATATTCCTTTGATGTCGCCGCTGAGAATGAAAACAGGGTTCCCGACATTGTTTCAAGTTTTGTTGCCAACACTAGGTGATTACAGAACTAGGCACTAGGACACTAGGTCACCAACACGTGTTGGCAACACAACAGTTGGTAACAATACTTTGGTGGAGACGCGGCTTTAGGTCTGTATTTCAACAAAACTAATTATTTAAAAAAAAATATATTTTTATAGGGCACCATGCTGCAGTATATTATGACTGCAGCACGAATTGGTCGGCTCGACATTGGAAGACGTTCGCACAGAATGCCTGCATGAAACAGCAGCATGACGCTGCTGTGTTTCGCATGGTGAGTGTAGAGAAGCAGAGACCCTTTTTACTGGTTACGATGTATTCTATCTTAGTTTGGAACGCTGACAACGTATCAGCGTTTTATTTGTTAACCGGGGATAAATCTAGATTGCTATGTGCCACTTCATAAAAGGAGGAGGTTAACGGTTTGACTGTACGTTTGTTTGTATGTGGGTACCTATGTTATACGATATCTTCGTTAGTTGGGAACTGATGTCGATGACTTCTTTTAATTTAACGGGTTATTTTTAAGTCGTGGTGTCATACAAATTTGCAGCGTAAATTCAACGCTTAAAAGTGACAAAATAGGAGATGAAATTTTTAATGGGACTATTTAGACGACATTGAAATTGTGATATTAAATTATAAAAAAAAAAAAAAAATTCACATTCTGTAGTCGCTTAATTCTTCTATGCAATAAGTCTTAGAAGCGACTTCAAAATGTGACTTTCTTTTTAGTTGTTCGAAGTCTTTTTATTTTTATTATAAATTTAAAGACTATAAAGTACAAACCATTGTCAATTTAATAGTATATCTTATCACATCTAATTGATGGGAGATAAACTAGTGGTATTTTTTTTATACGTGGTAGAGTCATGCTGCAGCTATATTAGTAGTATAGTTGTACCACGAATGGGTCGGCTCGACCGGGGAAGGACCACACTCTCACAGAATACCAGCGTTAAATAGCAGCTTGACACTGCTGTGTTTCGTATGGTGAGTGTAGAGAACCGGAGACCCATTTTACTGGAAAAGGGGCATTCCATCTGCATTTTGATTCTTTATTGAGGATAAATGTAGATGTCTATGGGTCTCAGCAACCTCTTACCGTCAGGTGGGCTGTGTGCTCTTTTGTCACCCTATCCTATAAAAAAAACTTTCCCCGCCAATTGTCATTTGGTTAAAAACGTGACTAAAAGACTAACTAAAATTAACAGTTTCGAATATACTGTAGTAAGATTTCGTTTTGTATTTCTGAAGTAGTCACTAAAATATATTTATTTAAAACTAATTTATAATAGAAAACTAAATATCAAACTCGCTACAACCAGTAGATATTATTCTGCCGGCAATATTATTAATTTAGTAATATTCGTAAATCAACCGCCGAAGTCATTAAAGTGTGCAAAAATAAAGATCATAATTCACACAGCGATCGCGAAAAGCGGAACCATGGTCATTGGCACCGTATTTTGTGACACGAAACGTGTACGGAGTTCCTTAGAAGCAACGTGGGAACGTTGTAAATCACGCTTCGGTCCCCATGAGCACCGGTTTAGTAATACTATGTTATATCTCACTTTTTATTCTTGTCACGATTAGTATGATAATACAGACTAAGCATTACAATGATTTAAGGCTGAATATTTCCGGTTCATCAAAAAAACTTAAAAATAAAAATTACCCATATCAGTGAGTCGAATCTGATCCCGTCAGGTCAGGATTTTTGATAGTTAGCTGTATTGAAAATGTTATAACGAATATTTTATTTATAGATTTGATTAGATAACCATCGGTTGTTGCATCAATGAGAATCTTAATCATCAATATTAATCTTAATATTTATTAGTAAAGATTAATAAAGATGACGACATTTAAAATTAGTTAATTTATTATGGTAAATGGAGGATTAGTTAGGCTAATAAGTGTTACATACCACTAGCCAAAAAACTATTTTAACTTCCTTTTAAATCCCCCAAAACTAACACTTTCAAGTCAGTGATCTACTTAAAACACTTAGAGAAAAACATCTGGACAGACGGACAGTGAGACCGTACTGATAACTCACTGTACTGATGATCAGATAGCTTTTAGTCATGTAAGCGATTCAATGAAAATTGATGAAGTAAATATCGCAGAAACTAATTTGAAAAAAAAATCTAGAAATCTTATGGTATTTACAATGCAGTCTTAATAAAAATGCCGCAGATAGTTTCAACGTGCCCGTCGCTTGCGCCTGATAGCCGGATGTCCTCGGAAACGAAAAGAATATCTCCGTTATTAGCGGATAGGTATATAGGCCACAACGGTGCATCCACCGCAAAAAACATACCATTGCTAAACTCTACGTATGCGACGTCCGCGCGCAGCGAAATCGCCGAACATTACTCCGAATACAGAGCTAGCCGGAGACCATGCGTGTATAAAACAAAAAATATTGACATTCGGGTTGTAATGATTTTTGATTATCCCCTCGTCTCTATTGACAAGTGGTCTAAGGATACAGTCTCAAAAGCGTTACATTTATAAAGCGGTAGGCGTAGCATGAGTTGCTGCTAGAAACAAAACCTTAAAAATATTAAAATCCGCAAAACTCGCCAATTTGTATATCACTTAAAATTTAATAAAACAATATATACTTATCCCTGCCCTTGGTTAATGTGTGTGCGGATTATTTCTATTTTCAGAACTTTCAATGGTATTTACAATGTTCATCAATGTTCATCTTGGATTCATCAAAACGGCTCTTTCAAAATGAACCAACTCTTACCAAAGTCAAGCGATCGAGAAGCGCATTAAAAATTTTAATCGTAACTTTTTACACTTTGACGTAGCATTTTTCAGATTTTTTGTATTTATACAGTACAAAAGAATTGTATTTGCTTTACTTGACTGTCACTGCACTAAAGCACTACAACCATCCTACGTATTGAAATTCACCACCTGTGCTTTTTATACGTGGCAGATCCATGCTGCAACTATATAAGTAGTATAACTGTAGCACGAATGGGTCGACTCGACCGAAGAAGGACCACGCTCTCACAGAATACCAACGTAAAATAGCAGCTTAACACTGCTTTTTCGTATGGTGAGTGTAGAGAACCGGATACTCTTTTTACTGGAAAAGAGGCATTCCATCTTAGTCCTCTCGGATGACAACGCATCTGCATTTTGATTCTTTATTGAGGATGGATGTAGATGTCTACGGGCCACAGCAAGTACATACCTTCAGGTGAACTGTGTGCTCGTTTGTCACCCTATCTTGTAAAAAGAAATCACCCAATTAAGAAAACGACGTTCTTGAAAAAAAATTGAAATTTTTGAGTAACCTAATATTTGTTATGTGTTGAGAGTGCGTGGTCCTACCTAATAATATCTATGGCAAATATCCTCCTAATAAGGCAATATATGAGGGGGCCTATATTCAACAGTGGAAAGGTAGATATTGCAAGAAAGGAACTGTAAGCACACGAAATCATCGAAGAACGAAAGATCGAAGGAAACTTCTGGTTTCCTTCGATCTTTCATTCTCGTATATTCATATCTTTCTCGTTTTACAAATATTTCCTTATTTTTTCCTTTGTTATCAATCACACATATGCACTTTAATTATAGTACGAGGGTGGATTGAAAAGTACTCGGCCTAACCAAGAAAATAAACACATACTAAATCAGTTATATTTTTATTTTTCTACATAATCACCATCAAGTTCAATACACTTTTGCCACCTCCCCTTCCAAGCATTTAGACCGTTGAAAAAAAATGATTCTTCCTTAGAGTCAAAATATGCGTCTACAGCTGCTTTGACCTCGTCGTTTGTCGAAAATCTTTGACCTCCCAAGTGATTTTTTAGGTTAGGGAACAGAAAGAAGTCTGATGGTGCCAGATCAGGTGAACGGCGGATGCGATAACAGTTCAAAGCCACAGTTGTGAATTTCAGCCATTGACTGTACTGACGTGTGAACACGGGCGTTATCTTGATGAAACAGGACTTTTCTTCTGAGCATTCCTCGACGTTTTTCTTTTATTTCCTCTCGTAAACGACGTAGTAAGGTGCAGTAGTAATCAGAGTTTATAGTCTGACCCCTTTCAAGATAATCAATCATAATCACACCTTTCGAGTCCCAGAATACTGAAGCCATCACCTTATTTGCCGACAAAATCGACTTAGCCTTTTTAGGGGGTGGTGAACCAGGTCTTCTCCACTGTTTTGATTGTTGTTTTGTTTCCGGTGTACAGTAATGAACCCATGTTTCATCTATAGTAACAAAACGATTCAAAAAATCATCTGCATCGGCTTCAAATAACTCCAAACAGTCGCGTGAAATAGTCAATCGCGTCCTTTTTTGTTCAACTGAAAGCAGTCGCGGAACCCACCTCGCAGACACCTTGTGGAAACCCAACTCGTTGACAATGATGTTTTGAGTTCATTCATAAGAGATGCCTATAATCTCGGCTATCTCTCTAATTTTTAATCTGCGGTCTCCCATTATTAAATCAAGTACTTTTTTAATATTTTCGTCAGTAGTTGACGTCGAAGGCTTTCCAGAGCGGGGTTCATCTTTCACACTCTCTCTACCACGCTTAAATTCTGCTATCCATTTTTTGACGGATGAATATGACAGAGCACAATCGCCTAATGTACTGACCATGTCATCATGGATGGCTTTTGATGATAGCCCCTTCTTATGGAGGTACTTAATGACGGCACGCTGCTCGATTTGCTCCATTCGCGGAAATTATGCCCGATTACTTTGTTAATAAATTTATAAAATCACAACTAATTATCGCACACGTTTCGAACTTCACACAATGAACTAGTCTGAACTGAACTAAATAATGTGGGTAGATTTGATTTTTAAAATTGAATGGATCTGTGTTAGGCCGAGTACTTTTCAATCCACCCTCGTACTTTGCTAGATATCTGTCCGTTGACCTTTTAACTAAATAGTACACATGAAAACATGTTCTATTTATAAAGAGAACGTTATAGTAAACGGCATCACTAGAAATATAGATATCGGATACCATAGTAAAAATTTTGCTACGAGACCAAAAGAAAAATTTTGGTTAGTGGTACCAGGTGGGTGTAGTCAAACACTGGCATATAATAAGTTAAAAAAAAACCTACAGTCCAACTACATTATTAATAAAACCTCATCGTTCAGACTCAAAATCGTAAAATATTTGTGAATGAATAATTTAATTATGTTAATATCAAATACACAATTTTTTTGTTTTGTAGCAATTCTGAATTAATGAGTTTTTTCTATAGTTATCAACATGCGATGACTTTTTTATTTCGTGCCTCCATTTGGATATTGTTTTTTAGTTTATTTTAATGTCATAACTAACCTTACGGCATAGTTTATCTTAATACACATCGACCTAAGTTAATAACCGTTGAATGTCTGACACTTGGAGACTATACAAATTATGGACATTAATTATAGGCTATTAAAATGATATGTTTTAACAAGTAGCCCTTGTAACATTAAGTGTATTTTCATACAAATATAAGACTATAGTTACAGCCTATATGTCCCGCAGCTGCGCTCACGCTTCCCTTCGTTTCTAAAAAGGTTATATCATTCAGGCCGCTAGTTGAACGGCGACGTTTAGTAAAAAAAGCTAGGCTGTTAACTGAAAGGCTAATTAAACTAGGTGGCTGCGACGAGCAATGAGGGCATCCACGACTTTTTTTTGCCACCAGGGCGGCGCCACTTTAGAGTGAGGTAAAATATTTGACAGATTTCATAGCGGGGACGATAATTTCTTAGGAAAATGTAATCATTAAGGTTTATTTCTGTATTATTAGTTATATTTTATATTAATTACATTACAAATGAATAAACCAAACGATAAATATAACTAAAAGACGACTTTTAAAAAAAAGAGTTATAATGTGCAAAAAATTAAAAATCAAACCACTGACGCATTGTGTTGTGTATTAATATAATACTCTAGATATTGATAAACTATTATTTAAAACTAATTTCTCTATTAACTGACACTGTGTAACAAAAAACTTTACCTCAGTCACAACTAGCGACACCTGGTGAGTGGAAGATTATTAGCCCTCATTCCACGACGTTGCTGTATTGCATGTTGTAGAACTTCACATATCCTTAAAATACTTTATTTCTCAGACGTGCCTGAGACGATCACGTGTTAATTAAGCACTTACAATTATTGCAATGAACAATGAAAATGTGCGCTACTCATGTCTTCGCGAATGCGCAGGGGAGAGTAGTATCGCGCATGCGCGGTTACTAGCTGTTCCCCGCGACTTCGCCCGCGTGTACTTTAGGGATTTTTTTTGCGAGGAACCCTAATTCTTTTTCTTTAATAAAAGCCTAAGTTACTCCTTATGAAATCAGATATCTGCCAGTGAAAGTCCCGTCAAAATCGGTCCAGCCGTTTCGGAGATATATATAGCAGGAACAACAGACAGATAGACAGACAAATAAACGTATTTTCGTTATAAGTATCGTATATATTTTCATATGCATTGAGTCAAAAGCTGTAATTTTGAAATTACACACAGACACTTCAATTTTATTTATTTGTCATAGATTATACGTAAGTAGAACGATCAGTATGTAATAATAGATTGTATTGTTATTTATGTAAATTATATCGAGTACAATTTCAATTTCAATTCGAGTCATTTATTTTGCATATAAAATGTTCTAATTTAATATAATATTTTATCACAATTACATTTTAACTATATTTTTATTTGAATATATTAAAAGATAAATATGTAAAAGTTAAAAACATATTAATGTATGTTTAACAAAACTCATTAATATAACATTTAAGTTACATATATTTATTTAGTTTAGAATAAAAGTCGTTCATAAATGCTGGGCACGCGAGAGTCAAAAATGGACGAATTTATTCCACTTTGCCCTGTTTACGTGAATTGGGAATTTAAAAATAAAATAAAAGAATAATCAGCAAAACTAAACATCATAAATTTAGCCTAGTTATAAAAAAAATGTGCATTATATAATCGTCCTACACTTACCCACAGAAACATCGCATCTGAACAAATTAATTTCATAATCTTCTCGTATATTCCGTGACACGAGATGACGTGTCATGTGGGTATGTTTGATTATGAATAATATATAATACGTTTTTTATTAGGTGTCTTATTCACGGATGAAAAGTGATTCCTTGATATTTGATAACATTTCTTGAATTATTTGTGCAATATCTAAATTCACACCATGGCATATTTTGTCAAGATTTTCTTTACATAATCAGCACAGCACTTGTCACTCGACTCACTAGCAAGTGAGTGAATAAAGTGCGGCGACATTGCCGCAATTGAATGGGACAGCGTAACTAAATTAACAGTGGTAGAGCCACGCGGCAGCTTTTGCTGTCGCACGGATGGGCCGGCTCGACCCGGGGTGGTACCACGACCTCACAGAAAACCAGCGTGAAGTAGAGATTTTCCTCTGTGTTTCGCTTGGTGAGTGCAGGTGGCCGGAGGCCCTTTTTACTGGAA
This sequence comes from Parnassius glacialis, assembly GCA_033319125.1. Classification (NCBI taxonomy): domain Eukaryota; kingdom Metazoa; phylum Arthropoda; class Insecta; order Lepidoptera; family Papilionidae; genus Parnassius; species Parnassius glacialis. Next base: position 27,366,677 of record JAVANC010000028.1, on the reverse strand, counting down.
ATGAGGCATTCCATCTTAGTCCTCACGGGTGACAACGCATCTACATTTTGATTTGTAATAGACGATAGATGTAGATGTCTATGGGCCGCAGCAACCACTTACCATCAGGTGGACTGTGTGCTCGTTTGTCACCCTTATCCTATAAAAAAAAAATGCAGTGTCGCTTCTAGTACGTAGTACATAATAGCTCAATGCTGCCTGCGAGGATTGAAGAGCGAAAAGAATGTTTCAGGTCTTTGTACATTTTATTAAAAAAAGACAATAACACATAGAACAGATTTTAATTTTTCTTTTTTTACATGGCTTTATTTGCTCGTTCAAAACATGAATTTACACTTGGAACTGCACAAAAAGCATCATAGCGGCAATTTGTCATTTGATTGTGACTCTTGACAGCTGACTGTTACAATCTTAGTCTTTTTAACTAAATCGATGAGACGCCATTTTCAAAGTTGATTGAAATAATTAATTAATTAAAAAAAATAAGAACCAAAAATATTTTTATAGTAATAGCATGTATTTTCCACAATTCAACGTATTTTTCTTACTTTTTCTGAGGTAGTGTAGATAAACCTAGTTCGTTTTATGGCACATCATTTACAGCGGTGCTTAGCCCCTAAACTAGCGTTGTTGCTATTTTTATAAACTTACGTGTAATTATTGTTCAACCTCGTGTTTCTTAACACTGTTCGTAATAATCGACTGTAAGTGGATTACTTAATTGTAATTATGGTGATTACGTTTGGTTTTCTTATTTATCTTTAAATCTTATAATTATAATACTTGACACAAGGACTATATATCTAAAACTTAGCATTTTTCCAATTCCATTTCTCGTACGTACTTCTTTAATGGAATTTTGATTTGAGTGTTAATTATAAGGGCTATCCATATATTAAATATCCGCTACCCCATATCTTTCCGTGGGTGTGATAAGAAGAAAAAACTAAGAAAAAACTAAGAAAATACTGCGATTGTCAACCCACCAAGAGTGACAACCAAGGCAAATATCCCACCTATGAGTAAATCTATGGGGGAGGTCTATGTTACGATGGTACTTTTTTTCTTTTAAAAAGCGTTACCCCCTACATTAGGACTTTCTCCTGTCGCGTAGGCAGTTTACAAACATAAATTGCATGAGGACAAACATCCATTTGATAGGCGGAACGGTGACGGCATAAGAGTTAAATAGGGATGTGGATAATTTTTATTCTGTTGTGGATAATTTATTCATACGCCTCATATATTCAATTGACATTTTGATAAAGCAAAAAAACTTAATAGTTTTTTTAATATAAAATAAGGGTGACAAACGAGCGCACAGCCAACTGATGTAAAGACATTCACATTTATCCTCGATTAAGAATCAAAATGCAGATGCGTTGCCACCCCTGAGGCCTAAGATGGAATGCCTCGTTTCTACTTAAAATGATCTCCAGCTCTGTACACTCACCATACGAAACACAGCAGCATTGAGCTTTCGTTAATAGTATATTATTTTATAGAATGAGTGTGAAAACAAGCACACAGTCCACCTGATGGTAAGTGGTTGCTGCAGCCCATAGACATCTACATCTATCCTCTATTACAAATCAAAATGTAGATGCGTTGTCACCCGTGAGGACTAAGATGGAATGCCTCATTTCCAGTAAAAAGGGCCTCCGGCCACCTGCACTCACCAAGCGAAACGCAGAGGCAAACCTCTACTTCACGCTGGTATTCTGTGAGGTCGTGGTACCACCCCGGTTCGAGCCGGCCCATCCGTGCAACAGCAAAAGCTGCTGCGTGGCTCTACCACTGTTAAACTGTGTTTTCTTACTATACATATCATGTCTTCGGTTGTGTGCAGTCATTATTTCCATAATAACTATACAAAGTGGCTATGGACACGAAACACTAATTGTGGATGATTTTTATTTTTCAAATTTGTCTAACGTAACGTATGTAACTGAGAAAAATGTTTCTTTTTGTAATGTTAGAGTGACAAACGAGCTAACGATGACTGACGGTAAATGTAACTACCGTAGCCCACGGACTTCACCAACCAACTTAAAGCAAAAAAACCGGCAAAGTGCGAGTCGGAGTCGCGCACCGAGGGTTCCGAACAAATCTGTAGCTATATAAGTTTAAAATTATTAAAAATATTTTTATTATATGATGTAACTAAAAATGTATACTTTTCGCAATTTTTCCTTTATCTGTGCTATAAAACGTTGCTTCGTACCAAATTTCAAGATTCTGAGGTCACGGGAAGTACCCTGTAGGTTTTGATTCCCTTGCGAATGTCGAAAGTTTACGGTACAAACGGATGTATCTTTTGATTGCGTTGGCTTAGAAGTTTGATTTTTTCACAACTCTAAGGGACAGTAGACTTGAGTATTTGATATGAATTTCAGCTTGATACCTCCACGCGTTCCTGAGAAAAAGGGTCTTGACAGACAGACAGACAGACAGACGGACGGACAACAAAGTGATCCTATAAGGGTTCCGTTTTTTCCTTTTAAGGTACGGAACCCTGAAAACGCTAGTGTGTTATCACCCCACAAGAATTGTTTTTTTTTTTATATAGAATAAGGGTAACATATGAGCACACAGTCCACCTGATGGTAAGTGGATGCTGTGGCCCATAGACATCTACATCTATTCTCGATTATGAATCAAAATGCAGATGCATTGTTACCCTCAGGGGTTAGTTATTAGTGTAAGTTATTAGTAACTTAAATGGAATACCTCCTTTCTTCTTAAAAAGGGTCTGAATGAAGTATGAAATGCCAAATAGCGTATTTATAATATTAGGTCTCATACGCTTCAAACACAACCACAACCATAGATGTACTGCTGTTAAGCGGCTGGGTGGTTGGTTGCAAACTTGACTAATCCCAAAGCAAAAAGGAGCCCTACTACTTAAGGCTCTTCCTGAGGTTTTCTCGCTTGCCTGTCTTAGACTACTATAGTTATATTACATGAACATTACTACTGAAGGGTTACAATTTAAAATCCACGCATGCGAAGCCGTGGGCAAAAGCTAGTAAAACAATAATAATGTTTTTAGAGCTCCGTCAAAACATGGGTTTTGAGATAGCTGGGGCTAGAAATGAGGAGTAGACGCATACACAAATGATGCTGTGTACATATAGAGGTACAATCAAAAACAAAATTTAACAAAATGCAACAAAATTTCTATAAACGTAGTGATAATCCAGTCACTACGTTTATAGAAACGTAGTGACTAGATTGTCTGCACTTTATTGACAGACATCTAAGTGTTTTAATTGTTTTTATGTTTGCTGATATAAGTATTAAAGCCAGGCTGGACAAAATATCGTACTTTAGATGCTATTTTAACTCGCGATAATTGATACTTCTTGAAATAGCATATGCTCGGAAAAAATAATTGTGTGCATGTAAATAAAGAACATTTTGTCGTCGGAATATCGTAAGTTTATTTCGCGCTGGACAAATATGCATACAGCGGATAAAGGAGGAAATCCTCGCCTTAAATTTTTACCGAGGAAATTGTTATTTTTAATATTCTATAATATAATTTCTTACATTTCCCTTATAGATAATTTTTACCGCTAATTAGTCGGCATCACTGTTGGCGTGTTGCCATCCGTTACAAAGTGTAGGTTCATCGGTACTTCATAATTGTCTACAATTTCCGTGGCGAAGCATTTCGTCAAACAAACACGCAGCGGTGTCGCGAGCGAAGGCCGCATGCAATCCGAATAGGGCGAGAGGTGCCCACTTCCTGTGATTTCGTTGGGTAAATAATGATTACAGTACAGCTAACCGCGATCCGAGCGCTCTGAAACGTCTTAAGATATCTAACGTAAAAAGTATCCGTCCGTCCATAACGCAGGGCCGTGGTAGCTCAGAGAATACACACATGCCCTAAGAGTTATTAATATACGAGAAAACCAAGTTCGGTTCTCGACGGCACCACTGAAATTAATTTCAGAAGTTAATTTACCACGCGCTTATTTCTTTGTGAGTAGACCTTGCTGGGCTGAGAAGTAGTAAAACATTTCGAAAATATTTGGGGTCTCCAAAAAAGCATTGGAGCGACTTGCTGGAATTTTCATTGGCCTAAAATCTTCTCAGAAATCAGATATTTGTGCCCAGCCGTGGAAGGTATGTAGACTTATCATCTTTATGTATAAAAATTACGTGTCACGTTGTTTGTCCGCGATGAACTCCTAAACTACTGAACTGATTTCAATGAAATTTGGCACACTGTGTGCAGTTTGGTCCAACAGGTTGGGAATAAGTTTAGAGTCTTGCGCAGTTAAGACGTGTCGAAAACATTTAAACCCGTGATCAAAATAAGCCTGAATAACATCATTATCGACGTAATGTTCAACGATGAATGAAAACGTAATAAAGATATTTACAATTAGCCGCGTGATAGCGTCGTAAAAGAAACCATTTACCCATTTGGTCCCATGGGTGTCGAGATAGGCGACTCTCAGAATTGTTAAAAAGATCTTATTGCTTCCAATAAATGGCAGTATAATCATCCTTTTTACTCTACACGTTAAAAGCCCAGACCAGAAACGTGCGACTAGATAATAAAGAGAATATTGGTGGACATTATATGGAAAAGACGTTTTTACATGCCCAGTTCCTATGCCCATGCCTAGTAATCATTATTGTAGGATACGTAGGGTAGCCAGCGAAGAATTCGACTTAAAGAAGAATAGAATTATGAAAAAATATCATGGGTTTGTTTATTACAAAATATTAAAATTAGCAAAGCAACGTTGCTTACTGTAATTTTCTTTTAATAAATAATTGGACAGAGCCGTGGTAGCTCAGGAGCGCTCGCTTTCACAGTACGCGAGCAACCCGGGTTCGATCCCCGCCGGCACCAGTGAAATTGTTAATTGAAATTTTAAGTGCTGATTTACCACGTGCTCGTCGGTGAAGGAAAACATCGTGAGAAAACCTGCATGTCTGAAAAATAAGAAAAAAATATTTTTGAAGACATGAAATTCGCCAACACGAATTGGGCAGGGCGGCAAACATTTCCTAGCTCTAAAAACCCTCATAGAAATTAGAAGGGCCTGGGCCCAGCAGTGGAACGTATGTAAGGTTGTAACTTTAAATTTAACTTTTAATGAATTGGTCCTTTATGTGTTCGTTTTTTTTATTACACGTTTTCTATTACCATGACCTCTTTGTCTATGTAAGTATGAATGTAATTGAATTTTTATACAGTGTTCAGTTTTCACCCACTTCTAGACGTCTGAATAATCTGAAATTGTGTGCGCGTATTAATAACCGATTACAATACAACGACTTCATGACATTGACCTACTGTACTCACTCGGATCATCGCAGCTCGAGATCAATGCGTGGTGTTGCAAGTATTCTTAAATTTTAAAACTATTTTCATAACAGCAACCATTTGTCAAAACTCTAGTTCTTCGTATTTATGAAAAATTCTGTAATTATTTTGCTGTTCGTGTGAGTCAATAACCTACAATCTCCAAGAGAGTATAGAACTATTTACAATAATAAATAAATCGTAAAGAGGCAATAATATCTGATCCAAGATGCAGATGCAGATAAACGTTATGTATGAAAACAAAATTCATAAAGCTTTATAAAATAAAAAAGGAATCAATCAAATATCGATATAATAAGATTGGATCACCAGCTTCCTTACAGATCGGAGCATCAAGGTCGTTGTAGACGGTGCATGCTCCGACTACAAGCCTATTAACGCTGGTGTTCCACAAGGCTGTGTGCTATCACCAACGCTGTTTCTTCTGCATATCAATGATATGTTGCTAACTGGTAACATTCATTGCTATGCGGATGACAGCACTGGTGATGCTCTATACACCGGCCGTGCCAGTATTTCTCGGGAAAACGTCGCCGAGTCTGAACAAAGTCTCGGATTGGGGGCGACTAAATCTAGTCCAGTTTAATCCTCAGAAGACACAAGTTTGCGCGTTTACCGCTAAAAAGAACCCCTTTGTCGTATCTCCTCAGTTTCAAGGCACTCCCCTTCTTGCCTCAGCCAGTATCGGAATCCTCGGAGTCGACATATCGAGTAACGTGCAGTTTCGTGGTCACTTGGAAGAGAAGGCCAAATTGGCCTCTAAAAGCTTGGCGTGCTCAGCAGAGCGGGACAGTATTTCATGCCGCCACACCGCCTGCAACTTTACAAGGCGCAGGTTCGGCCTCACGTGGAATACTGTTCCCATAGAGATGGGAACAGTATTCCATGGAAGGAGCTGGCACTGGGGAGCCCCTGCCCAGAGGGGCAGGGGCTCCCCAGTGCCAGCTCCTTCCACTTGACCGCATCCAGCGCAGAGCGGCTCGAATCGTCAACGACCGAGTCCTTTCCGATCGGCTCGATTCATTGGCACTGCGAAGAGATGTTGCATCCCTTTGCATTTTCTTTCGCATCTACCACGGGGAGTGCTCTGAGGAATTGTTCGGATTAATCCCAGCCGCCAAATTTCACGAACGCACATCGCGGCAGAACTCCCGATACCATCCACACCATCTGGATAATTGGCGCTCCACTACTGTGCGATTTAGAAGATGTTTTCTTCCTCGCACGACTTCCTTGTGGAATCGATTACCATCAGCGATTTTTCCGAACCGATACGACTTAGGGACCTTCAAGAAAAGAGCGTACTCCTTTTTAAAAGGCCGGCAACGCATCTGCGATTCCCTCCCTGGTGTTGCAGCTGTTCATGGGCGGCGGTAGTCACTTACCATCAGGTGAGCCGCATGCTCGTTTGCCCCCTCTCCTATAAAAAAAATCTACCCTCGATTACCAATCATACTGCAGATGCGTTGTCACCCGTGAGGACTAAGATGGAATGTCTCTTTTCCAGTAAAAAGGTTCTCCGGTTCTCTACACTAACCATACGAAACACAGCAGTGTTAAGATACTATTTCACGCTGGTATTCACCGCTCGAACTTAAAACCAGCGCTTTTGATTCGCCAACAGCATATAAGCTGAGTGAGATCCGTTTGCTCAACGCGCTACAACCAACGCATGTGGCGGGAAAATGTAAATCTATACATATAGATAAAGTTGGAGTGTCTGTCTGTAATATTTAAATAACTGGCTTCTATTTAGATCAGGGGGTTACTTTCATACTATTAAGACAAAAACATTTTTAAAATGTTTATGTCTGTATGTCTATAATCTTATTCTGAGGTTAAGACACGAAATTAAATCCCGCGGAATATACATTCCATGTAAGGGTGAACTTGCGCCTTGTAAGGTTGCAAGCGGTGTGCCGGCATGAAATACTGTCCCGCTCCTGCAAAACACGCCAAGCTTTATAGAGGCCAATTTGTTTGTTAACTAATTAATATGTATGTTAAGTATGGTATTTTACAGCTAATGTCAAATTTTTCGAAGATTATGCCACCGCGGCTATGAAACTTCTATAGGTAGAAGGACTCTTCTAAAACCATATTTTAAACTTGGAACTATCAATAAACCACGTTGTGTATAAGACTGAGTATCGAATTACATGTGTGGCGTGTTTGCAAATCTTTTTTTCTTTTAATTCAGAAAAGAAAAAATCTAAATTTTATTCGACATTAAAGCAGTTATTCTAATAGTTCTGAAATGTTGTCCTACATATTTATAAAAGGCAAGTCTCACAGAACACACAGCCCAGCCTGGGTTACATGAGAAAAATTCTAGTCATTCTCTTATAAGATAATAAACTTGTTGCCGGTTATTTATTTTCGTGGCACAAATAAAAAACGCGCTCAGGCTTAGTGGAATCTCGCTGCGACCGATTAAACCGGATGCACACGGCCGTGACCGGAAGCTCCCCTTTAATCTTAAAACGGCCACAGCGAATCTTTTAACAGAGCAGGAATTTTTCTACTCGGCTGGTCACTAAATATTTTGTCAAACGATCGCACGGGGCGAACTTTTTAGGTTGTTCTGTTTTTTCACATCCGCGGCCGAAGAGTCGTCGACTCCGGCTGTAGTCTATACTAAGCCGTTAATGCATTGGAGATTTCTTTTTTGCTAATTTGGCTACGGGACATCTTCCGGTTCAGATAAGAAGCCGTATAGCCATCACCTGATCTTGTTCATGAGAATTCACAGGTAGCACGAATCGTATATACGAGTTTACGCGCCTTTCCCACACTTTTTTGCAATTGTTTGTTAAAAAATATTTCTGATCTTAGTTGAGAAGGCTATGCGCTTTCTGTAAATTTTAGAGTACGCAGTTAACTCGGATTCTTTCCCCGCCGACACCAATCGTGCTCGACGGGAAAAAACGAAGACATTTAAACTCCGCCAACACGCATGAGGGCAGCGCGGAGAACTCTCTCTTACCTTTAAACCCTCTCGGAAATGAGAGGAAGCTTGTGCCCAGGAGTGGGATGCATATAGGCTGTAACTCCTAGGTAAGTGAAATGCGTTCGGTTGGGCGTGTAGCGTAGCCTCACGTTCAGCATACAATTTCATCGTGCAAATCGTCGTGCGTTTCATAGCATCGTGAAAAATAGCAGTGTAATGCGGCTTATATTCGTATGGTAGGTGACATGAACAGGAGACCATTTTTACTGGTAACAAGGCATTTCGTCTTATTACTCAGGTGTGACAGATACATTTTGATTATTAATCGAGGGTAGATGAAGGAGTCAAATGTTAATATGCCGCGACATCCACTCATCATCGCCATAAGAAAATCCACTACCCCATATTATCGTTCAGTGGGTTACGTAAGAGGCGACAGATGGAAACTAAAACAGAAAATGGTAGCAACATAGGCTCCAAGGCGCAGTGACTTAGCAACGACTTGCAGCGCTAAGGGCCGTGGGTTCGAACCCCGCACGGAACAAGTATTTGTATGGCCTGCGAGTAATTTTTCCGGGTCTGGATGTTTGTACTTGTGAAATTTAGAAAAAGAAAATCCTAGTGTGAATATTTTTTTAAATTTTATTTAAAAAAATATTCTTGATAACAAACAATACAATAAAAAGCTGCATTTGCAACATACCTGCTAAGCGTGATAACTATGACAAGTATCTGCCCTATGAGGCAATCTATGGGGCAGGCCTACGTCCAGCAGTGGACGATGACAGGCTGCCATGATAAAGATGATCATCAGGTAAACTGTGTGTTCGTTTGTCACCTTTATTTTAATGAGTCATCATGTACTGCATTTTTTTTATTATCTTCATTTAGGAAGGCCTTTATCCTAAAAGGATATCTCAGCCCTATCGTACCTTACCTTGTTACTGTTACACATGTCATCATGTGTATTTAGAAAGTGTGAATCAATGTGATAAAACATAAAATTAGTGACTTTGTCACTTCTGAGCGGCTCCGGTGTGTATACTTAAAAACCAACCTATTTCACCCAAATTAATATCAAATATTCGCCAGATTCTCCGTTTCCCTTTGATGTTTGACACATTCTGCTAGCATATGTTGGATGTCTTCTTTTTTTATAATAATGCTATATCAAAATTAGTGCATTGTTTTAACGTTAATAATCTACATTTAAACGGAGATAAAACTAATTGTGTTAGATTTACAACATATACAACATAACATGGGCCCCCATATATCCACATTAGCAAGCAGACTAAGTTCTGCAGCCTGTGCTGTAAAAAAGATTAGAGGTCTCACTAGTGTTGAGACAGCTAGATTAGTTTATTTCAGTTATTTCCATACCATAATGTCTTATGGGATTTTGCTATGTGGAAATGCGGCTGATTCAGAAACTATTTTTGTTTTACAGAAAAGGGCCATTAGAGCTATTTACAATCTAAAACCGAGAGAGTCTCTTAGAGATAAATTTAAAGAAATAAATATATTAACTTTGGCCTCTCAGTATATTTACGAAAATTTAATATATGTTCACAAAAACAAAGGTAATTTTAGTAAAAAAAGTGATATACATTCTGTAAACACTAGGAACAAACACAAGCTAGTGATACCAGTTTCTGGACTCCACAGAATCAGTAATTCATTCTTAGGGCAATGTATATACGCTATTACAACAAAGTCCCGGAAAGTGTACAGGCTCTCTCTATTACCAAGTTTAAATGTTTTGTTAAGCTGAAACTGTATAAAAAGGGTTATTAATTATTATAGTATAAATGAGTACATGGTTGATAAAAACCCCTGGGAATGAGGTGGTCGTTTCCAAGCAGTTTGTAAAATAAATTTAGTAAATAGTTTGTAATCATTTATATAGTAAAATTTATTTAAAAAAAAGTCCCGCTGGGTTTCTTGCTGTTTCTTCCCAGGACAGAGAGTTTTTTCGAACCAGTGGTAAAGTAAAAATGACTTTTAATAAGAATTACTCATGTAATGTATATTGAATAAAAAAATATTCTATTCTATTCTATATAGAATATAGGTGACAAACGAGCACACAGTCCACCTGATGGTAAGTGGATGCTGTGGCCCATCGACATCTACGTTTATCCTCGATTAAGAATCAAAATGCAGATGCGTTGTCACCCCTGAGGACTAAGATGGAATGCCTCGTTTCCAGTAAAAGGGTATCCGGTTCTCTACACTCACCATACGAAACACAGCAGTATTAAGCTGCTATTTTACGCTGGTGTTCTGTGCGAGCATAGGCCTACCCCGGTCGAGCCGACCCATTCGTACTGCAATCATAATATAGCTGCAGCGTGGCTCAACCACTTATAAAATAATTCTAAAATGTGACAAATATCGCAATTAAGCCAGTATGCCTTTTTCATCAAAAACACAATTATTTTCTTTTGAGGCATTGCCCAGAATGTAACCTATGAATAGTAATTATATAATTTATGAACTGGAATGTTAAGACGATTGTGAACCTTGATCCCGACGTCATTATTACCTTATTTTATCCCTTTTTTGATACCAATGCTAAACTATTGGCAATATTTAATCAAACTCCCCACAAGTATACTTCCTCTCGCACTTGTAAAGGTATTGCCCATATATAACTAATCTGTGGAATTTGAATATGCCACCATTGGTCAATCGTCAGAGCCGCTTTCGTTGGTTAAGCAGAATGCACCGCTTAGCGATAAGGTAAGAGAACATACCAGCCTCTTCAACAAAATGTCAATACTTTACCTGCTACATTTATTACGAGGCTGTTATAGCTCCACATGCTGATATTTGCTGGTGCAATCAGAAATATCGATGTTATTTATAATAAGCAAGGAGTAAAATAAGTTATTACTTCACACAATATATCGTGCTCTGCTTAGTGATATGGAAGTAAAGGAGGCGAGAGAGATATGTCAGGTTCGTACCAAATGGAAGTCCGTAGTCTCTGCCCTTCTCACCCCTGGGTGACTGGCGTGAGTGTTTATGTATGTGTGTAGATTCTGCATACATACATAAACACTCAGTCATATATTCTACATTGTAGAATATATTGTCAATTGATCACCTAATCTTAGTTTAGATATGAATGTTTTAACTTGATCAAACCATCATGATTTGCTGTGAATTTAACAAAAATGAATACTTAATTGTATACCTAACTACTTATTTTTATAGATTTTTACTTATTGTTATGACAAGATAATTCTTTTTTTGTGTTTGAGTAAAAAAATAAATATGGATCAGTTTTACCAAAAATATTTTAAATATTATCGACCTCTTAAACGACGAGTCTTGAATATTCAATTCACTTTTTCATTATAAATTAATTATTTATATATATGTATATTTATGATATATTATAGAATATTAGATATATTATATACATATATATATATGTGTGTGTTATATTCTATACGCGTGTGATTTAACCAATTAAAACTTGGCACTATATTATGCGGTATTCTGTGAAAACGTATTCCTTGGTGCTGCAGCCATAATAGCAGCACCGTGGTTCAAAATTGTTCCTTTTTCCTGTTCTATCTGGAAGTCCTTTTTGATTATTACCACTATCTTACCTATATACGGGCGGGCGGGCTTTAGAGCGTGCGTGCGTACGTGCGTGCGTGCGTACGTGAGTGCGTGCGAGCGTGCATGCGTGCGTGCGTGCGTGGTTGCGTGCGTGCGTGCGTGCGTGCGTGCGTGTGTGTGTGTGTGTGTGTGTGTGTGTGTGCGGGCGTCCGTGTGTGTGGTGTATACATAGGTGGACTATTAGCTCGTTTGACACTTAATATTATTAAAAAAAATATCAGCGCCAAGATACCGCACGTGTGCTAACTAACCAATCTACCTGCACACCTTGGCAAAACTTCAAGTAAAAAATGCTAAACTGCGGTTTGAAAAAGGCTCATAATATTGAAGATTATTTAAATAATTTTCTGCGAAAGCTCAAAGGAAGCTTACTTTTTTTAATTTAATAAGTCTCGACTTCGATCGAAAATCCCTGCTTAATCAGCAAGTCAACTTAATAAATGTTTAGTTTAATCAATTTATTCCATTGTGGTCTACAGGGAAGTTATACGCCGCTCTCGGCCGACGGGGCGGTCGCGTTGTAGGCAGCGACTTGCAAAGCGGCTCGTCGTCATTCCGGGTGCGCGCGCTAATGCCCGTCGCTGAGAGTTTCAAGTTCGCGCTCGAGCTGCGCACGCACACCTCGGGCTTGGCGGCGCCCCAACTCATGTTCAGCCACTGGGAGGTGAGTGAAGAACTGATTTTGTGAATTTAACTCAATAAAGTTTGTTTTTTGCCCTACTGCTCCAGAAGGAGGGTAATGTTTTTCGAGAGTATGTATGTATGTCTATTTCTTTGGCACGCTCTGTAACCCAAACGGCATGATGAATTTTAAATATAAGGTGTCGTAAGATACGTCTTAATTGTGGGAGTGACATAGGATATATTTTTTTTCTCTTTTCAGTAAACTTTTTACGCAGTCGGGTTTTTAATCACTGTTTTAACCTTTAAGCATCTTCTTTCTATCTCAACAGGAGTGATGAATATAAAAATGGCTCAAAAATGTAATCGTAAGAAAACAAGTTGGAGACATAAATGGTATTCAGTACAATTGTATCCTCTGCAACCATTCGATTTCAAACTTTACTGATTTTTTTTTATTGCAGCTTGGGTCTACAGTAGAGCTGCAGCTGTATTAAGGATCATCTCGACGTTCTACCGATCTTACAGCATAGACACCGTCGAAATTGCAGCATAATGTTTCGTATGATTCACTATATCTTGAACTGTAGACTCCTCACTGAAAATTCAGGGGTAGCAGGCATCGGCATTTTGATTTTTAATCGACGATGGATATAGTTGTCTTCTGGACCAACGTCCACTTACCAGTGTGCTTGTTTGTCATCCTTAGTTGTATAAAAAAACATGCGCATCATTGATGATAATTTTCCTATATTAGCTTTGGTTCGAATTTCTCTCAGGACAACATTTGTACTAATTGGAATCTGTTTACTTCCGACAGTATTCGGATGTAGTCGTCGTGTTTAATATAGACCAAGAGTATTAATTTAAAGTTGAATTTACTACATATAATCATATACATACATATAATCACGCCTCTTTCCCGTAGGGGGAGGCAGAGACCACTTCTTTCCACTTACTACGATCCTTACATACTTGTTTCGCTTCGTCCACTTTCATTATTCCCTTCATACATGCTCTTCGGTTTAGGGTACTCTTGACCTGGCCTTTTTTCAACTTTTTTTCTTTGGTCCACCCCTTCCAACACTTTCATTCACACTCGCCTATAGCCGCGTCTCCACCAAAGTTTTGTTGTCAACACAACATTTGCCAACAAAACTTGTTTCCATTTTCGGCGGCAACGTCAAAGGAATACGCTTGTTGCCAACATTTGTTCCCTCGGTGGAGACGCTTGTTGACAGAAACATTTGTTGGCAACACGTGTTGGCAACTGTTGTGTTGGCAACAAAACTTTGGTGGAGACGCGGCTTTATACACCTTTTTCGTCAATCGTTCTTCATTCATTCTCTCTACATGGCCAAACCATCTCAGCATACCTTTCTCAATTTTTGTCACTACATCTTCTTTTAGACCACACCGTTTCCTTATCTCACTATTTATTATCCTGTCACTCAGTTTAACTCCTATCATACTTCTTAACGCTCTCATCTCAACTGTATTTATTCTGCTTTCATGTTTCTTCTGCCATACCCACACTTCCGTACATGAGTGTCGGAACCAACACCCTCTCATGCACAGCCAAACGAGCCTTGTTAGACACCTTCTGACTGCTCATAAAGGATTTCAAAGCTCCATTCACCATGTTTCCTGCATTCACTCTCACACTTTCCATCTCTCGTAAACTTTGAACCCAGATACACAAACTCCTTCATCTGTTCAATTTGTTCATCTATAATCACGAGATTGCAGTCTGTCACTGTCTCATCTCTTTCAAACACCATCACTTTCGTCTTCTTTACATTCATCTACATTCCCTTTTTAACATACGCTCCACTCATAGCAGTTACCATCTCCCGCAACTCCTCGGCCGAAAACGCAAGTAGTACTTGGTCATCAGCATAGAGAAAACATTTGACGAGTAACTCATTCATTCTCAACTCACTTTCATTCTCTTTTAAATCTGTCAAGCAATTGTGCATGAACAGATTAAACAGCCACGGTGACGCTACACATCCCTGTCTAACACCTTTTTCGATATTAAACCATTCAGTATATGCCCCGTTTATCCTTACACAAGCACTAGAATCCCTATAATGAGATTGCAATGCTCGTATGAGGATACTGCTCACACCGTTCACGGACAGTGCTGACCACAATTCATTCCTCACCACTCTATCATAGGCCTTTTACTACAACATTGAATAAAACAAATTTTGCGGATTTCTTTTACTTCCCGACCATTTTCCCATGGTCACGAGAGGGGGGGGGGGGGTGGAAAGGAGGACTTTAATTATTGTCTTTTGATCATCTTTGGGTATCTTGATGTCTTGCAGTGACATACTTGGGATTACATTTAATTTTACCAGTATGTCAAACACCTCACTTCCCCCCATGACCACGAAGTCTGTACAATGCCTGAAAAATCAGGAAAAAAAAATTAAAATAAACGCGATAAAATCCGTAAAATCTTCAACAGGTTATAGACATTGATCCATTCTGGCAACCACGTACCGAGGAGGAGTATCTGCACTGGGGCGAAAAATGGGACGGCGTGAACAGAGCGAAGGCCTACATGGACTCAGTGCGAGCCAGGAAAGGATTAGCCACCGATAAGCAGCTTGTGCAGCACGCAGAAAAACAGAGGACTCTCTCCAAGAACAAGTAGCGAGTTTCGAAATACTGTAATATAATATATTTTCCAATATATATTTTTAAGTTACACTTTATAATTTTTAGTTTTCATTTGATATGAAATTAAAATTGTTATGGAATTAACTTGTAATATTTTGTATATTTTTCAATACATTTCAATTACCTTTTTAGTTTGCTCCTTTTTATAGTCTACCCTTTAATTTAAACATTTAACAATAATTTGAATTAATTTTCAGTTGATTTGAAAGACATAATGGACCGATTTTTCAATCCTCCGATAAAAGTTATTTTTAGGTTAAAATATAATACTCGTATTAAACAAATTATAACTTATAGGTGTGTGAAGAAAATAGTTCAATTTTTTCACTTTTATATTCAGTCAGGTCATAATTTATTTTATGAACAAATTTATGTATATGACGATTGAAAAATCTGGTTGGAAAATAAATATTTAATGCCTGGATTATACGAGATTAGTTTATCAATATAGGTACAATTTATTGAAAGGTACAACGCGCTGCGCTAATGTTTTCTCGGACTTTACATGCCTTCGAAATATTTATTTGATTTCTCGGACATGATTTCTCGCTGTTGGACATGTGGTAAATCTACACTTAAATTTGCAATTAACAATTGATTGTTGCAGGCGGGGACCGAACCCGGATGATTCATAGCAAGTGCTTAATCCCGGCGGTACCACGGCTCTGTAATAAAAAGTTTTAATTGTTATACTCCAGCACACTTGCAAGTGTCATGTTACTTGAAGAACTTAAATATTTATTTGAAGATTATATAGTTTCTTCAAAACACACGAGTTCCACAATTTGAGTTTTAATATTTTTTTAATTATTGGATAAGTGAAATAAAAAGATTAAAAGTTACGTAACAATTTTGTAGAAACGCCATCTTTCCAACAGGCGTATTTCGTTCGAATCACTCCAAGAATATGTTAATCTAAAAGTATGAATGGATTGCAATGCTTTTAAATTGTAAACTTGCTTGGGCTGAACTGAAATTATAAGCAAGGATACAAACAACTTTCGCTAGAGCTTTGATGAACTAGCCTTAGGTATCCAAGGCATTCATGAAATGTTAATAAATGTTTTTTTTTATAGGATAGGGTGACAAACGAGCACACAGTCCACCTGATGGTAAGTGGTTGCTGTCGCCCATAGACATCCACATCTATCCTCAATGAAGAATCAAAATGCAGATGCGTTGCCACCCGTGAGAACTAAGATGGAATGCCTCTTTTCCAGTAAAAAGGGTCTCCGATTCTCCACACTTACCATACGAAACACAGCAGTGTTAAGCTGCTTTACGCTGGTATTCTGTGAGAGCGTGATCCTTCCCCGATCGAGCCGACCCATTCGTGCTACAACTATACTACTAATATAGAAACCTGTTTTTTCTTTTTACAAGTGTTTTATTGTTGTAAGCGACAGTTGCCACGAAATTAAAATCGTGGTCGGAAACTACCATCCGACCAATGATTAAAACAAAAAAGTGCAGATACCCACCGTGCTTAGCCGCAAAAAGTAGATCAAAACTACTGAGGCACATTCGAGTTATGATCGGCGGATCGGCACTATCATATTGTACACACGTGCCGCTATTCTTTGAACATACTTAGAACTCTCTTAAATATTCATCGAAATGCCCTTCTGCTCATTTTACAAATTTACCAATCACTCAGACAAAAAAGTCCCTTGGAGACTCCAAGAGGCTTGA
Source organism: Parnassius glacialis (assembly GCA_033319125.1). Taxonomy (NCBI): domain Eukaryota; kingdom Metazoa; phylum Arthropoda; class Insecta; order Lepidoptera; family Papilionidae; genus Parnassius; species Parnassius glacialis. Next base: position 27,349,737 of record JAVANC010000028.1, on the reverse strand, counting down.
AGAGGATTGAGAACTTCAAGTTAGAATTACCTTTCATGTGTGTATGTGCATACGTACCGTATCTTCTTTTTGTTTACCTATATCACTGCATTTGATTTCTTTTCCGGCGTGTGAATCACTTGTAGCACACAATCATTTTAAGCTAAGTTAAAGTAGTCAACGGCCGAATAAGTAGTGTTGATAACAATTGTTAACTTTTAAGCCTTATAAAACTCAAGATATTAAAACGTGTTGCATATATTTTCAAGGCATTTGTTAGCCTGTGGTACAACTATTTAATTTTACTGGAAAAGAGGCATTCCATCTTAGTCCTCACGGGTGACAACGCATCTGCATTTTGATTCGCAAACGAGGATAGATATAGATGTCTATGGGCCACACACGGAGCAAATACAAAGAGGAGGTGTAATTAGATTTCACTATGTAACAACCCGTGACAATTTGCGGGGTGAAGGGATGTTGAGCCCCGCCCACTTTACTATTTTCCATCTACCGATAAATTGTAAAACTACTCGCATCGTTCCATATCGATGTTGCAATGTAGTTTAGCTACCTTGACGATAGAGAGCGAACTGGTCACAAAATGATTATAAAGACTATAAAAATAATAATTTGGCGTTTATAAATTCTTTAGGACTTAATATAAAACAAATTTCAACACCGTATGATTATTTTACCAATACTGAGCTCTACGTACTTTTATATTTTTTGTTCCCATGACACAAAGTATCGCCATCTAGTGTCGAAACATTTAATTACATTTGAAGAAAGCCGACGCAGATTTTTCTGGAACCTTTTTAATAAATTAAAAAATATAAATAATTTTTAATAAAATTACTTACTAATTAAATGTGATGCCATCCACAGCATCAGAGCGTCTATCTGTGTAGTTTTTACAGGATTAAACAACACTTCATCCTTTTCTTCTTAATACTACGAAAATACACCGATTTGCAATTTTCGACACGTGCGCACAAGACCAACGCGGACAGTATTTTAATTAAAGTCACGCCCACTGATGACGTCAGGACCCAGTTAGAATCACAGTGCACAGTTGCTTATGCCATCTCCTCTTGTATTTGCTTCGTGGGGCCACAGCAACCACTTACCCTCAGGTGGACTGGGTGCTCGTTTGTCACCCTAACAAGAAGTATGAAATAAATTTCACATTTAGCTATGTTTATTGCGATGCTCAGGGTCGTCCTATTCCAATGTTTAAATATTTTGATAGATTTTTTTAAACTCACAAAATTTTATTGTTTCCTTTTTATTAATCTAATCGCAAGCGAATAAAGTTTTTATTAACACATGTTATATCATAAATATTGAATTCGTTTTTTAAATAAACGTATAAAAAATAGCGTTGCACATTGCCCCAAATGGAATAAATACCAAAAAATTATGTTTGGGTGTAGAGATATTCTCACTATTTATGTGCTACTACTTCCGATAGTGACGTAGAAAATACGTTACCCAATCTTATACCGGTAAAAGCGTATCGAAAAAGGAGACTTAATTTTGGGAAATGATTAGATCTGTCACTTCCGAAACCTAAAATTATATCCATGTTGTATAACATAAATACAGGCTTATTTTCCAAAGATCTAAATTTTAAAATTACGTTTAAATATATAAATGGTTATTGCAGTTTTTGAAAATACGCGTAAATAAGGCTTACTTTTATTTGAAATCATCCCAAACTGAATGTAATTTATGGGCAACAACTACTCGTACGCGCGCTCTTCTGTGTGCGATTCAATTTACAACATTTTGCCGACCGATCCACCCTTACAAATGTGTGCGTGCGTAGTAAAATAGTAGGCGTTAGATATTTATGAATGACAATCAATTATAATAATGCACAGAATATTTGAGATATTTTTTAATTAATTATTGTTACTTATTCTGAGAACCTTCTCTGCAAATTTAGCTGGTTATTGCAAAAAAAAAATCCCTGTACCCTAACCGATAAAGGAAAGTGGTCTTAAAAGTGCGAAACGTCTGGTTGTAAATTCACCTCTCGGTTCACTTAAAGTTACAAAAACTTATATACTTACGTCCCACTGCTGCGATTTTAGGGCAAGGAAATGTCCGCCGCACTGCTCCAATGCATGTTGGCGGACTTCACATGTCTTTCAAATATTTTTTTTTATTATTTCTCAGACATGCCGAGCACGTGAAACCACTCACAAAAATGCTCGTCTAATCAAGAACTCATGCGATAGATAGTAAGTATCACGACTGTCTTGTTGGTTTAGCGCTTGTAAGCGGGACTGCTGGTCGTGAGGTCTTGGAGTCCTGGATTTGAATCCTGTTACCGTTACCATTATAGCCTATTAAACTCCACTGGCCTTCCCCATAGATTGCCTCATAAAGAGGATATTTACCATAGTTGCCACGTTTGTTAAAGGGATTGGTAGCTGCAGCTTGTTATTTTTTGTCGTTATTAGGAAGACGATCTACTTACTGATCATTTCCCTCTGTCGCTTCTTACGACACCCACGGGATGATATCTGGTAGTGGATATTCTTACACCGCCACTTCACGGTAAATCGTTTCGGTTGAATCCCGAGTTGGGCAAAAACCAGTTATTGGATATCTCTGTCCAAAAATTCTCATTATCAGTCCGGAATTAGGAAGTTGGCGGTGGTTTCACCCTCGTGCTTTGGAGAGCACGTAAAGTGGTTCAGCGCCTGATCTATCTCCGATCGTGTTGGATTTCCGTCTCATTGGACCAAAGATTGAAGGAATAAAGAGTGCATTTATGTTTGTTTACACACACACACACACACACACATGCACTATAATCCTGCCCTGCGCAGATGGCTAGTTTCCATTGAGACTAGACGCGGTAATCTAAATTGGGTCTGGAGAACATTATTTTTTTAAGTGCTATTTTAAATAAAATAGGACTTGAAATAAAACAAAACAAGCGTTCTGTATATATCAATAATATTATATTTACATTAAATAACAAACAACCCATTTATGTATTGTATTTACAAAATTACTGCTACAACAAACGAAATATAACAATTCATAAGTAGAACAGTACATAAAAACCAGCTGAAAAATAAATTTACATTTACGATGTTTAAAATCGAGCTCTACACATGTAACTCTCACGATTAAATTATTATTACTAAATAGTATAAGTATACCAACACCTGGCAACACTTGTTAAAATTTCCACACAACTAGCGTTATTCGGATTGAAATAAACCTTTCGCCATTGATAAATGAAATGTAATGTGAACAATAAATCAATAAAGGGAAACAATTTAACGTTTAATAGTAATATTTCAACGGCAAAGTCAAAATTGTAGAGAAAGTAGCAAATTTAATAGTAACATTAAAATGTACTTAAAATAGAATACATAGTTATTATAAGGAGGATAGTAATGGAAAAAGTATTAAGTTAAGTAAGATACATTAAAAATCTTAAGACACAAGATGGCGATGTATCGGCTACTGCCAATACTTAAGAATATGTATAAAATTATAGAGTAATAATTCTGATTTCTACTGTCTACCAGATTATTCCATTAATTTACAAATCGTCGATCGTTTATTTATTAACATACGGCATACTATTTTTATTAGCAAATGTTAGAGCGCAAAAAGTTATCATTTACTCATATTCTAAATGTTATAGAAATGGCTCACTATTATTTACCGGAGCCGAATAATGCATCAGACTAGCGATGCGCGTTTACACGCGGTTAACCAACCAGCCTTCCCAGCATCGGATGAGCAAATCTTTCTTTTTTATAGAATGCGGGTGACAAACAAGCACACAATCCACCTGGTGGTAAGTGGATGCTGTGGCTTATAGACATCTATATCTATCTTCAATTAAAAATCAAAAGCGTTGCGTTGTCACCCCTGAGGACTAAGATGGAATGCCTTGTTTCCAGTAAAAAGGGTATCCGGTCATTTAAGACATTCGACAAAATGCAAATGTGAAAGCCTAGACAATATTCAACAGAGGATTTAAATGGCTGATAAGTTATTAATTGTTGGTATAACTTCTTTTAACTCAATCACGTTCGCAATGTTAAAATTTCAATTATTTAATTTTACAATCATCCTTAATTAAATGAATATGGGAATGATTGTAAAATATATGTAAATAATATGTTGATTTTATGGTCCTTCTTCAACATCACTGTTTAATGTGTTAGTATTATTTATAAATGCATGCATTGGGAATTCGCATTACGTATTACTTTTATTTTAACTGGTTTTTAATGTGCTTCGAACTGAAATGGGTTTAAACTGAAATATACATCGGAAAAATAGAGAATATCCAGTTTGTCATTAATATCAAAATAAATAAAACGCACATATCATTTAAAAAATAAAAATACGTATTTATGACCATAACTACAGGTTAAACATTGTACAAACTTTGCTATAAACTAACTATGATATTCCGACTAATCTAAGTTTTCGTCTTTGGCAAAATTATATTGATTTATATTGTTGCTGTCCATTTAATTACTTAACACACACCACAGCCTTGGATATATTATTAATGAATAGCGATGTACAGAGAAGCCTAATTCGATTTACTAAAAAATAAAATTTTGGCTCCAATGGTAACAACAATACAAAAATAAAAATCGACACAAAACAACTGGTCCAAACAACCTACACCAAATAATAACGAATGTAATCACATTGTATATTGCACTCATTTCATGAATTAGAAATACAGTATTTTGTTCTTAAAAGTTATTTAAATTTCGATTTACTTTTTACCTTAATTAAACATAAAAATTAAAATCGAATAAATATTACAGCACAATATACATAAACAATAACGTAACAGCTGTTAAATTCAAAATACTTTGACTTGTAGGATCGCAACGCAAAGTATTTTAATAACATTGTTCATAATCTAATTGTTTCACTAATTTTAAAATAGCCTGATTTTGTCTGCATAGCAGTTTTTAAAAATGTTGCTGGTCCATTACGTCTAATAAACTTTTACATACAAATGGGGTAGTTAACACTCATGTTTTCGTGGCCTGTGAAAACGAAACTTTTCTGTGCATTTTGTTTAAAAAAAATTATAGGAACAGTAATCAATGATATCATATTTTTTAGTAATCCTATTAACATTTGTATAGTTTTGAATGTTAAATATCTTATATGTTATAAATAAATTTAGATAGAAAACTGACACTTTTGAGATATTACTGCGAGTAGCAAATTCAAACTGTATGAAAATAGGCTGATTTTTAATCATCAAGTAAAACTTGTTCATATTATAATAAATTACAGTATAAACAAATTAAACATTTCAGTTGTGTAAGTAAACAAAGTAGTTCAATTGTTTCACTTTTATATTCAGACGGGTTATAGTTTAACAATATAAACTTTTATTTATCGCCGTGTAATGGCGACGTAAGACAATCCACTAACTCATATCATCCCGAGGGTGTCGTGAGAGGCGACAGAGGCAAAATAAAACTGTAGATGGCGGCAATATTTTCTCGATAACAACTCAAAATAATAAAAAAACTAAGGTTATAAACAGTAACAGTTGGTATGATTATTCTATTTCACGATGAAGGTTTGACTTTGGTTGTTTTTAGCCGTGCACATACACGTTGTGTTAGTGTGCGTAGACCTCGGGAGCGCTCAATCACGCGAGTCGAAGAAATCGCAGAGATCACAAATTTACACACACAAACGCGCATGTCATGTTGCTAAGCGTGGACACTATAGCAAATATGTCCCCTATGAGGCAATCTATGGGGGAGGTCTATGTTCAGCAGTGGATTTTGATAGCGTGTAGTTAGTTTACGACGGGCTGATTTCCGCAACTCCACGTCTATGCGCGTATTTTGCGTGTGGGCAGGAATAATATGCTTATTCGAGCCATGAGATCTCCCCGAAGAAGCTCAATAGTCCTTTGATGTTGCATGCAACTTAGGGGAGTGATCTCGGCGTGCCGAGATGTTTAGCCCTGTACGTAGCGACCTCCGGACTTTTCAATATCACATGGGTCGCCGTTTCTTCTACCCACATACATGCCCTGCACAAGGGACTATCTGTAACACCTATAGTAAATAAATGCTTGTTAAAATTGCCGTGTCCTGTGATAGATAGCACTTGTTACTATCCTAATCTGCGGCTTGTTCAGTTTGTTGATAGCGTGTAATGATGATTATGAATGAATAGTCAGCGATCAGTCAGTCATAAATAATTTATTACTGGTGGTGTTAACTACCTTATTCAACAAGTTATATGTTATATGTATTATTTAAATTAAGTACATGTCTATAGAGACATGAAAACGATTATACTTGAGCGTTACTAAGGACTAGAATGACAATATAATACAATAGAGAATTCAACATATTATAATGTTATGTACTTATTGTCACGGGAACAGAATCTTCGTATATCGTGACAAATGATTAAGTTATCAGGGTTTTTGTCTCTTCAGTACTGAGTACATCATATCTTAAATTTTGTTTATTACGTCAAAATTCTTCACGTAATAGGTTAAAACTACTTTATAATTATTAAATGAATTTGCATTGAAGTTTTTAAATTGCATTGCCGTTAAATACTCTATTGCAAAGAAATATAAAGATACACAGGCTATATTAACGTGAAATCTTATTATATAAAATCATTGATTGAAATCATTTGCAATTTTTTTATTTAATTTGTAAATTGCTATAACTATGTCCTGTTGTTTTAAATAAGAAAAAATGTCATGAATTATTGGCAAGAAATGTTATTTAGCACATACGTTACGTTGTTATGTTGTTCATCGCCATATTACAATACACAAATACCGGATTTTCTTAATTCAAATATATTGGAACGCGTAGTCCGTACAAGGCATAAGACCCCATGTTTTAATAAAAAGCCGCCCATTATCTAATTAATTACAAAATCAGGCTAGGGCAAGTATATATCAACTTTTATACATCATACATACATACACAATACATTTTAAATAAACAAAGGAAACACTATATATACGGCGGGAAAAGTCGTAATTTGTATAACCTTTCTAATTTTCCATCAACATTTAAACGTGTATTCGTAAAGTAAAAAGTAAAATGTCTGAAAATAAATAAATAAATCATTAATATAACGTACTAAATTCGGTTTTACTAAATGTGTTAAATACTTGCAATGTTAAACGTTATACGTTTTTTTTTAAAATAAATACATAGCATTGGAATTCAAAATTTTCAGATTCGATTTACTACGTATTATAAAATTAAACAAAGAAAAAAAAATTTTATATCTCTATAAATTTTTTTGGAGTTATTTATAAAATAAAAGTAAATTTAAGAACGTTTATTATATTTTATTCGAATTTGTTAATATAATTCTGAATTTAAAAAAACTGCAGTAAATCATATTCACTAATCTATTTCAAATTTAAAAAATTGCGATTACAGGACCTAAGCAGTTGGTGGACTCACAGGGAACATTACCATAAAACGACTTCCAGGAATGTGAATATATTCATCTCTTCCTCTTAACTAGCACCACAATGTTATGATACCGTCAACCGAATGATAGAAGTGTTGTGTCCATTAAATGTATTATTAATACGCATATTTTGTAGCTGTATATATAGATTTTATCTTTATCAGCAACGTTTGATCACTACATTACCAATTGGTAGATATGACTCAGATGTATTTAATTAATCGCTACAGTACTCGGACTATGTTGCCTGATAATAAATATATGAAAAAGTTGCCATGTGAAAAATCAAAATTCCACAATATTTCAAAAAATAATGTGAAATAAAAAAAAACTTTCCTACTTAAAATAATAAGCGTTAGAACTATCACCATAAATGAAATTGGATTTCAAGCTGCCTGCTATTTGTTACTTAAGGTTCAAAATAAAAAAGCGAAGTTGATATAATTGGATGTTACATCAAATCGGCAATGGAATGAATGACATACATCCAACGATATTTAAATAGTATTGAAGTTAGACCTCGAAATTGAAAACCTAAATTGTTATATGTTAGAGTGCCTTCGAATTAGACGCTGTTTACTACAAGTTGTTAAAGTTACAGTTAATGTAGACGTGCATATTATCGTGTAATGAAGACGAAACAATGGAATTAGGAATTCATTATTCATTTTTTATTCTGTCATAAAAATTATATAAGTATGTTAAAATAAATACTAATCTGTAATCTTTAATGTACAAAAAAGAGCACACAGCCTACCTGATGGTAAGTGGATACTATGGCCCATAGACATCTATCTATATCTATCATCGATCAAGAATCAAATGCAGATGCGTTGTCACCCCTAAGGACTAACACGGAATACCTCGTTTCCAGTAAAAAGGGGCTCCGGTTCTCTACACTCACCATACGAAACACGGTAGCATTGAGCTGCTATTTTACGCTGGTATTCCGTAAGTGTGGACCTGGGAGGCCCAGTCTAGCCGACCCATTCGTGCTACAACCATAATCGTCTTGTCTATCGTTATCTTTACTGTACATATGATTATTTGATGCGATCTCTTTCTTTTCAATGTGGTAATGGATACCGCGTTTCTCCTTGGAACTTTTTTGACGATCGCTTCGGTCTAACGTATCTATACTTTTAAATACCATTGCATACACCAAAACGCGGGTGAAAGTTTTGAAATAAGAAAAAATTCATATAATGACTGCAGGAATAAATTTCACGGCGACCAGTCACCGTTATCTATATACTATTTTGTGTTTAACACAATTACTAAGATGCCTTTAAGACATTTTTATGCTTCTGACTTCTGAAATCAATCACATTTAACACCTAACTAAGTGTACCGAGAATAAACTTTGGTACACATGTAAACGCAACCACATAGAATTAAACGACAAAATTGTTTACACCATGAAATGCCCAACTAGACTTTAAAAATACGCGTTTTTGGTGTTACTGTATTCTAACTAACTTTGTTGTTTAAAATAGTTTCTCGTTTAACCCTAAAACATTGATAGTTGCAATTACTTAAATAAATAATAAATACAACATAATTAACTAGATTAAGAGCACTTTCAAATGAAAATGAAGAAGGTGCAAGTAGGTGAACACCAGTACGCAGCAAACTGTTATATTTACTAATGTCGAACCGAAATTGCACAGCTAAGGAACGTACACCTAATATTCTACCTTTTCCCTTGTACCGAGAGTCTAAAATAGCACAAACTCACTGGCGCTAACTGAAGGCTGCTTCGTTCGGCACGTCAACGTTCGCTGTTCCATGGCCCATGTCTGTTAGAATTACACCTGACAGAGCTTCTAGTGATTGGCGCACCTGTAAGAAGGAAAACCACGTTGTTTTAAAGTTTTTTTTTTATAATTATTTATTTGGAATGAGTTAGGGGGTGGCTCGAACTTTAGGAATAGTCAGTTTGAATAGCCGATCATGTAGAGGATGTTATGGGGGTCATGGTTGAATAGGGGCAAAAAGTTCTCATTACACTCCCAAAAATACCCGTCGCCGTGAATCCCAGCACTACCTGCCCCAGCACCACCACACTAGGCACGACACACCACTCTCGAAAATACGTGTTTCGCCTCTAAGTAAGTAGACTCTGCGGAGGCTGCCCGCAGAGTCTACTTATATATCACCTGAGGATGCCTCGTTAAACAAACCAGGATATGGGCAAACCCCCCCGAACGGGTTCCCGCCTTGTCGTGGCGGGAGGGCTTAGTAGCCGTGGTTTGGTCAACCGCGGTGAACAAAGAGGAACCCCTTGGCTGGCCCGAGGTGTAGGGCCGGCCCGAGGTGGCCACTCCGAGTGGGCTTGGGAAGTCCACTTCGGATGTGTGTTGGTGGGCTGCGGTGAGAGGGATGAGTGCTCCCTCTACCGCTGCAGCCGAGGTGGAGTCGCGGAGGAAGAGGAGTGCTGGTATGGCGATGCGCCACTCGCCCTATCCTCCGCGACTCAAACGGGGCCGCACCGTGGTGGTGGGGCTGCGGGGGGAGAGGAGTGTCGGTATTGCGAGGCGCCGCTCTCCCTACCCTCCGCAGCCGAATCTTGGTAGGCGGCGGAGCCATAGACCAGATCCGCCGCTGGGGTCAGGAAGGCTGGTGCTCCTGAATGCTAGTTTTTCCTGGCCCCATGGCCTTCGCGCATCGGACACGGGGGCGTCCGTTGCGCATGGGAAATTGGAGGCCGAGGAGGGGGGCGCGCCATGTGTTCTGGTGCGCCTTACCGGAGAAGGAGATGGGGGAGGAGTGGTCCTCTCCCGAGGAGGGGCCGCCATGGGGCGGCCAGCGCAGGTGGGGCCGCGGAAGTGTGCGAAAGCGTTCCCGTGGCCCTGCCAATATGCGACGAGGATGGAACACCATGGGGTTTTAGTCGGTGCGAGTCCGACATAACCCGTCCTTGCCCCCGCGAGGCGGGTATGCGTAGGCATTTCCCCATGTAAAAAAAAAAAAGATATGGGCAAAAGTATCTTCCTGAAAACAACTCAAAATCATAAAAAAACTGCGGTTGCCAACCTGCCTTCCTATGAGGCAATCTATGGAGGAGATCTATGTTCAGCAATGGACTTTTATAGGTTATTTTTTTATTTTTAGCCGTTATAAGAAAGACGCTGCTGCCCATCTCCTGACACATCCACGTATGAATGGATGATATATTATATATTGAGTATAATATTATGTATGGTACCTTAGCTAGCAGTAGAAGATTGGTGGTGAGGAAGGCGTGCAGTTCGTCGGCCGCCCGGCCGTGCAGTTGCGACCGCCATTGCACCAACTCCGCGTAAAGCTGCTCTCCGGACATATTCTTTGCCTCTTCCTTTAGTTATTGCCATAAATTAACTTCCGTTAATGAAAAATAGAAGGAAAATGGTTTTATCAAATAAACAACACTACTGCACTACTACTTTTCCAAGTTTTTATGGAGATAAAAAGATGTCGTATTTTTATTCGTAAAGATACTAACAAAAGCCAAAGCAAAACATAACATTATTTTTATTCTTTTTTTTTTTCGGAAAAATGTGCATGCGCCATTTTGACTTATGACGGTGGTATAGATGGGTGATTATTTCAAAGTCTCTTTGTCTTTATTACTTTACATTTGACATTAACGGATCCAGAAGTGGCCGTGATAACTTTCAACCAGCATGTGAAAAACATACCCTCAGATCAATGTTTATTAGTTTATTAATTTTCAAAAATAGTTATTATTTATTTTCAAATATGGTTTGCTCGAATTAACAAGTGTCTAAATATATATATTTTAATATTTTTAATGTTTTTGGTTTGACTATATCTGCACATTTTTCCAATGTGAAGCAATGAAAAATTCTATAGCTATGATTCCAGAGTAGTCAATTTAAAAACATTTCCAAGTTACTTTAGTTTTGGCGAGCTGACCCGCGTGGCTTTGCTCGCGTGAAATTCAGATAAAATCAGTTATTTAAAAGTTTTAACCAAAACATTATTAAAGAAAAGAATTACCAAAATAAAAACATGCTTTAATAGAGTTAAAATAATATATTTAATACAGTCTTTAATTATTAACCAAAGTTACTTTGTAATGCAACATGTGTCTTTAAGGCAAGAGTGAATTGATTTTTATTTATTTAGGGCGGTTCGATTAACCACCTCATAGGGGTTACCACTCTGCACCAGGTGGAGTTGTATTCATATACACTGGTATATAATACGAGGGGCACACTGAAATGATCGGGAATAGAATATTTCGGATTGAGTTACAATAAAACCTTTTTTATAATTTTAATGCTGGCCTCTTAACATCTTAATGACATTCAAACAATTTAAAAAAATGTTTAAAAACAAAAACTATGTTGGTTTAAAGTTGACACGTCGTTAACAGAAATGGAGCTCACGCGTGAACATTTCCGTGCCACAATTTATCACAATTTTCGTCGCGGCTTATCTCAAGATAAATGTCTCAGGTCTCAGCGAACTTGTTTCGATTAAGATGTTGAAGCACCGAGTCAAACGACAATATACCGCTGGTACGCCGAGTTCCGACGTGGTCGTGTGTCGCTCAGCACTGTTTTTTCTGCATGTCGACCAAGAACAGCGGTCACGCCTGAAAACATCGCAGCTGTGCGAACTATTATATTAGATGACCGTCTTGTGACATACGAGCAGATTCGGGCTGTTACCAGTATCGGAATGACTGCAATTCAGTCGATATTACATAATGAGCTGTGTGTAAGAAAGCTAGTTTCCCGCTGGGTTCTCCACAATTTGTCCGAAGAACAAAAGGCGGCTCGTGTAGATTGGTGTCGGAATACTGTGCAACGCTACAACGGAGGGAAGTCAAATGCCGTTTATAATATCGTCTCAGGTGACGAATTATGGATTTATTCATACGAACCTGAAAGAAAACATTAGTCAGCAGTTTGGGTCTTCAAAGACGAGGTCAAACCAATGAAAGTGGTTCGCTCCCACAGCGTGTCAAAGAAAATGGTCGCTACGTTTGTCTCGAAAAAGGGGCATGTTGCTACAATTCCTTTACAGGAACGCAGAACGGTTAGCGCTGAGTGGTATATCATGGTTTGTTTGCCAGAAATGATAGCCGAACTCCGAAAAAATATCCCGAAACGTCGCATCATCTTACATCACGATAATGCGAGCTCCCATACGGCTCGGAAGACAAATGATCTTTGAAGCAGGAAAACATTGAGCTGATGAGCCATCCTCCGTACAGTCCTGACCTGAGCCCAAACGATTTTTTTATATTCCCTAGAATGAAAGATTTATTACGTGGTCAATGGTTTGATGACCCCGAAGTAGCTGTGGAAACGTACAAATCAGCCATTTTGTCGACATCAACTTCAGACTGGAATTACTGTTTTAATGATTGGTTTGCACGAATGGAAAAGTGCATTAAGTTGAACGGAGAATACTTCGAAAAACAATAAAATACAATTTAGCTATACTGAGCACGTGGTTTTTCTTATTTCCGATCATTTCAGTGTGCCCCTCGTAATAGGATGTATGCAGGTGATGGTGCCCTTTTTTGCCGCCAAAAAGTCAAAAGTGTTCCTCTCTGTCCATCTAACGGTTTCGTACCTGTGTGTGAGTGAGACGGAGCAGTCGGTACGCGAGCAGTGCGGCGGAGAGCGCGAGCAGCGCGGCCGCGAGCGCGAGCAGCGCGCGCCAGTAGCGCGGCGCCGGGCGCGCGGTCGCGTCCCCCGCGCCGCCCGCGACCCCCACCGCCCCCGCGCCGCCCGTCAGCAGCGCCGGCTGCAGCACCGCCGCGCCGCCGCCTACGCCCTCCCCACCTACACACCCACGCACCCACGCACCCACGCGCACACCTCTTAAACACCGAACCTTATATTTTTATATTTACGTGGTACAACTAAACTGCAACTATATTACGGTTGTACCGCTGTAGCTTTCTTCACGAATGAGTCAACTCGGCCAAGCTTGGACCACGGTCTCACATAACACCAACGTTAATTAGCAGCTTAATACTGCTGTTTCATATTTCCCTTGTCTGTCGTACGTGATGGCTCGACGCAAGACAATCACGGTTCCGCCTGAGATATCGATTAATTCACTGTATTGCCAGTTGTATAACCTATGTATATTTATAAAAAAGCTTGTTGATAAACAAAGCTAGATAACAAATAATTTTTAATCTGTAATTCGTTGACAAATTTGAAGATATTGCCAATCGAATATCGTCATTAAATCGCCCTAATTCAATACTTGTTCGCCGGCAGTATTTTATCTCGTATTTAATGTTCTCTTGTTTATTATTTGCTAAAAACATCAGAGTATCGAGAAATATTAATTAACTTTAGTATCTGCACGTAGTTTAGTGTATATCTGCTTGGGTTGCGAAATTAATATTTTAAATATAGACTTGTTTATAAAATTGGGTACCTTCATATTTAAACGAGAATATTGCTTCGCTTTTAGCACTAATATTATATTATAATATAACATTAGTAATAAAACCAAAAGAAAACATGTTATTATTCCCATATAATATAAGAAAATACAAATTAAGTATAATATGAAACATTTTTGTTAATAACTGTCAAAATCTCCTCTAAAAGGCAACAGACGAGGGGATGGTGAGTGTTGAGAACCGAAGACCCTTTTTACTGGACATGAGACGTTCCATTTTAATCCTCAAGGATGACAACGCATCTGTATTTTGATTCTTAATTGGAGATAAACCACTAATCCACTTACCATCAGGTGGACTGTGTGGTCGTTTGTCACCCTTATTCTATAAAAAAAAGCATGACAAAACAAATTTATGCCGCAGAAGTGAGTGACGGCGTTTGAACAAGCTCAAAATCGCTTAGCAAGCTATGGAGGCTATGCTCGGAATTTCTCTGCGTGTTATTCCCGTAATTCGTAATGAAAATATTCGCAGTACCAGACTGACCGACATAGCGCAACGGATCAGTAAGCTGAAGGCGCAATGAGACTACCTAATCGTCAGTTAAGGGTTCTCTTAATTTGACTCAACTTCAATATATCGCCATCGATCGATCGATAAGCTTCCGTCAGCTGTTCAAATGGGTAAGTGCCTCCCATTATAGCGAGGGTTTTTTCTAATCGCTACGCTTGACAGCCGTCTGGCATATTTGACACTGCTTCCTGTTGCCGAACTAAATATTTTACATCTCCAGATGCTAATACCGTCTGGAGACATTTTTTTTTATAGGATAGAGTGACAAACGAGCACACAGTCCACCTAATGGTAAGTGGTTACTATGACCCATATACACCTACATATATCTACAATAAAGGATCAAAATACAGATGCGTCGTCACCCGTGAGAAGTAAGATGGAATGCCTCTTTTCCAGTAAAAAGGGTCTCCGCTTCTCTACACTCACCATACGAAACACAGCAGTGTTAAGCTGCTATTTTACGCTGGTATTCTGTGAGAGCGTGGTCCTTCCCCGATCGAGCCGACCCATTCGTGCTAAAACTATGCTACTAATATAGCTGCAGCATGGCTCTACCACGTATAAAACATCTATCGAAAGCCACAAAGGGCTTAGCTTTCCATTGACTCCCATCGAGTTGGGGGTTGATACGTATTTTGACAGAAAAGTTACACCATTATAAGCACACACACAAAGTTACAACATGCGGAGACGCGTAATTTTTGAGAAAAAGTTATTGAAAATCAATTATTCTGGCATTGTTTATATCTAATCCTACCATAAAACCGACACCATTTTGTAATGTCATTGTCGTCAGTAGGGATGTTGATTCTTTCCGAAAAAGGTCGATTTTTAAATCGATTCAAATCATAAGCTGATGTATCGATTCACAAAAAATCGATTTCTAAAATATCTATATTTTTTATGTTTGCATTTATAATGTAAATATAATTCCATTTTATGAAAAACAATATACCATAATAAATGATCTCTTATTGAAAGGAGAATGCCCACCGTTCATAGACACTTCGGCCATGGGTGCCCACATATAAAAGCATATGGAAATGATAATATGCATTTAAAAAAATGAAATGGTTAAGGAATTGGTTTAAAAAAAAGTCCGGATTTTTAAGATATAAAGGTTTTTATTTTCACAAGAACAGTTTTTTAACAACAAATGACTTCGTATTTTCGTGACATTTAAACCACAATTGACACACTGTAAATGTCCTCTTGAATGAGTTACTGAGAGATGGGAAGAACTCTGGCCGGTTTAAAAGCTGGGGTCATCGTTAACAGTGGATATCGAGTCCAAGTTCGTGCAGAGGTTATCGTAAGAAGTGGGAGTAGGATCCATTTTCAGGCCGTGGTCAATAGGTTGAGAAGAATTATCGGAGTCTATTTAGAAAGCTTATTCGTTGTAGATAACAAATCCGCGAGAAAACAAACAAAATAACAAACACAAATGCAAAGGAATTCGACTTGTGACTATTTAGTTTTAATAATTATGACATGAACCGAGCTATCAGATTCGATGTTGCCAATTAACAGACATAAAATCGATAAATAGATAGAGATTTTTTATTCGATTTATAATTTCATAAAAAGTAATAATCTTTGATTCGATTTAAGTTCTGCACGCTTTTTAAAATATGTTTTGTTTTATTTATGTAAATTCCACTGTAAATGTATTTTTAAGAACAGATAAGAATAACAGTTAAATTGTGCAGTAGCGTTTTTGTTATGGTCTAATGAGTTCGTGGTAAATCAACTAGCAATTCGCTTGTTTAATTATCATAACATCATTATAATTATCGAAATATAATATTACCATTATAATAATGACATCATAAAAAATCGATTGAAAAAACAGAATCGACTTTTTTAACGAGATTTGTGATTTGCAACACTTTTTACTTTGTCCACAAACTAATGACTTGCGGATTTACCTAATTTAATTTTTATCTTTTCGGTACTTTTTATTTGTGCAAATATATTGCAATCTTTTTTGGATACGTAAATACCGCGATTCTGTACCTTAAAAAAAGATGTATTTTTTAAACAAATACAAATTGTTGGGCGTTTCATGGCCAGAAATGGGCATTCCCCTATGTTTTATTTTAACAGTACCAATTAGGGCAGATAACAAATAAAATAGGTTAGGTTCAACTTATGTCAAAGAACCGAATTGATTGACCCCGATTCCACTTGGTACGAGTCTGTCCTACCCCTAGAGTGGTTTTAAAGAGCCGGAGGCGCGTAGGGGGAGCAGCCTCCGCCTGCTGTAACAAATCGTTATTTGTTACGCTAAGGCGTAGAGGCTGCTCTTCCCGCAGCGCCGGAGACGTAGCAGTCTCAAAATAGATACAGAAATCCTTCTGAATCAGTCCCCCTATATTTTATGATGAAGGGGATTTTTTTCTCGTAAAATGGATTTATATTTACATTATAAATGCAAACAAGAAAAAAATATAGATATTTTAGAAATCGATTTTTTGGGAATCGATACATCAGCTTACAATTTGAATCTATTTAAAAAATCGATCTTTTTCGGAAAGAATCGACATCCCTACTGACAATAACAATAAAAATGGCGTCAGTTTTTTTGTAGGATTAGACATAAACAATGCAAGAATAATTGATTTTCAATAACTTTTTTCTCAAAAATTACGCGATTCCGCATGTTGTAACTTTGTGTGTGTGCTTATAATAGTGTAACTTTTCTATAAAAATACGTATCAACCCCCAACTCGATGGGAGTCAATGGAAAGTCATACCCCACAAAGTGATCTTACCATTTTTCCATAATCGCCTGTTACGACATCCACGAGATAAAATACTACTCCCAACACGTGGCAACACATTATCCTTTAAATATAGTAAAATGTTTACAAAGTTCTATAATATGTTTGTTTGCGAGATATTTGCTGCGGCTCAAACTAAAAGAGTGAGTCCATAACTATTATATCCCGATTCCAAGGCACCAAAACGAATCAAATATCTTGAGGTTTCTATGATCATTGGAGCATTTGTGTTATCGTTATCACTTGGTTTATCATTCACAATGGTCACTTATACATATCAGATTCTACTAGATACCATCATTTGAAATAAAATACAGCAGTAACATTTTGCTTGCGATCAAGTTTCCACCTAAAACCACATTAGTACCTTCAGCTTTTTTAATTAATAATTTCGGTCCGATCTACGCAGAATGAACTAACTGTGTCTTGAAGTCTTGCAGTGCAAACGTCGGGAATATTTTTTTTTTTTTATAGAATAGGGGGCAAACGAGCATGCGGCTCACCTGATGGTAAGTGACTACCGCCGCCCATGAACAACCGCAACACCAGGGGAATTGCAGATGCGTTGCCGACCTTTTAGAAAGGTGTAAGCTCTTTTCTTGAAGGTTCCTAAGTCGTATCGGTCCGGAAAATTCGCTGGTGGTAATTGATTCCACAAGGAAGTCGTGCGAGGGAGAAAACTTCTTCTAAATCGCACAGTCGTGGACCGCCAATCATCCAGATGGTATGGATGGTAACGCGAGTTTTGTCGCGATGTGCGATGGTGAAATTTAGCGGCTGGAATTAGTCCGAACAATTCCTCAGAGCACTCCCCGTGATAAATGCGATAAAATACGCAAAGAGATGCAACATCTCTACGCAGTGCCAGTGTATCGAGCCGATCAGAAAGAACTCGGTCGTCGACGATTCGAACCGCTCTGCGCTGGATGCGGTCAAGTGGAAGGAGCTGGCACTGGGGTGCCCCGGCCCAGAGATGAGAACAGTATTCCATGTGGGGCCGAACTTGCGCTTTGTAAAGTTGCAAGCGATGTGCCGGCATGAAATACTGTCTCGCTCTGCTGAGCACGCCAAGCTTTTTAGAGGCCAATTTGGCCTTCCCTTCCAAGTGACCACGAAACTGCACACTATTCGATATGTCGACACCAAGGATTCCGATACTGGCTGAGGCAGTAAGGGGAGTGCCTTGAAACTGAGGAGATACGACAAAGGGGTTCTTTTTAGCGGTAAACGCGCAAACTTGTGTCTTCTGGGGATTGAACTGGACTAGATTTAGTCGCCCCCAATCCGAGACTTTGTTAAGCAAAGACTCGACTTCAGACACAAGTTTGTCCCGGTACTCGGCGACGTTTTCCCGAGAAATATTGGCACGGCCGGTATATAAGGCATCACCAGTGCTGTCGTCCGCATAGCAATGAATGCTGCCAGTTAGCAACATATCATTGATATGCAGGAGAAACAGCGTTGGTGATAGCACGCAGCCTTGTGGAACACCAGCGTTGATAGGCTTGAAATCAGAGCATTCACCGTCTACTACGACCTTGATGCTCCGATCAGCAAGGAAACTGGTGATCCATTTGCACAATTTCTCGGGAAGCCCATAGGAAGGAAGCTTCGAAAGAAGCACTTTGTGCCAGACCCGATCAAAGGCCTTCGCTACGTCCAAACTAACGGCTAATGCCTCCCCCTTGGACTCTACTGCCTCCGCCCATCTATGAGTTAAGTAGACTAGAAGATCACCAGCTGATCGACCCCGACGAAAACCGTACTGGCGGTCACTAATCAGCTGGTGATCCTCAAGGTACCTCATGAGCTGGCAGTTTATAATGGCTTCCATTATTTTGGAGAACAAGGAGGTGATGGCGATAGGCCTGTAGTTGGACGGGTCTGAGCGGTCGCCTTTTTTAGGGATCGGGTGCACCAAAGCTGTCTTCCATGAGTTCGGGACTACGCCTTGGGAGTAGGAGTACCGGAAAAGACGCGTTAAAACCGGTGCCAACTCCGGAGCACACGTCTTCAGCACAATGGGAGGGACTCCATCGGGCCCACTCGACTTGTTGACGTCCAGGGAGAAGAGTGCTTTGCGGACCGAGCGCTGTGTAAATCGCACATCCGGCATGGAGCACTCGCATCGCGGGATGGTCGGCGGTGTGTTCCCCCCGTCATCTAGAGTCGAGTTGGACGCAAAAAGAGAGCTCAACAGATCGGCTTTCTCTTTTGCGGCATGGGCCAGTGAGTCGTCCTCTCTGTGCAGAGATGGAAGAGATGGCTGACAGAAGTTCCCTTGGACAGCCTTGGCGAGAGACCAGAATGCACGGGTTCCCGAAGGAAGGCGAACTAGCTTCTCGCCAATTCTGCCGATGTGCTCAGACCTTGCCTTGGCAATGACGCTTTTGAAGGACCTGGAGGCGGAATTATACTTCTTTTTTAATGCGCTGGTGTTTACATCCCGAGACGTTGATGCGTCAGCCCAGGCCTGGTAGCACTCCTGCTTATAGCGTGATGCTATTTTACAGGAGCGACCAAACCATGGCTGGGATCTGCCTCCGATGGGCACCACAGAGGATGGAATAAAAAGTTCCATACCCTGAAGTACCACATCAGCAACAGAATCGGCAACAACGCTGGGATCTTCCGGCGAGAAGCAAACCCGCCCCCAAGGGTAGGATGCAAAAAAAGACCGCATCCCGTCCCAATCAGCTGACCTATAGTGCCAAACACGGCGGCAAGCTGTAGATCGCAACTGCGATTGGAGCTTGAGTGGCACCGTACTCCGGATCAGACAATGGTCCGAAGAGCCCAGAGGGGCATCGACGGAGACCTGATATCCGTCCGGATGAGAGGTCAGCAGAAGGTCCAACAGGGAAGGTACATGGTCTTCCACATCTGGGATCCGCGTAGGCGAAGTAACCAGTTGTGTTAGACCATATGCCAAAGCAAAGTCATAGACAGATCTACCCGCATGATCGGTTAAACGAGAACCAAGCCATTCAGCGTGGTGGGCGTTGAAATCACCGAGTATCACGATCTCTGCGGATGGGACCTGTTGTAGCACGGAGTCTGCAGCCATTTGGACGTGGTCTATGAGTCGGTCTGTGTCGGCATTACCGCTATGGGACCTATAGAGGCACCCGTAGACGCGAGGATGGTCGTCGCTGTCTACGCGCAGCCATAGGATGGACAGGTCCGTACCTTCAAGGCTGCCGAGGCGTCGAAAACAGATGTCCTCTCTGACATACACGCAAACTCCAGCCCGGGGCACAAACGAGTGTTCTAATTTGTACCCCGGGTAGGAGAGATACGAAGTATCAGCCGGAGAGGACACCTGTGTCTCGGTAAGAAAGAGCAAGGCCGGCTTAGCTATCTCCAGATGGTAGTGGACGGCGTTAAGGTTTGAATGAAGTCCCCTGATATTGCAGAAATCCACGGTAAGCGTGGCAGGGGTTGCCTTTGTCTTCTTGCTCCGCTTGCCCCGAGCAGGTTTCGTCTTGAGCGGAATTTCGCCCCCCCCAGAATACGCGGGGCAGCCTGAGCACCCACGCCCAGGAGTGGAGTAGTTTGGTCGTGGATGCTCAGCGAGGGATTCTCCAGGGGTGCTGGTACCCTCCTGGGGTAGTCTTTTATTTAATTCCACTACCATGTTGATGGGGGGGGGGGGGAATTGGGCCTCCGGCCACCTGCACTCACCAAGCGCAACGCAGAGGTAAACCTCTACTTCACGCTGGTATTCCGTGAGGTCGTGGTACCACCCCGGTTCGAGCTGGCCCATCCGTGCGACAGCAAAAGCCACCGCTTAGCTCTACCACTGTTAATATAAAATAAGTTAATTAAACGCGAAAAAATCCGTAAAAGTAGTTTCATTCAATGCTGAAAAATTAATTCAATTTATGGTGTTTTATTTATTTATAACGATGCGTAAAACATCTGTTGTCGAACAGTTGACGTCAAAATTTATGACATCAATATTATTATTATTATTATTGTCGGTGGTAAATATATTGCGAACTTCCTTACTCCCATTATGATGTATATGATCAATATATCGAAATATTATTGAAATAAGTTTAAAGAACCTCTTTTTTATTTAGTAAAGCTACTAAGAACTCAAAATCAATAAGTATTTCTTTTCTATGCATACAAAAAGAAACATTTAGGTTTGTTTTGGCATGCTAATTCGCAATTTATAAATGTAATAAATTTTATTTTATTAAGTAATTTGGAAGATCAAACTGCAAGTAAATGTGTAGTCATTTATTATGAATATTTGTAATCTCTATGATTTGATCGTTTGATGAAATAGAAACCGATTTCTGTGACAAATCCCTGTAATTTAAAAAAAAATAGTTGTTTATAATAAAAGTACAGACCGGTGGAGCGGAGCGGTGGGACGATGTTGCGGTGGCGCGGCGCCGGCGCGTCCACGTGCTCGGCGCCGGAACTGCTGTCGTCTTCGGGCGAGTACTCCGACGCCTCCAGTTCCACTTCCGACGCACGCAACTCCTAAACACATAGCAATTAAATTAACATTTATACGTGATAGAGCCACGACGCAGCTATATTTTGGCTGCTGCACGAATGTGTCGGCCCAACCGGGGAAAGACCACGCTCTCACAGAATACCAACGTAAAATAGCGGCTTAACGCTAATGTTTCGTATGGCCAGTGTAGCGAACCTTTTTCCTGGATACAAAGCATTCCATCTTAGTCCTCAGGATTGACCACTCATCTGCATGTTGATTCTTAGTTGACGATAGATGTAGATGTCTATGGGCCACAGCATCCACATACCATTATGTAGAATGTGTACTATAGTTTGTCGTCCTTATTCTATAAAAATACTTCAATGAACAATATTAATACAACTAGAAAACCGGATTGACCACGCATCTGCATGTTGATTCTAAATCGACGATAGATGTAGATGTCTATGGGCCACAGCATCCACATACCATTATGTAGAATGTGTACTATAGTTTGTCGTCCTTATTCTACAAAAATACTTCAATGAACAATATTAATACAACTAGAAAACCGGATTGACCACGCATCTGCATGTTGATTCTAAATCGACGATAGATGTAGATGTCTATGGGCCACAGCATCCACATACCATTATGTAGAATGTGTACTATAGTTTGTCGTCCTTATTCTATAAAAATACTTCAATGAACAATATTAATACAACTAGAAAACCGGATTGACCACGCATCTGCATGTTGATTCTAAATCGACGATAGATGTAGATGTCTATGGGCCACAGCATCCACATACCATTAGGTGGAATGTGTACTATAGTTTGTCGTCCTTATTCTATAAAAATACTTCAATGAACAATATTAATACAACTAGAAAACCGGATTGACCACGCATCTGCATGTTGATTCTAAATCGACGATAGATGTAGATGTCTATGGGCCACAGCATCCACATACCATTAGGTGGAATGTGTACTATAGTTTGTCGCCCTTATTTTATAAAAAATACTTCAATGAACAATATTAATACAACTAGAAAACCAGTCCGTCTACATTTAAAATATGGCCCGGCATTGAGCATCTCAAACACAACATGGGCTTTATAAGGTAATTTATATCTTAATCATTACAAGACAAGGTTAAATTTAGTAAACTAAATAAATTAAATCTTATAACCTCTTTTCATTGCTTGCCTTAGGCACGATTATCATTCAAAACAGCTGTAATATTTACACAGTATGGTAAATAACAAGTAACAGTTATTAAAGATGTTATTTGTTGACTCGTTATTTGTCATTGATATTGGAATAAATTTTATTATATTTTATTGAAATTTAACTACCATATTGACTAATCGCCGGATTCATTAGGTCCTTGATTCTAAGTAAAAACACCATCACAAATTGCATATAACATTGTGCGTAATAATCTACGACCCCACATCGTCATGTGGCTGTAGTAAGAGGCGGTAAAGGGAAACTGAAACAGTAATGAGCAGCACCACCCATAGCTGATCATGATAACAAAAATCTGCGGTTACCAATTCGCCTGCGAAGCGTGGCAACTATGGCAAAATCCAGCCCTAGGAGGCAATCTATGGGGGAGGCCTATATTCAGCAATGCACTTTTATAGGCTGCAAAGGATTGTTGGATGGATAGAATCGGGATGAAATGTTTTCAATTGACAGCCTCATTAAGACACGCGGAATACTGGGCGACGCTTCCTCCCCCAACTAGATGGAGTAACGACCCGGTGAAAGATGCAGAGATTAGATGGACACAGATTGCTCAGTTCCGAGTTTTGTAGCAATATCTTAAGAAGGTGTAATATGGTAGTGGATTTGTAATGTAGCAAAGATGACGGTAAAAAAATGACGAGATCTAAGTTTGGCTCACTTTTGGCGGGGGTACGGCGAGCTCGGGCACGCGCGCGGCCTTCCACACGTGCGTCATGAGCTTATAGGTGGAGTCGCGCGACAGCAGCGAGCCGAACACGTGCCGCTCGTCGCGCGTGCACACGCCCACCGCGTTCGGAATGATTCGCGCCACCTTTTCCTTCGTGATGCGCAGCACCGACGTCGTCGGGATCAGCAGCTGGAACCCAACGTGGCTGCCAATTTATCTATCGACTTTATAATTTACAAGACAATTGCTTCTTTTATTCGGAAATCTATCGCTATACACGATTTCGAAACTGACAGATGCACAGATGACAAACAAAACTCCACCAAAACACATGAAACCCATGGAATACGTGCGATAATTTTATCTTAGGCAATCGATCTTCAGGAATCACTATTGCTTTAAGTTTAGATTTCAGAATTCTCTAGCGATAGATAAGCAAATTTCATGGTCACGATTTAACAGTTCGATTTTGTTTATTTTTTCATAAGATAAACATAAGAACTAATTTATAAAATGTGTTCTTATCGTGACCTAAAAATAATCAGCCTTATCATTTGATATAACTTATACACGGTTTCATTATGGAATCTCAACAATGCACACGTTTAAATAGCGATTTAGTGTCATTACGTTTTATGTTTTGTTTCATGTTTTATGGTTTTTTTTTCGAACCAATTATAGTGATTCGCGATTTTGTCTTCACGTAACCCCTGCGCGTATGTTCAATTTTAGCAAAATTCGTTTTGTTTATGTATAATATAATAATAATATTTCAATAAATTTACAGTGTCAAAGAAGTTAAAAAGCACTACAACATCGCCTGAAATCCTTCAATGAAAATCGTGAGCGCAATAATGCGAAGCGCTCTCTACAAAACAAAAATATTATTCTATAATATGTAATCAGCCGCAGATTCCCATAGTACGTTATACAAAAACTCAAATACCTTTTACCCTAAGCGGTAAGCAGAAGCTACGGGCTCTGATTTGTTACGATCCTGACGCTCCTCTCTCACTTCTTTTACATCCATACATATATCTCCATATATCTCGCATACAAGCTCGTCGGTTAAAGGCGGCTACTGACATGTCTGCCGCAGAGGCAATCTAGGGTGTAGAAGTGGGGATAACCCTTAATTGCCTCCTTAATTGTGATGTATGTAGGCAAGCAGGAGCAATTTTTTAAGTCGGCCCTGCGGCAGGGCGGCAGGAACGCAAGACCTTCCTTGCTCCCTAGATCGGCCCTGCCGCTGTCACGTGTGTAGCGAAATTGGGGCAATTTCAATCAGTTCGTTGAGACTTTCGCACAGAGCACACGTATGAGTACAAGTCAGAACCGCAGAAAGAACGTTATTTGAACTTTGTAACTTACAAGTTACATTACAGGGATTTGTTACCTAATTATCATAAGGGCTATGCTATGGGAAAGAAAATATCCCAATAGTATTTAATCGCTGGAATATAAATAAAATGTCATTAACTTAATAATTAAACAAAAATACAAATTTTAGTAATATTAAATTACGACGTGTGAAGTTAGTCATATTTAATTGTCTTTGATAGGCTGAAAATAGCGTGGCAGGGCTATGCTGCAGCTTATAAGCACTATATTATGGTTTAATTATTAATGAATTAATTGTTTTATTGATAAATGTGGGTGTCTATGGGCCATAGTGTCCACTTACCATCGGGTACTGTGCTCATTTGTCACCCTTATTCTATATAAAAAAAGAGTCAAGACTATATATACCGATTTATTGATATTTCGATAAAACTGGCGCCATTCTCAACGCGTGCGTCCAGCGAGACGTACACTCTCATACTGAACAGAAGGCATGTATGTAGAGACAGTTCAGATATTGCCCCGATCGCTGTACTCCCTAGATTGCCCCTGCGGCAGGCATGTCAGTAGCCGCCTTAAGGCCGGCCACATACATACGAAATTCAGTTTCGGGATTCCGTTTCGGAATTTCGAACGGGTCGGCCACACACATACGGAATCCCGTTTTGCCCGAAAAATTTTAAACGGAAAACTACCGTACGTGTGTGACGGGTCATATATTTTATATGAACTTGCTGGGTTCGGAATATCGAATCGGAATATCGAAACGGAATTCCGTATGTAAGTGGCGAGCCTAAGGGTACTCCCTATCGGACCCATCTTCAATATAACGCCAAATTGTTCATTTAACTTCTGTCTAGGCCGTTATTATACTATAAGATAATAAACTGTAAAAATAACTAAAGTAGTTAAACCAACCCTGACATTACAAATTTTAAAAAACATAATTTAAAAAATCAAATTAATTTTAATTGACATTCTTATATACCTATATATTCAGTTAATGCTTCTGTACTTAGTCGTTTTGTTATGTAAATAGGCGCTATGTAATGTTACCATATAACTTTCTTTTAAATTGTGTTGAACTTTTCGGCACTGTAGGTCAATTTTGAACAGATGTTTGTATTTTATTTATTTCTAAATAAATAAAAAAAAATTAAATCCATGTTTCTGACCACAGCTTTGATTTTAAAATGACACGCAAACCAAAAATCTCAACAAAAACATTTTTTACGGTACAATCCACATAGTATATCTACTACTGCCATGCTCCTATGTTTTAAAGTTATCCGTAAAATAGAAGATAATAACCTTCTAAAATTACTAAAATTTCTCAATTATACTGCCGTTATTAGATATTGAGCAAACAATTTTAACAAACATAAAAAGCAAAGAAAAAATACTCGTTAGGTAACTATATTTTTTTTAAATAACTTGCGTGAGTATCGTGGAACACTCGGTTGGAACGAAGTTCCTTTCGTAGTATATTATTATTGATAAACGTTTTATATTACTGATTAACAAATACAAATAAATGAATTACTAGCGTCTATTAAAATGAAGCGTCATTTAAGGCGCGGGTTGAGCAAAATGTCGCGCTAGTCGTTATTTGTGCGGTTTTTAGGAGCTATCTACTTTTTATTTAAAAGATATATCAACAAATAAAAAACACATTATATTTCTACATAATCTTGATTTCATAAGAGCTGTATCCAATTTTTTTTTAAAGGAATAAATATTAATATAATCTCCTTACAACGAAACCACATAAATGTGAAATTATTATTGATAACATGCATCTCCTCGTAAAGTAAGTATTATTTTATTTTGCGATTTACACCAATGGATAGGCAATTTATTAATGAACATTTCTATAGTAAAATTTTTTTCAAAAGACCAAAATTTGATTTTATTAAGAAATTATTTTAAAATCTGGGCGTATTCACTGCCCACGGGCTTGCTGGATCATTGAGCGTTGAGCTCTCGAACGTGGAGCCTGTGTCGTTCGTTAGAGCACACGCTCACGATCTTATCAGTCGATAATATTATTACTTATTAGGTTATTTTATAGGTAGTATTATTTGTTTGTTTTGGGTATAATTTTTCGTATTAGTTATACATATATTTGTTGTGTTTTTTACTGCGCGATGAAGCTTTTTGCGTGTATTTTCTTTGAAGTAAATGCAAATAAAAAAATGAAGCACCATTAGCATGTAAGGTTCGAATCCATAATTAACATTTCGACAAATATTATAATTTACACTATAAAAGGCTAATTCAATATTATCAGTATAGTATACAGTTAAAAATAATCGTAGTAACCAACTACAATATTTTCTCAGGTGTAGTACTGCCTCGTTGGTCTAGTGGTTGTAGTAGTGCGACTGCTGATCATGTGGTCCCGGGTTCGAATCCTGGGTCGGTTATGAGTTTTTCATTTATGTTCTAAGTTATAATTATAATTAGTATTACTAAGTTATAGTTTTTTGCTAAAATATAGTATATTATTCATTGCTTGTTTTTTCTTCTTTTTCAAAAAATAATTGAGTACATAAGGTGTTCTATACTTATAATTCGGTAAAAAGTATGTAAGTAGGTACTAATATACCTACTTTTTACTAAAAACTAAAAATTTTTAAAACTAAATTTAACTAAAAAGACTAAGCTGGCCATTTATTTTTTAACTCAAAACAGGACATGGGTTTATTTATACTCTAAAAAGTATAACTTTATACAATAAATTAAAAAATAATGTTGCATTTAAAAATAGGTAATTATTACTTGCAACATTTTTAAAAATTATGAATTACATTTGTCAGAGAATTAAATTTGCTTTAATAAAGTTGGTGATGATTTTAAATAAGAATAAAATTCTGCTCAATTTTTTTTTATTGTTATCTTTCAACATCGCCTTTAGAACTGGAACCGTAAGTGTTTCTTTCAGACGTCCACAATTTATTCAAAATAAAAAAAATACTCTTTCTATCGGATCATTTGTACCAGGTAGACATAAAATATATTCGATTAAAAAAAATATGTTGAAGATTGTTGGCTTTGAATACTTCCATCCAAAGAGTTACGGGACAATTTTGTGTCCCGGAGCTTTATTTGGGGACAACGGGACGTATGGTCACTTTACCTATAACCCGGCGACGGCTCCGTGGCGCAGTGGCTTAGCAATCAGTTGTTGCGCTGGGGGCCGCGGGTTCGAATCCCGCACGGAACAAATATTTGTAAGGCCTACAAATAATCGTTCCGGGTCTGGATGTTTGTCCTTGTGCAATTTATGTTTGTAAACTGCCTCCACGACTCTCATTATATATTACTCTCACTCTGCGAAACATCCTATTTATTTGTTTATTCTTTATTGCACCAAATATTTGTACAAAAGGCGAGCTATCTATCTATTTACCTATAGTGAGTAGGTATCTTTTAAACTCACAATTTTCAATGCTTCATTTTTAATATATAATTAATTATAAAATTTCATAATTAGATAATATATGAGAATACATAATTCTAATATAATGCAACTAATATACCGAATAAAAAAATTAAAATACATTTATCGTTGTACGCTGTGTGTATTTCCATAAAATAGTTTATTGATGTTGAAAAATACGTCCGTACAGTAGGTGGCATTGAGTTATACAAAACTATGGTAGGTGGCGTCTTACATATTATTTTTTACGCGATCCTATATTGTAGGGAGTTGGCGCGGCCGGCACACAAACGCTCAAGGTCGTTCGCATGGAGTAGCCCCTTAAAATAAAATAATACTTTTTAGACTTAGACAAGAAAAAGTGCGAGGGAGATGGACATTATTCCAACTCGCTTCCTTATAGCCGCCAGGGTCGCCTACACTACATCAGAAGGGGTCGTGACGGAAAAATCTTGCACTTTTTCTCGCCTAGCCCTCATCCGCCAAATTCGTACCGTCCGATAAGGAACTTCGTTCCAATATCTAATCTAGTCCAGTTTTGGAGAAAGGAACAGGGGAATACGGGTGATGAGTTCGTTATTTTGTCATAGTTCTGTGGTCATAGGTATGTATAATCAATCCAAAGTGCAGTTTTATTTCTCGGTTGTCTAGCTTGGCCTTTCGAGCACAACGCGATATCCGTAGATCGTCAAAAATCTATTCTACAATTTTTTTGCAGTCCGGTTAATTTGTTAAATTAGGTACAGTCGAATAATCTACAAATGGTAAGTAGCGACTAACGAGAATTAGCGAATGGACTCCTTGCAGCGCAACAAGCAACCTTATGTCACAGAATAAATAATAGTACTACGCTTATGTATAAGGTAACAATGCACATATACATATTTCTTTTTAATCCATAGACGTCTATAGCTATAGTAAAATTTTACTATCAGATAACTACTTGTGGACACTTAAATTCCAAAAAAGTTTGCAGACAAGGACAAAACTTCACAAATATCAACATATTATTATAATTCATAATTTAGCTCGTTCGCTCTCCAACTGTATAACGCGGCTTACCTTGGTCACGTATCCGAACACGTTGGAGTAGAACGCAAAATAGTTCTTCGTAATATAAAGGTGACCCTGCAGGAGGAGGTCACCCACTAGAGCGCAAGCATAATCTGAAATTAAAATACATTGAAAGATAATTTTGCTAAGTGAATTGACACTTAAACGAAATGTAAAACGTATCCACTGCACCATATTATTTGCATATTTTTTTTATTTTTTATAGAATAAAGGCGACAAACGAGCACAGAGTCCAGCTGATAGAAAGTGGATGCTGTGGCCCGTAGACATCTACATCTATCCTCAATTAGGAATCAAAATGCAGGTGCGTTGTCACCCCTGAGGACTAAAATGGAATGCCTCGTTTCCAGTAAAAAGGTTCTCCAGTTCTCTGCACTCACCATACGAAACACAGCAGCATTAAAATGCTATTTTAAGCCGGTATTCTGTGAGAGCGTGGTCATTCACCGGTCGAACCAAACACATACATGCTACAGCCTATAAATATGTCCAACTCGCATATGCCTCTTATTTCTAAAAGGTTGTATATTGTCTAAAGAGCTGCTACAAAACAATGCGTGTCGGCAGACTTCACATCTTTGTCGTTTTTTTTTCTATCAGGCATGCAATTTCCCTCACTTTCCCTTTACCGCCGAGCACATGGTAAATCAGCACTTAAAATTGCAATTAACAATTTCATTGATGCGAGCGTGTATTGACGTAAGTAGACTTGCAACGAATATTTGGTTATTAATCTGTATTCGGTCTATTCGGCTACTTTTATCATATACGGTCGAATACCGAATAAGGTTTTATTATAGTCAGATAATTAGTAAAATTAAAATATTTTTTTTTTCATGTTATCATTAAAGTAGTCATAGGTAGGTACATAATCAAATTCCATATTATAAAACTTAAAAAAGAACTATCAAATAAATGTCTACGCACTCGAATTATCGTAATTAAAATGGTGCAGAAAGACTAAATTTTTGTTCATTATCAGGCAGTAGTTTACTCCTTTTCTTCTCGTAGACAATCCCAGCTTCAGAGAATAGACGCTCTAAGGAATAAACACTACGTTCTTCCCGGCCAAATACTTTTACCTAATATTCTGCTATTCGGCCAGGAAGTCCGCAGAATATTCGGTATTTCGGCGTGTGGCCGATTATACCATTCGTTTCAAAGCTAATATTAAGGCTAGTGCTTATCCTCTGACCTTCCACGGCTCAGAGTTGAAACATACATATAAAACATTTATTAGAGCGTACAAATATTTTTTCTTATTATTCTCAACAGCCCTAAAAGTCCACAAGTGAACACTAGCTTCTCTCATTGTAGATATATTTGCCTTATTTGTCAAGCTTGGCAAACGAATTAACGATCGCAGTTTTATATATTTCGCACTTTTGGCTCTGTTTACAGCGACTGAGTATTTTACGCCTGGCGTAGAAAATATGGTCATATCGCCTCATATGACACCCAAGAGACTGACTGGGGTATTTTTTTACGCCGCCATTACGCGGCAACGTAGTAATTTCATTTTCCATTATACTTACAATTGAGCACACGCTCATCCGGCCCCACTTGCGGAAAATGTCGTTGAAACTTCTTTTGCCGGGACTTGCTGGGCGGCTTGCCGTCCGCAGCGTCGTCTTCCGCTGCAGCGAGCGCCGTCACGCGCACTGACGGCGCCGAGCCCGAAAGCGGCTTCACCACATGCCTGCACAATTTATTAAGTCTTTAATATTACGTATTACTTAAAAAGTTTGCTTCGGTAGGTGGTAGGAGTCCTTTTCTAAGAGTCGTCTGGGTATATTATAATAAACATAAACTTTGAAATCAAGACTTAAACACGGTTCTTCTGTAGCTGCCAACCTTCGAGCTGGCAAACGCAAGGCATCACGATCCCCAAAAGAGCGAAAGCATGTGTAACACTGGAAGCTGTTAGATGCATGTCACTCAGAACCGAGGGGAATTTTGCTTTAGAGACTTTTGGCCTATGAGTGGATTTTTACTTTAATTTTAACTATGATAAAAGTACAGAGGCTCCATCATACACTTTTGAGAGGCTGATGGGATAGGTGTTTCAACTATAGTTTATTTATATAACGTGCAAATTAAAAGCAATTAAAAGGACTCAAGTCATTGCAGCATCTTGGATGGATCTCAAATAGTGTGGTTTTCTTATTTATTCTAGAGAAGTACATATTCGGATGGTTGATGGCGAATTTAATACCAAAGGACATTATCTCCCAGTCAACCATCTCATCATAACTGTGAAATTTAAGGCGAATGTTCCCCACGTATATTTTATTATTACTCTACTATAGTAATTATACAGGATTATTTTTTAAACAGTAGCGAAATTTTAAACTTAAGTTCAAATATATAAATAATGATATACCGTTATTGCAGTTTTTGAAAATACGAGTCAATAAGCCTTCTACTTTTTTTTTGAAATTATCCCAAATTATAGTGATTTATAGGCAACAACCAACAACTACGCCTACACGCGCTCCTCTGTGTGATTCAATTCGCAACGTTGTTGTCGACCCTTGCGAATGTGTGCATGCGTAGTAAAATAGACATTAATGAACGATAATCAGTTAAAATAATGCATTACCACGTATTTTGAATTTAAAAGATAAAAAGGAGAGAATGTTTGAGATTTTCTTAAATTAATTTTTCTTCACCATTTGCAAATTAGACAGAATTTTTATCTGCAAATTAGACCGGTTATTGCAAAATAACCCTATATAATATACTAAACACATTTAAGGCTGTCAATTTTACTTTTACATTTCACTTTTAAAAATACGTACTTTTTCAATAAAGTCATGACCATTGTAGTTTTAGAAAAGCAACACTAAATAGCAGCACTAAACCTCTTGAACTTAAAAACAACAACTGATCGAATACAGTGGAGCTCTCGGGTTATAGGCATCCGCAGTGAATTAAATATCGTCTCGGGATCGGAAGAAATTCAGGCAAAACCATATCTTAACGCCCGAGGGATAAATCGGAGTCATCGACGCACGGTCCAAATACATTAAACATTGAAACGTGAGCATTTACGCAAGTAATCAAATATTAATAAGGCAATGGTCAGAAATAACTGTAGAATAGTTTAAAACCTGAGGTGTTCTATTTTGTGATAAAGGTGAAGGTACTTTTATGTCAAAATAAATTAAATTTTAAAGAAAAAAAAAATACATATAATAAAAATGTTTGAAGTGACTTCTTTAGAATCGTTGTGATTTGAAACTAGACGGAACGAAAAAGTGACACTAATAATTTTAACTTTTTATCAAAAGTGAAAACCTGCTTCAAATTGCTAAAAATGAAGTTATTTATTTACTACCGTTAGGGATGTAATTTTTTCTCCAAATTTATATGGAACCACTCTTGAAGTATAACAAATACATACAAAAAAACATACACTCGAACTGAGAACGTCCTCCTTTTTGAAGTTGGTTAAAAAAAGATACACATATACAGCTATAGAATTTAGCCTATGAGAGAATGAGATAAAAACAGTATATAGTGTTTCCTATTATCTCGGTCTCATTTTTTGAATGTTTTGCTTAAAGCACGTGTGAACTGCACACATTTTTTTATAGAATAAGCGTGATAAACGAGCACATAATTCACTGATGGTAGGTGTATGCTATGGCCCATAAATATCTATTTACATCTATCAAACATTGAACATTGGAACATTGTTTAAGCTTATTTGCAATGAATTTGATAATAATCTAAAACATCCTCATTGAACAGTCGGAAGGCATTCAATGAATGGGCGACAGTGGGAGTCCATAACAGCATACAAAAGTTATATGATCTTTACCATGAAAAGTCATATAATTCTAGCGTCGAATTAAGGGAATATGTAAAAAAATATTTAAAAGAGTGTTATCCACAGCTAAGTCTTTGCATCTGAGCAACAAAATTAAGACGGCTTCTAATAAAATTAAAATGACGTGGAGTATAATTAATAGTGAAACTGGTAAGGTCAACTCTCGCAATTCAAACTACCGGTTAAGTTTTAACAACAAACTTATTAAATCAGATCAGGATGTTGCAATGGTTTTTGAGAAATATTTTACTGTTATTCTGATCTTAACCACTAAGTCACTGAATTCTTCTCCTACCGTCGCCGAATCATTACTTAAACAAAATGTATATGCGTGAACAAAGAATTTTACATTTCATAAAATAGCATCAAAAGATATCGTAAAATATTTTAAAACTATTGATATTAAGAAAACTTCAGATCTGTGGGGGATTTCCGTTAAAGTTATTGCGTCTATAATAGACATAATCGCGCCTCAACTAGCTATTATTTTTAATACTAGCATCGAATATCGTGTGTTTCCTGATTTAATGAAGCATAGTAAAGTAATACCTTTATTTAAATCTGGTAGTACATTAGACTCCGCCAATTTTAGACCAATTTCTGTACTGCCAGCACTTAGTAAATTTTTTGAAAAAATTATTCTTGATTAAATGTTATTTTTTAATGTATATAATTTACTTCATTAAAATCAATTCGATTTCACAAGGGGTCGCTCGACAATAATAATTTATGTTGGTGTTGAGCTGATTAAATATATCTTCAATGCATGGGAGAATTCACAGGATGCTTTGGGTATATTCTGTGAGCTATCCAAAGCCTTCGACTATGTTCACCATGAAACATTAGTCAGGAAACTACAACACTACGGTGTAAAAAGTAATACTCGTAAATTAATTATTTTATATTTAAGTAATAGAACGCAAAAAGTTGTCATTATAGTATGAGCTCTTCCGGGTCGATAGTACAAATGGGCGTGCCTCAAGGCCCAATTCTCGGCCCCTTTCTGTTTCTTGTATATATTAATGATTTACCTTACATAGAAGGGGACAACCATAATATAACATTATTTACTGATGACGCTTCATTAATTTTCAAATTAAAACCACAATTATTAAAATATGACGAAGTAAATAATGCTATATCTAAATTAGTAAATTGGTTAAAGCGCTTACGTGCAAGTTAGTAACTTGCACTTAAGCGCCACTAAAACGAAATGTTTGATATTCATGACTCCAAACGTCAAACATTTAAACATATAATACAAATGGTGAAGAACTGAGCCTTGTCGATACCACCATTTTTCTTGGAATAACACTAACGCGAAGCTTCAATGTAGCCCCCATATATCAAAATTAGCAAGCAGACTTAGTTCTGCAGCATATGCTGTAAAAAAAGATTAGAAATCTTACCAGTGTTGAAACAGCTAGACTTGTTTACTTTAGCTACTTTCATAGCATAATGTCGTATGGGATTTTGCTATGGGGACACGCGACATACAGAAGAGGGCCATAAGAGCAATCTATGATGTAAAACCTAAAGAGTAGCTCCGATAAAATTTTAAGAAAATTAATATATTAACTTTGGCCTCTTAATACATTTATAAAAATATAATGTACGTATACAAAAATAAGTGATATTCATTCTGTAAATACTAGGAACAGACACAAGCTAGTAGTACCAGTTACTCGACTCCACCGAGTCAGTAATTCATTCTTGGGGCGATGTACACGCTTTTACAAGAAAATTGCAGAAAATCTACAAAATTTGACCTGCTCAAAGTTCAAAAACTTTTTTAAACAAAGTTTGTATAAAAAAGGTAATAATATTAAGGAATTTATGGATGATAATATTACCCCTTGGATTGAGGTGATAGCTACGAAGATATTTCTAATTTGTTTTGTGTGGTTAATTGTGTAAGATACATGATTGTAAGCTGTTATTTAAATAAGTCCCGCACGGTTTATTACTGAATCTTCCCAGGACATAGGTTTGTTTTCGAACCAGTGGTAATTAAACACAGGAGTGACTTTCAATAAGTATTATTTATAATCCATATTGAATAAAAAGTTTCTGTTTCTGTTTCTACACTCACTATACGAAACACGGCCGCATTATTCTGCTCTTTCACGCTGGTATTCCGTAAGAGTGCGGACTTAACTAGTAGAGCCGACCCATTCATGCTTCTGCTATGTATATCTAGTACAGCCGCAGCATGGCTCTACCACGTAAAAAAAAAGAAATTCCCAATTTTCACTAATTTATTATCTTTATCTATACAAATAAATAAAATTGAAGTGTATGTGTGTAATGTCAAAATAACAGCTTTTTACTAAATGCATTTGGAAGTATATACAATACTTAAAAACTTACCAAAAATTTTGTGTCTCTATATCTGTTTATTCCGGCTAATCTTCGAAATGGGACCTATTTTGATGGGATTTTCACTGGGAGATAGCTGATGTTATAAGGAGTAACTTAGGCTACTTTTATTTTAGAAACATTTCAACGCGGACGAAGTCGTGGGGAACAGCTAGTTTATATATATAATATCTGACTAGGTAGTCGTAGTTCTGCACCTAGTAGGAGGCATGGTGAGTGCCACTCTGAATTCCCTCGAGCCTTTTTACAATGTAAATATAAAATTTACTATCGTAGATTCTAGCACAGCTATAAATCATCGTCTTAACAAAACAAATGGTAATTCACTGTGTGAATAATATGACCTGAATCGATCATGTCGTTCGGATGCTACACGGTCTCTAACAGACGCACACATTTTTCCTGTCGAAACGATGACTCAAACTATGCTAGTATTCAATAGGTGGCGCTGGAGTCAAGTAATTAACAAATTAATTCTTTATTTACCACTTCGTTACATGGTAGGGTTACGCGGTAGAGCCACGCTGCAGGACGAATGGATCGGCTCAACCGGAAAGGACCAGGTCTTGCAGAATACTAGCGCGTGAAACAGTTGAATAATGCTGCTGGTTCGTATGGTGGGTGTAGAGAATCGTAGACCCCTTTACTGGTAACGAACGAGGCATAACATGTTAGTTCTCAGGGGTGACAACGCGTTTGCATTTTGATTCTTAATCGTTGATTGATGTAGATGTCTATGGGCCAAACACCTACTTACCATCAGGTGGACTATGTGCTCTTTAGTCACCTTTGTTCAAAAAAGTAATATTATTACACGATATAAAGAGATAGACTGGTAGAGAATGCGCTGTTACATTAGGTCCGCCTTTTTGTACTTGGTGTGCAAATAAAGCATAAATAAATAAATATAATATGTAGGTTAAGTGCCAAACACGAAAATCACAAAATCTGAACATTAGCAACAGTAGCATTGTGGTCAAGTTATAAATTTAAGTTATAGCTGTAAATAGTTCGGAAAATTCATAGCGCACCTACCGGAAAATGCAGAATATCTACCGGGCAAGCTAGTATAACGAAAATATAACAAGAAGTGTAATAAAATTTATATATGTATTTAACATGTATAAATTTTATTACACTTCTTTTTTAATAGCCTCGTACTCTTAATCCACTACTGGACGTAGATAGTCCTTTTCAAAGTCCACAAAATGCTCAACAGCATAACTTGTAAGATTTCCACATACAGACCACATAAAGTCCACGTAAAGGCCGGCAGCGCACCTGCGCCCTTCGTGTTGTAGTAGTTCACGGGCGGCGGTAGTCACTTACCATCAGGTGAGCCGCATGATTGTTTGCCCCCTCTTCTAAAAAACCCACTACGCTCTGGTTAGGCGGGTTGGTAGTCGCAAATCTGACAACTTCGCAATAATAAGGCTTGTTTTTTATAGGTTAAGGGTGACAAACGAGCACACAGTCCACCTGATGATAAGTGTTTGCTGCGGCGCATAGACATCTACATCTATCCTCTATTATAAATCAAAATGCAGTTGCGTTGTCACGCGTGAGGACTAAGATAGAATGCCTCATTTCCAGTAAAAAAGGTCTCACCATACAAAACACAGTAGCGTTAAGCGGCTATTTTACGTTGGTATTCTGTGAGAGCGTGGTCCTTCCCTGGTCGAACCGACACATTCGTACCACAACTTTACTACTAATATAGCTGCAGCATGGCTCTACCACGACTGCTGATGCTGATGCTGATGCTGATGACAACCGACAACGCATGTGTATTTTGATTTTTAATTGAGGATAAATTGAGCTCGTTTGTCATCCTTATTCTACAAAAAAGAAAAGATTAGAGACCATAAAGTACTAGTACGGACGTCACTATAAAATTTTCAGTTATATTTATAAATGCAGGTACTGGTTAAGTGTATTCAGCAATAAAGTAAAAACAACATGCGAAAACGTGCGGCAAATGTTACAAGTATTATAATTATAATATATTGTGATAAGTCTGTTGTGGTAACTATAAACTTGACTTTGTACTCGTGTCGCATAAACATGTATTCGTGTTATTCTAGTTTAATCGTGCTTTTAAGGCTAGTAAATAAAACATATTTAACGATTTTGATTAACTTGACGACGACAGCTTCGTGGCCCAGTGGCTTAGCATTGAGTAGCTTAGTCTGGATGTACATATGTCCTTGTACAATTCATGTATATAAACTGCCTCCATGATACAGGGAGAAAACCTACCCCCCAGTAACGATTTTATAAAATAAAAACAAAACGTGGTAAAATTAAAAATTTTGTACAACCGACTTCAATATAAATAAAATGGTCGCGGTCCATTAAATACGCATTATTAAGGATAACTCAAAAACTACTGGTCAGATCTTGATCAAATTTATATAGGACCACATGAAAAGCAACAGCTTTCAAATAAAAAAAGAATCATCAAAATCGGTTTATCTAAAAAAAAGTTCTGAAGTAACACACATAAAATGATTCTACCTATATATAGACCTCTGACATAATCAATACAAATAATCTGTAATATGGCAGAGGTCAATATCATACGTAACAATAACTAAACTAGGGTGGCACGATGCTCTAAACAAGAGGTATAATTATAAAATGAACTTATCTTAATGACATTAGGATTTGATCGGTTACCTTTCTTTTCTGCTGACTTCCAAAAAAGAGACGGTACTTAATTCCACTGTATGTTTTTTATGTGTGTTACCTCATAACTTTTTACTGGGTGAACCGATTTCGATGATTCTTTTTTTACTTGAAAGCTGGTACGTCTCGTATGTTTTTGAGTTATTCTTAATAACTTATATTGAAGTCGGCTGTGCAAAATTTTTTATTATTATCGTAATTCAATTATTTTCTTGCATCCATGAAATTACCTCATTTAAAATTCATGGTGCAGTTCCTTCGCACTTGCACCATTTTTATAAAACTATGTTTATAAGAATATTACATAATGGTTTTACGAGATAAAGACATTATATTATCAGCAGATCTTTTAAATAAGCATTTGGGACATTCAAACATTTTGAAGTGTTACATCGCAATCGCATATCTTTGGCCAGTAAGATATAAAAGTTTGCATTATGAAAATAACCTTGTATATCATCGAACTGGGTCTAGGAAACTGTGGTTAATGCATGAAACTGTTATATCCGCATATAAAAGTTATTATATTTATAAATATATTATGCGTATAATTCTTCTGTATGTGTTTGTCACTGAACTCCTCCTAAACGGCTGGACCGATTTTGATAAATTCTTTCGAGTCCCTGGATATTAGATTCACAATAGAACCCGGTAGGTGGTGCCGTTGCCGAGATCCAGAACACGCATACGAAGCCGGTTCCGGATCGCTAATGTTAAATACAAATGATGACTTTAATGGATGCCTATTAAGCTAGACAAAATTTTCAACGGCAGCGGGAAGAAGCGTGCGAGAAGAAATGTGCGAGTCACCTGATACTGAAAACACCAACCCGCCTACGAAGTGTGGCGATTACTACAAATCCTTCCTAGCACTCGATAGCCCAACTTCCAGCTATGGATTAATTAAGAAGTAGGGAAAAAGAAGAAGAAGGAAAGGGCTGGAAAGGCTTACATTTTATTTTCATTTATTTATTGCAGTCAAAAATTACAGTCATGCACTCTACCCATACTCTGAGGAATAGGGAACAGACGAAAAGACGGTCGGATGACGGGATAACTATCCTATCCTATGAGGATTTCGTTTTTTACCATGTAGGGTACGGAAGCCTAAAAATTTGAGAAATAGTTTTAAAAGTGTTTCATATAAAACACTTTTAAAACACTTTTTCGGTTTCCGCTACTCACTATATAGTGAGTCCTTTTTACTGAAAATGTGTAATTCTCTTTTCTACTGATATAAATGTATAAAAATCTTAATTCACAAGGGTAGTAACACATCTGCATTTGGATTCTTAATTGAAGATAGATGGTAGATTAGATGTCAATGGGCCACAGCATACACTTACCATCAGCTAGACATTTCTACTCATTTATATATTAAAATAAGAAGGAAAAGAGAAAATTTGCATTCAATTATTTTAAGCCGGGAAAAGTAATGCCATCCTCACCCGTCGTTTGTTTGATCCCCAAGCAATTTCAAAGAGCCCTCCGTCGTGCTAGATCCATCGGAGAACTCAAACGAGGCGTTATCCACCATGTTTCTGTATTCCGATCACTGTTCTAAACACATCACATCACAGTCACACTTAAATCCGAGCGCCGAGCGGGCTACACGTGTTTCATAACAAATTCGGAACCGTAGTTATTAAAACGCTAGTGTTTATTGGAAAAATTATAAATATAACGACAGTAATATACTGAACGCTGTTTAGTAGAATAAGAAACGTGAGCGAGTGTCAAAAGGATGAAGAATATGTTAAAGTTCAATCGGTTATGTTTGTGACCCAGGGGCCGCGATTAGATAAAGTCAACTTGCGCTGACAAAACGAACTATTAGTGTTATTGTGTATCAGATGTGAACGTGGAAAATATATTTTATAATTATTTATATTATATCATCATTGTAAAATAGTAAGAAGAAGCAACTTAAGCAGTAATATTAACAATATTTTTTTGCTCCTCTTGAATAAAGCACAATTAAATCAATAAACTGTATAGATACACCTATTAAAAACCGATAATACAATATATCGTAGCAAAACCATGCAGTTCTTTGATCTTACACTTCTATTGTTATAACAAAAAGAATATAAACATTAGGAAACAGGCGCTCGGCCACTTTTGGAATCACAAACTCTAAACAACTGTGACCTTCTAACACATTTTACACTTATACACACACTCGTCTTAAACCTGTTAAAGTAATATAAATTTAGGAAAAACACCGCCAGCAGACACGGAGGAAGCGTCCGAGACGCGATCGAGAGAATAACTGTTGATAGAATTATAAATTCTGCACACCTATCGATTGTATATCGAATACAGATTAATTTATCGCGCCAACGATAAGATACTGTAAACCACACGAGACCGATTACACACTTTTGGTATTTTTCTAACCTAAAATACCTACATAAGAGTAATTAATTAAGTATGACGCATTCAGAGACGGCAAGGACAGCCATAGCAAACGGGTACATCGACCTTGTAACGCTTTACAAGGAAAGCAGAACAGAGGCGACCGTTAAGAATATTCGCGGGCCGGTTCATTGCCGTCCATATTATCAAAGAGAATGGAGATAGCGGCCCGTAAATCATCCGAATCTCCATTCACCATCCGCCTTTCGCGATTAGCGCAGTGAAACGGTAACACGCCATTACTGGGCGAGAAAACACTGGCGAACTTGCAGGCGATGCAACTATAATGCTTGTAACTTGTGACGAAGTAAAGAATGATCGTTTATCAACACACCGTATGGTCAGACAAAACAATCATTTCAAAGAGAAAAGTTTTCAATATACGCAACGAAAAAAAACCATATAAATAACTAAATTAACTTATGTGTTAAATGAATAATAGTACCTAGTTTAATTTTTTTTAACTTAGATCTTAAAATTTTTAAATTGGATAGTTGATACCGTCATATTGTTTTAAAATGCTACTTTTAGTGGATTATATTTGTTATAGAACTAGATTTTTATAATTAAAAAAATATTAAGATATCTGAAGTTTCTTATTCAGATTCTTAATTTTCATTAGAAAATGTTTTTTGATCGCTAGTAAAAGGTATTTCAATAAACATGAATGACAACTGCAATATTAAAAAATGTCAACTAACGATTGCCTTCTATAAACCAAAAATAAAGTAACACCTATATACGACCCACTGCTGGGCACAGGCCTTCTCTTATTTATTATATTATTTTCCGCCACGCTGCCCCAATGCGTGTTGACGACACGTCTTCGAAAAATTTAATTTCTCCGAGATGCGGGTTGCCTCACGATATTTTTTTTTCACCACCAAGCATGTCATTGGTGCATGTGGGTTCGAACCCGAGTTACTCATACACTGTGAAATTTACAGTGAGCGTTGAACTACCACACTAAGCTCTACTTCTATTACTAAGGTGGACACCTTAAACATCTCCAAAACACTTCGTCCAAAATGGTAACTACACAAACTTTACTCATCTATTTCTTATATGCAAAGACATCCAATTGCAAAATGCTGCGAACAAATTACTTTAGTTATCACTAGATAGCACTGATAGATATTACTCATATCGCAATCTACGCTACGCAGGTGCAAAAGTAGATACCGAACATGATACAAGTTAGATTAGAGACAGTGCAAATAAAGAAAAACATGTGTGAGTGTCGTGGAACATTCGGTTGAAACGAAATTCCTTTCGTAGTATATTATTATTGATAAACCAATACAAATAGATGAATTACTAGCGTCTATTAAAAAGAAGCGTCATTTAAAATAAAATGATATTTCTTTCATGGCAAGATAAGAAAAAGTGCGAGGGAGATGGATATTATACCATCTCGCTTCATTATAGCCGCCAAGGCCGTCTACACTGCGTCAGAAGGGGTCGTGTCGGAAAAATCTTACATTTTTTTCGCTTAAACCCCATCCGCCAAATTCGTAACATCCGATAAGGAACTTCGTTCTAATAACAAAGAAGCATCTGATTGGGTGAAAAACTTGTATAATTATACCATAACAGATTTTTGAGTGCTAGGCATGGCCGCTTGTGGTAGAGCCACGCGGCACTTGTGTTGTCGCACGGATGGGCCGGCTCGAACCGGGGTGGTACCACGACCTCACAGAAAACCTGCGTTTCACTTGGTGAGTGCAGGTGGCCGGAGGCCCTTTTTACTGGAAATGAGGCATTCCATCTTAGTCCTCACGGGTGACAACGCATCAACATTTTGATTTGCAAACGAGGATAGATG
Organism: Parnassius glacialis; assembly: GCA_033319125.1. Taxonomy (NCBI): domain Eukaryota; kingdom Metazoa; phylum Arthropoda; class Insecta; order Lepidoptera; family Papilionidae; genus Parnassius; species Parnassius glacialis. The sequence goes on along the minus strand of JAVANC010000028.1, from coordinate 27,307,148 downwards.
TAGATATCTATGGGCCACAGCAACCACTTACCATCAGGTGGACTGTGTGCTCGTTTGTCAACCTTATCTTATAAAAAAAAAAATTCGCCCACGCGTCACCGCACTGGGCAAACGGGTCGGTAAACGCACCTTCAGCAGATACCCTCGCACTAGTGACGCTAATTGCCATCACCAGTCTGTTATGAAATTTGGATTCCAGTAGTAATACCTAGTGGTAATTTGCTACAGCCTCGTCCGTCAAACGGGCATCAATCAGAATTAGAATTCACAATTCCTTTACACTCTTTATGTTTTAAAAAAACTTACTACATTATTTTTTTTAAATTCTAAGATGCTAATTGTGCCTAACGAAGATACTTTAAACAGATTACTCGTATAAAAATAGATTACTAGTATTAACGATAAATACAAAAATGAGGCACAAAAACGTCAAGCAATAATATATGAAAAATTTTATTTAAATACATTTACTGCTCAAGACGAAATGCGCAGAAACATTAAATTTTACTTAATATTACGGCCTTCACGGCAAATTACGATTAGAAGTGGCGTACCAAGCTAATTGTGTGTTTACATTTTATATTAAAAATATACGCTTTTATAAACAAAACTATTTCATTTCAGAGTTCGACCTTAAACAGCGCTAGATTAAACATAACATTTCAGCGACCCGTTGTGGTGATCGGGGTTACTTCATGAAAACTGGATTTTGAAGTGTGCATTTTTTTCGTCCTATTTCTCTCCATTAAAATTTTAGGCAAAGTTTTTGACAGAGTAAACACTTTACGGATAAAAAAAGGTAAATTTTTGAACTCCTCCCGATGAACAATTGTACGGTTTTAGGGCGTTACTTTATGTACTATATTTCTGAAATATATGAGTTGTATTTGCTGCCCTTACAATAAGCGATCCGCGTGAATCGAGGGCGAGCCGGGATCGTCAACATTATCTATGTTAATTGGACAAATGGGAACAATTTGTTTCGTTCACATTCGTGACGTGCATTTTCATCTGGCTGAATGAAATTGTATGACAATTCGTGGCGTGAATATCTAGATTTACATTGAGTATGAATATATCATAGAAAATGCATATTACAAGACTACATACTCGTAGTGTGCGTTAAGATCAGAGAGAATATGTAGTGCTCTGAGATGGGAACGCAGAAAATACCTCAAGACTCACCAACTGTATATTTTTGCAGTAAACTATTAATAATGGATTATAAGAAGGTAACAAATTATTCTCCAAGCATCAACCTTAGCTGCATGTAGTTCACCGTTCACCCTGCTGTTTAACAAACGAGGCTGTGGCACCCGGCCAAGGGAGTATATCCTATCCATTCAAAAATACCTATCTATTAAAAAGTGCCGAATCCTTACAATTTATTCAATATCCCGACTGAAACTTACTTAAATTCTAATTTCAAGTTACATAAACGTTATCTACCAAGCTGTCACTTGTTTCCCCTTGATTATCAATGGCAGCTGTCTGTCATTAAAAGTTGACATTTATTTAACAACAAAACCGAAACAAAAAAACCGTCAGTCTTTTTTAATTTAATTATAACTTCGCAACAAAAAATTGACCACAGAACACATAAAGTTCTGAAGACTTGGATTAAATACTTGAAACTGACAGACTACATTAGTGATTGACGAACTAGGAAAAATGCGATATTCCATTTTAATTGGTATAATATCAGAAGAAAAACATAATGAGTCGAAAAGCTTTGATCGTAACTTCTCTAAATATTATATCCTTTATAATTTAAATCACCACGTGCTACAAAAATCAGATCAAGTCAACCTGGATGGAAATAAAATAGCATGGCGTTTTAGATGATAGACGTCCGATTCTCAGGTATCATTGCCTGTGTCTATCAAAGAAACGTGTGCAGTTATTTTTTTTATAGAATAAAGGTGATACACCAAGCACACAATACACATGATGGTAAGCGGATACTGTGGCCAAAAGACATCTTCATCTATCAATGATTAAGAATAAAAATGCATATATCACCTCTTAGAAATAAGATTGGTCTGAAAGAAGATATAGTGACAAAAATTGAGAAAGGTATGCTGAAATGGTTTGGCCATGTCGAGAGAATGAATGAAGAACGTTTGACGAAAAAGGTGTATAAGGCGAGTGTGAATGAAACTGTTGGAAGGGGTAGACCTAGGAGGACGTTTCTAGATCAAGTCAGGGACATCTTGAAAAAAGGCCAGGTCAACACTACCCTAAACCGAAGAGCATGTATGAAGGGAATAATGAAAGTGGACGAAGCGAAACAAGTATGTAAGGATCGTAGTAAGTGGAAAGAAATGGCCTCTGCCTACCCCTACGGGAAAGAGGCGTGATTATATGTATGTATGTATGTATGTAGAAATAAGATGGAATGCTTCGCTTCTATTAGAGTTTCCGGTTCACTACACTCACCTCACACACACGAAACACAGCAGCATTAAGCTGTTACTTCACACTGGTATTCTATGAGAGTGAAGGTCCACCTTTCCCGGTCAAATTACCCTATTCGTGCTACAACCATAATATAGTTACAGCATGGCTCCATCACGTGTGGAGCTCATAATATTTCTAAGTAGACTCCGAAACGTGTTTGGAAGAAAGTAACGATTCTCAAAAATCTTCAGACACGGCACAAGTTTATAAGCATGTATACACATTACATATATGTATGTATGTATTATTGTATGTAAATATATGTTATATGTATATATATTTAAATATATGTTGTGTATGTATGTAAAATGTATATATTATATTTTAACATATGTACACTTTATTTATGTATTATGTTTAGCACCTGCCTACAATTGTCTTTGGCACCCAGGGTTGACTGGCAGAGAATACCATATGGCATTAAGTCCACCCTATGTACCCTTTAGCTTAAGGTGTTACATTTAAGTTTTTAAATAAATAAATACGTCAAGAAAGTAAAGTAAAACAGAATATTTTGGTAAATTGGCCGCGCGTTAATTATTCTACGCCCCGTTAACGCAATGACTACGGCATATTAATTGCCGTGCGTAAATTGCCGTGCGCGTATAGAACGCAGAAGAATTGTCATTTGGATGGCTCTCGAATAATGGTTCTGGTTATTGGTTATTTTTTTTTGTTTACAAAAACTAACCCCTTTACTAGGTGTTAGGACTTTTTCTGCCCAAAATACCGTTTTGGTAGATACCACCCTCTTACCTATTTCTGCTACCGGTCTGAAGATTACAGAGTCGTGGTGTTATTCAAGGTTGTGAGGCGTCTTAGACCTCAGAGGTGACAACGCATCTCTAGCCGTGTTTAAGCAAAGTTGAAATTTATAATATTTTCACTTCAGTTTTATAAAAAAAAAATAACTAAAGTAAACAGTGCACCTCCATAACTGCAGATTAGGTTTTCTTACAACAAAAATGTAATTTTTTATATAGGTTAAGGGTGACAAACGAGCACACAGTCCACCTGATGACAAATAATTGCCGTGGCCCATAGACATTTATATCAACACTCGACTACGAAGCGAAATGCAGATGCGCTGCTAAGGACTAAGATAGAATGATAATTGATAGAATCAGGCGTTACTTTGCGGAAATCCATTATAATGGGGTTGTTATAAATTAATTTGTTTAATACCGCGTAAAGAAAGAAAATGATGTGTCCTGCCCAGTTTTAAGGGAACCTCCCACCCTCCCTCAATCGCGCGTACTATACCCGTCGCCGTCAATCCCAGCACTACCATCCCCAGCACCACCACACTAGGCACGACACATCAGTCTCGAAAATACGACACGTGTTTCGCCTCTACACGAGGCATCCTCAGGTGAAGTAGACTCTGCGGAGGCTGGCCGCTAAGATTAACTGAGTGGTGTGTCGTGCCTAGTGTGGCGGTGCTGGGGATGGTAGTGCTGGGATTGACGGCGACGGGTATAGTACGCGCGATTGAGGGAGGTTGGGAGATTCCTTTAAAACTGGGCAGGACACATCATTTTCTTTCTTTACGCGGAATTAAGCAAATTAATTTATAACAACCCCATTAAGATAGAATGACTCTTTTCCAGTAAAGGGGGTCACAGGTTCTCTACACTCACCATACGAAACACGGCAGCATTAAGCTGCTATTTTACGCTGGTATTCAGTGAGAGTATGGTCCTTCCCCGGTGAAACCGACTCATTCGTGCTCAAAGTCAAACTTACTTGCGCTAATTGACAAAAGAGTAAATTAAAAATTAAAATATATTTAGAAGAAATCTTAGTTATCTATTGTTGTAAAAATAACATAAAACAAAAACATAGCTTTCTATTCGATTAATTTAAGAAAAATCGATGTATTAAATATTTACAGTGTTGGTAACGTTTATTTTACTATCGTAAACGTTAAATAAAGCAATTTTTCCAATGAGAAATGAGCAACAACGTCAAAACTGTTATCCTTATCAGACAAAGTGATTGAGTGCCTGCTTCGGTGAAACCGTAACGAAGGTAAGCTTAAAAATTACTCCTAGAAATCATGATACATCAGCTAATGTTTTGGAGTTAAATTCTGCAGTTCAAACAAAATTTAATTCTTTAAAGTTATATTTTCCAGATAAAAGTGTGTGCGGAAACAAACCAGGAGATGGATGCTGTCCATCTCCTGGTTTGTTTCCTGCATCTGATAACAACTGTTAAGTTGTTGAAAATAATCTAAAACAGCAGTTGCCTACCTACCTACGGAACATGGTTATAATGGCAATATACATATAATATTGGCAATAGGAACATATTACAAAGAGCGGGCTAAACGTGATGCCGGGAATCGAACTCTGCATACTCACGTACTATGAAATTTTATTATATGCTTATCCCCTGAACTACTCGTGGCTTTTCATAGGGAACTCTTGGAATATTATCTTTATATATAAAAAGTACGTGTCCGCGATGGACTCCTAAACTACTGAACTGATTTCAATGAAATTTTTGGTCAATGTGCAGTTTGGTCCAACTTAAAAGATAGGATAGCTTACATCTCAATTTATAGGCGCAATACAATATTATTTTATTGAAAATTATTTCTCTATTATTTGACAGTCACAATTATCTGTTAGCTCCAAACGATTCTGTCAGGTGACGATATCTGTTGACTGGATTGAGTAAATATTTAGTAGATGGCGCTATGTTAAAAATACAAACGTTTAATATAAGCTACAATTTAGTAGTATAACCACCACGTGTTGCTGTAAGTATTCAACAGATAGAACCGATTTCAAAAAAATTTTGCAGACTGTGTGCAGTTTGGTCCAACTTGACAGATAGGATAGTTTTTGTCCCGATAAGTGACCCTTAACTTTTTTATTGCTAATCTCAGGAGTTTTTTTAGGAAAGCAAATGGTCGTCGGAAAGGGCAGAACAACGTCTGCCTGGTCAGCTAGTATATATATATAGCATTGCCGCTTCGCATCACTCATCACGCGAAACATATCTTAGTAAAGTTTTTAAAAAGGCTACAGCTGAACACAGGCTTCTCCGATAGACTGTGACATAGGGGGGATATTTGCCATAGCTGCCACGCTTGGCAGGTCGGTTGGCAATCGCTGTTTTATATAATTTTGAGTAGTTATCAGGATAATGCTGCTGCCTATCTCCTGTTTCAGTTTCCCTCTGCCGCCTTTTCCGACACCCGCAGTGATAATGGGGGAGTAGATTCTCTTAAGCCGCTGCATTACACCATGGCTTGTTCATTAAATGCAATAAATAATTAAAATCAAGTAACTTATTTTATATTTCTGGCATTTTAGAATAGAATAGAATAGAATATAAAAAACATTTATTCAGCACACGCAGTTCATACACATGAAAGTATAAGTACATATTGAGTTTAAAATATAAAAAGGTCGCATTGTGCCGAAAAGGGGTTGGCTCAGCATGTGTTGTGTGAGTATGGCCTCACACAGCGCTGATTTTCAGCCAAGAAACCTATTCATTAGCGTCACGAACGTAGCACAGCTGTTACGTGTAGTCTAGTCCTTCGATAAAACGAAAAAAGCCTAAATCTTCTATATAATTATAACACAAAAATTAAAACAAAGCAAAAGGCAGCAAAAAAAAATACAAATTTTCGTTTGCTTCTATATTTTTAGCTGATATTTAGGCTTTTATTATGAAAAATATAATAATACTAGCTGTACACCGTGGCTTCGCCTGCGTGTAATTTCTTACGATTGGATTTCATGGGTTTTAATTTTTTTGTACGGTACCCTAATTATTTTTCTAAAATAGAAGTAGCCTAAGTTACTCCTTATAACATCAGCTATCTGCCAGTGAAAGTCCCGTCGAAATCAATCCAGCCATTTCGGAGATTAGCCAGAACAGACAGACAAAAATTTTAATTATTGTGTTTTTGTTATAAATACCGTATATTCTTTTATACGCATTTAGTAAAAAGCTGCTATTTTGACATTACAAACGGACATTTCAATTTTATTTATTTGTATGTATAGATATGTATAGATGTATAGTTTAGCCTGCGCTCAAAACTAAATCTAACTTTAGCCGGCTAATTTTTAAGTTATTTACACTGCCGTAACATATACATTGTCTTATCATGAATGCTGAAGTTTACTCGTATCACATTGAACTTCAACCTCCACACTAAACAAAAAAATGTTTTAAGTATGTAACTCTACAACGGCATTGAAATAAGTTCATTTCCTTTTAAACTGCGCAAAATAATGATTTCTTATGTTACCATGTGTGATGTAAAGTGCGCGAAACGTCGGAAATATAAAATAAACCTAGCAAGCTAACAGCATAGCAAAGTGGCGAAGCAATCAGCTTTTCTTTTTTTTGAGCAATCAGTTTCAAAATAGGAGGTTCAGATGCCTGGGTGATCAGTAATCGATTGCTGAAAACAGAATTTGAAAATTCGAAACCGTTCTCGAGATAATCGTGGGACAGACAGACGGACAGACATCGTGAAATCAATAAGTGTCTTCGCAAGCTTCGCCACTTAATAAGTTAATAAACCTAGCAAGCTAACAGCATAGCAAAGTGGCGAAGCAATCAGCTTTGTAGCGGTTTCTAACGGTTGCCGTTGAGCAATCAGTTTCAAAATAGGAGGTTCAGATGCCTGGGTGATCAGTAATCGATTGCTGAAAACACAATTTGAAAATTCGAAACCGTTCTCGAGATAATCGTGGGACAGACGGACAGACGGACGGACAGACGGACAGACGGACAGACGGACAGACGGACAGACGGACAGACGGACAGACGGACAGACATCGTGAAATCAATAAGTGACTTCGCAAGCTTCGCCACTTAATAAATGATACAAAATCCGTAAAAACTAGCTTCAATCTATACAAATAAATAAAATTGAAATGTTTGTTTGTAATGTCAAAATTACAGCTTTTTACTAAAAGCAGATGAAAGTATATACGGTACTAATAACAAAAATACAATTTTTGAAGTTTTTGTCCGTCTGTTTTTCCCGGGCTGGACCGATTTTGACAGGATTTTCACTGGCAGATAGCTGACGTAACAAGGCGTAATTTAGGCTAACTTTATTTAATAAAAAGAATTAGGGTTATGCGCAAAAAAAAAATTAAAACCCCAAATAACACGTGGGCGAAGTCGCGTGGAACAGCTAGTGTGCAATATAGGTACATATAAGGTGCAGGTTTCGGTTTATCTGTCTATAACAAAATAAAAGAGTCCTCTATTTAATTTGTTAGGCCACAAAATTTCGGGTTATCGGTTTAGTAACGCCTGTACACAAAGAAAGATTACAAAAGTAGGAAGCTATGACAGTTTTTATTTCACTAGTGATAATTTATAATAATAAAAACATGCGTGAGTGTCGTGGAACACACGGTTGGAACGTTGGAAAGTTCCTTTCGTAGTATATTGTTATTAATAAACGTATTATATTACTGATTAACAAATACAAATAAATAAAATTGAAGTATCTGTTTGTCATGTCAACATTACAGCTTTTTACTAAATGCATATGAAAATATATACGATACTAATAACAAAAATACAATTTTTAATGTTTTTGTCTGTCTGTTTGTTCCGGCTAATCTCCAAAACGGCTGGACCGATTTTGACCAGATTTTTACTGGCAGATAGCTGATATCACAAGGAGTAACTTAGGTTACTTTTATTTTAGAAAAAGAATTAGGGTACCGCGCAAAAAAATTAAAATCCCAAATAACACTCTAGCGAAGTCGCGAGGAACAACTAGTATTTATATAAACAAGACAACAAAAAACAATCAACACTAATCTAACTTAAATAAAGCTTTTTAGACGAATATTTTAAAAGTAAGTACTGATAAGCAAGTTTAAAGAAAACTATTTCAGAATAAGTATCAAGTTAGGTAACTAATGAGAAATACTCTACCGACGGATCTTCATGGAACATTTGGACCAAAAATGCCGGTGTGAAAAACTAAACTGCAGTGTCTATCAGACAACTCCATGTCTAGGCTATACAGATCGCAAATTGAGATTATAATTACCTCATTCCGCCATACACAAAATTTATGATCCTTATCGCATTCCGCGTGTTCTGATCGCCTTGGTAGGTAGGTGCCATTATTATTTCACATCGAAAGAGAATAAAATTAGTCGCGACATTAAACATAAAAACAACAATAGACAACGACGAAACGTGGTTCGAAAACACGTTTCGCGTACATCGCGATATAATAACAACTGATTAGACTTCAAACGCTCGGCCACCAATCATATTATAATCGCAGATTAGGTATATAATATTTAATGACACTGCATTTGCCAAAATAATACTAATTGCTTTTAAATTTGATTTTCCATGTTGAATAGCCTTTGGTTCCGCAACAAAGCTGTGATGACTAATACATATTTAGATTAGTAATTCATGAGGGTGCTGGTGCCATGTGGTGGTGTCGTTAGAGATCCATCCCCCCTCCCCCCCTTTTCGTCGTAAAGGTGACATTATGCAACAACCAGTGCGTGTTGCCAGCGATGACATATAGATCTGAGACGTATTCCTTAACTGCTGGCCGTATGAGGAAGCTCAAAATCGCTCCATAGCTCGCTGAGCGACTTTGAGCTTTTTTTTAAAGGATATGCCTAACGAGCACACAGTCCACCTGATGGTAAGTGGTTGCTGTGACCCATTGACATCTACATCTATCCTCGTTTGCGAATCAAAATGCAGATGCGTTGTCACCCGTGAGGACTAAGATGGAATGCCTCTTTTCCAGTAAAAATGGGTCTCCGGTTCTCTACAGTCTCCATACCAAACACAGCAATTTTAAGCTGCTATTTAACGCTGGTATTCTGTGAGAGAGTGGTCCTTCCCCGGTCGAGTCGACCCATTCGTACTACAACTATACTACTAATGTAGCTGCAGCATGGCTCTACTACATGAGTTTGACATTGAGCTCCGAGTATCTGACAATAGAATGATCTGCGTGATAGACTTAGAAATGTGGATATAAAGAACCAAAGTAACCGCGTATCAGAACGGATAAATAAGCTAAAGCGGGCAATAGGTCATATAACTCGAAGAACTGACAACCGATGGGGAATAAAGGTTCTTGAGTGGCAGCTTCGTGCCGTGTCGTGAAGCGACAATTAAAGAAGAAAGAACCTAACCTAAGAACAGCAAAACAACAAAAGTAGACCAAGAAAATAATATATTTAAAGTTTCAGAAAAGTATTTACAATTTTATAAAAAAAAGAAATATGAAGATGATGGATGAAGTGAGATTACAATTATATTAAAAAAAAAGGATAGGAGAATAGGAGAATTAGTATGATAGTGGAGCCCTAGAGCCTCGCTGCTTTTGTAGAAGTAGGGACAAGGAGAGCTTGAGGTTTCTCAGCGGCGACGGCACGCAGCGCCTGGACTGGGCACACGCGGCGTCCGGAGCCGGCGCACGTAGCACCTGGGGTAGGTGCGCTCAGTACTTGGAGAAGTAGTCGCCGCGCCCAGAGGTAGCGCGGGCAGTAGGTGCACTCGGCGCCTGGAGCAAGCAGTCGTAGCGTGCCCGAAGGTAGCGCGGGCAGTAGGTGCACTCAGCGCCTGGAGCAAGCAGTCGTAGCGTGCCCGAAGGTAGCGTGGTCCCGCACTTGAAGCAGACTGCCGACGACTTCACGTGTAGATGGAGGCTTGCAGGATCCCGGCGCCTGGTTTGCAGGATGCGCCGACGACTTCAGGATGCGCCGGATGTAGATGGAGGCTTGCAGGATCCCGGCGCCTGGTTTGCAGGATGCGCCGACGACTTCAGGATGCGCCGGATGTAGATGGAGGCTTGCAGGATCCCGGAGCAAAGCGGCCCCGGGATAAGGCCTTTAGTAGATGTTTCTCGTTTGAGAACTGAAGCGAGACTGTCATTCTGTATTCTCCGATTGTTCGGCTTTTATACCTTTTTAGAGAGAACGAGAAATTATTTAAATTAAAAGGAAATTTATTGTAAATGACCTAGAGCAAAAGAGTATTTATGTGAAAATATCGAGATAAAACATCATATCGGTAACGAATTTGAATAAAAATTGCCATGGCAACGAAATAAATAACGGCTGTCAAATATAAAATTTTTGGTTTTTAGGAATATAATTGGAAAATCATTACATTTAAGTAAGAAATGAGATATTATTCACATAGGAAAAACCAATGCACGGCAGCGTACATGAAGCCTGAAATTGTAGAGTTACAGAGAATTCAATAAAAGACCGAAAAAGGTAAGACTTCATTGACAGCTATTTTAAAAGTACTAAATAGTGTGAAAATATGCAGTAAAATGATATGTAATTGTGTAAAAACGTTACAGGATCCTATGGAAATAAAGGTGATGCAAAATATAAATGCAGAGAATCAAAAACAGAATGAAAAAAATAGTATAAAGTGATGCAAAACATGAATGCAGAATATCAAAGCAGAATGGAGAATTAGTGTACAATGAAATGTAAGTAGTATAACACTACAGCCGTCAGCGAAATGTAGAGTGGCCCCCCCTAAATGGAGTGACGTGAAGACCTGGTAAGACATCCTGTCAGTGTAAGTCAATGGATGCAGGTGGCTCAGGACTGCACATTCTGGTATTCCTTGGAGACCTATGTTCAGTAGTGGACTTGTGAAAGGCTGTAATGAATGAACTAATGGTGTCGTAAGAGGGCTACAGGCTTCTGACAAATAGCGGAATAACGATCTCCATTATACCAGACGTCAAATAAACAGACCAGCTACTGTAAGCAGGGTCCAAGGTATGCAAGATGTTTGATACTGCGACCACGAATCCGCGTGCTAAGCGAGGCGATTATGGCAAATTTTCCCTACAACGGGAGATCTCCATGTCTAGAAGTGAACTTTTCATGCAAGATGGTGATGGTGATACTGATGATGATGAGCGTTAGTTAAATATGATAACTTCTTTTAATGCAAGCTACATCTGCACAGGCTGCATTCTGCTAACTAACAATTGAGTATAAAAGACGGGCAAATGGCAGTGTAATATACTATTATTGTTTTACATTTACCAAAAACAATCAAACAGATCTCGCGATTGGTTATGATTCTAATAAATAAGTCGACACTTTTTTCAGAAATTTTCAGATTTGAGAGGTATAAATGCAGATCAAAATGGTACATACACTACTTTAATGAGAAAGCGCGTGAAAATGGCACTTAAACTGTCCAGCACAAGTGGCCCTAACTACGTAGCATTATTTTTTTTATTATGTGCCTTAACGCCTGGATTCTATCAATGCACTCCGTTTTTATTGAAGACTTAGATTGCGTTCAAACAAGTTTTAAGTTCTTAATGAAGACCAATCGCCAATTGTAATGAGCGGTAGGGTGTTATTGAAGGCGTGCAGCATGTTTTTATGGAATGGTGTGCGGAATGAATTGCTTAGATCTTCCGCGTTTGTTGGTGACAACTATGTCGGCTACTCGATTAGCATGCTGGCCTTCCCGCTGTCGAAGGAGGCGTGAATGTTGATGAGGGTGGCCGACGCAGGGTCAAAAAAGACATTATACTATACATATTGCCTTGAAATATTAGAATAGATTTACTACCTATGGACATTTTTTTAAAACAGAAAACATTGCAAGCCTTCCGGGATTATAATCCACCAATGGGATTATCTGGCGGTTGTCCGTATATGCAGCTCAGATGGTTAGCGCTCGCTGTAAGCTTCACAGTACTCGAGCAACCCGGGTTCGATCCCCGCCGGCACCAATGAAATTGTTAACTGCAATTTTAAGTGCTGATTTACCACGTGCTCGGCACTGAAGGAAAACATCGTGAGGAAACCGTGAAACACGAGCATCGCTCCACGTCTGTTAATTTAAAAATATTTCGGAGCTTATTACGTAATGCTAGGCATACACCCTACATACAGTCTACCTGTGCAAGTGTGCCTGCACAATGCTTACATGTCTGCAAATTCTCACTGGTGCAGTACGACGGACCCTTTCAGTTTCAATAAACCTAGCAAGCTAACAGCATAGCAAAGTGGCGAAGCTATCAGCTTTGTAGCGGTTTCTAACGGTTGCCGTTGAGCACTTTCAAAATAGGAGGTTCAGATGCCTGGGTGATCAGTAATCGATTGCTGAAAACAGAATTTGAAAAACCGTTCTCGAGATAATCGTGGGACAGACGGACAGACGGACAGATATCGTGAAATCAATAAGTGTCTTCGCAAGCTTCGCCACTTAATAATGTAAGCCATACACTTTACGGTTTACAGACGAGGTTTGCCTGGATTTCTTCTTTAAGTATCTTTTTAAAGTAAAAGTCCACATGGACTTTTGAGTCATGAGGATTTTTCATAATCGCCACGTTAGGCAGGCGGGACAGGGTATATATACTTATATTTGTGCAATAAAGCTAGCTCCGACTTAAATTTGAAACTGGGAACTACGGCTTTATTCAGTCAGTCTCTCATTATGCATGCAGGGTGTATTTCTATAAAAATTGTATGAGAATATAACTGAATCACGTCATCATTTCGTATAGTTATTAAACGTCTTAATTGTTTTTTACAAATCTAACTTCGTACGAAAAACCAACAAGTTTTTATATAAAATTTATTATGTAGCAATTTTTGTGATGTCAACCACCAAATTAAATAAAATTTTTATTTTAATTTACGATTACTGTTATGCTCGTTCGAGCGCAATATCGAACACAACCTGGGTCAAATGAAGTAATAAAAGGACGTTAGAGCAACCCAAACACATCATTATCGTCCGCGCGACTGCATATATTATATTATGTACCAATTAAATATTATTTTTCATAGAAACAGTTTCTATTTCATAGTAATGCTATTACTGTGAACTAGAAACTAGAAATCCGGTTACCACTACACCTAAGTCCGATTTAAAAAAAAAAAGAAGATTTTCAGTTTCCTAATATTTCATCATTGTACACATTAGTATAGTGTTGGCGGTGTAAGAATATCCACTACCGCATGTCGTCCCAGGGGTGTCGTAAGAGACCACAGAGGGAAATTGAAACAGGTGATGAGCAGCAGCATCTTCCTGATAATAACTCAAACTAATAAATAACTGCGGTTGCCAACCTGCCTGCTAAGCGTGGTATCTATGGTAATACACCCCCCCCCCCCCCTCTCCCTATGAGGCAATCTATGGGGAGGCTTATGTTCAGCAGTGGACTTTTATAGGCTGTAAGGAATGGACACGTTAGTATATAGATAGTGGAAGACAATGTTATGAACATTAATGATAGACAATGTTATGAACATTAAACAATTTAATGTTAAATCTTTATTAGGTACTAATCAAATGTTATAATCTTTCTTATTTATTAATTAATTTATGGAGTGGTTGTTTACACCTGCCACAGCTTCTCAAATCATCCAGGGTTGACTGGTGGAGAATGCCATAAAGCATTCAGTACGCCCTTTATATCCCTTACTATAAGGCAAAAATGATTAAATAAAAATAAATGAGTAAATAGACAATGTTACGAACATTAAACAATTTCCAGTCCAGTAGTGGAACGAAAAGGAGGGCTAAAATTAAAAAAAAAAACATTATTTTTAATATTTAATTTATTATACATTATTACACACTAATAAGCTGAAGGTCACTCAGCGAGATATGGAGCGGGCTCTTTCTTTGCTTAATAGAATCCGTAACTATCCTCTTACTATCCGAATCCGCAGCAGAATCAACTTAGCCCTACGGATCAATAAACTGACGAGGCAATAGCCGGCCACATATTTCGACAAACTGACAAGTGACGGGGAAAGAAGGTTCCAGAGTGGCAGCCACATACGGGCAAACGAAATGTAAAGCAGAACCCCACTAGATGGAGAGACAACTTGCTAAGACATGCAGAGAGTCGATGGAAGCAGGTGGTTCAAATACGCGCTTTGTGGGATTTCTTGTTCAACAGTGGTCTTGATCATGATCTTGATGACATGGGAATCGTGATAATGATGATACCGATTAGATAATTACAAAAACTAAAAAAAAAATAGGTAGTATCGAGTTATACTCAATTTAAGGTTTAAATTTTAAATGAAATTGTGTGAGTCAAATTACATTGTTAATAAGGTGATAAGTACGTATGTTGATTATCGTGGAAGCAATAAGTGGAATTAATTAGCATTAAATATGAAGTTGATTTGCGACGCTGGTGGCAGTGTTATGTACATACCTATTGTATTTTATTTACAACAAATTTTAAGGGGTTTTTTTAGGTTTTCTCGTGGGGTTTCTTAAGGGTTATTTTATTTCAAATAAATTTTGGGCTGGTATAAAAGTAGCATAAGAGCGGGGAAACAGTACCCATGCCCACCTACGTAATACTATATATATAAAAATTACGTGTCACGTTGTTTGTCCGCGATGGACTCCTAAACTACTGAACTGATTTCAATGAAACTTTGCACACTGTGTGCATTTTGGTCCAACTTGAGAGATAGGATAGTTTTTATCCGGATAAATGACCCTCAAAATTTTTTATTGCGAATTTAAAGATTTTTATAGGAAGGGTCGTTGGAAAGGGCAGAACAACGTCTGCCTGGCAAGCTAGTATATATATATATATATATATATATATATATATATATATATATATATATATATATATATATATAATACATTATCTATTAACTTCTTTTTAATAAACTTAAAGATAAAAGGCTCCTACCGAATGCAACAAATATATGAGTATAACACATATTCTGCACAGCAGAACCAATAGATTTATCAATGTGGCGTTATTTATATTTAAGAAAATCAAACACCATATATTTTATCAATTTTACGGTTTTAAAAAAGAAAATATAGCCTAGATCCCTCTTGGTATTGTTCTCTATCAGTTCGTAAGGTTTCAATACAATCGGTTCAGCCATTCCGAAAATTAGCCCGGACAGATTATGCCTTAATAGCATGCAAATAACGCCGAAAGCTTACTAGAAGCCAATTATTTCAATATTACAGACTAATTCAATAATACCACTCTTACCCTATATCAAATCGTATCTATCTATTGTATTTGAATATCTGATATTGAATCTATGTATTTCAATAACTATATCTAAATATATACGTGAATCTGTAACTGTAAGGAAGTCAGTATTCAGTACTACATGGTGATCCGCAATTTTTGATAGATTCGGTTTGCTTAGAATGATAGATATAATGTAATACCTAAGTATTGGTTAATATCTATTATACTCTGAAACGAGTATATCCTACAACGAATAGTCGGAATAGGTATGTCTGTTTTACTCAAATATAATAATCTATTTGAATTTTGAATTTTATATCATACTAGCTGTGCCCCGCGGTTTCACCCGCGTCATCACGTATCCGAGGTGCGCGACATGACCTAGTTCAAGCATTTTATAACGGCTAGGGTTTAAGCGTCGTTCGCGCGCCCAGCCAAGTATTGAATAATTTGACAATGAGGCATACCATCTTAGTTCTCTGGGGTAACATCTTTCTTTTTTCTTTTGGCATCTGCCTTTTGATTCTTAAGCTACAACATCCACTTACTATCAGGTGGACTGTGTGCTCGTTTGTCACAGTTATTCTATAAAACGGTATCCATGGACTGATAACCACTTACCAAATGGACTGTAACTTCGTTTGTCAATTTATTCATGTCTTACTTGTCGTGTTTGGTGGATTACGTGTGCGGTGGCTGCAGGTGTCCACGAATGAATGAATGAATGAAATATACTTTCTTGTTCACCGATATATAAGAGAGAAAAAAACAACTGATTATGAAAGGTATAATTGGCGTTCATATCGTTTAGATGCTGTTTCTACCAGGCAAGCACAGGATATAATGATTTGTGAGAAAAGGTAAGAGTGTACGCAAGTACACAAGTAGTGTCTATATTCATTTTTAATGATATCTTACTTGTCGTGCTTGGTGGTGCGCGGGTGCGGCTCGAGTTGCAGCGGCGTGGCGGGCGCGGAGCGCGGCGCCCCGCACCCGCCACCCGCCGCGCCCGCGAAGTTGCCGGTCGACCTGCAACAACAAACCTGCATCAGCATTTCTAAATCCAACACCCGATAATATATGATTTTTCCAGAATGTACCAAACTTAATGTTCATACGTGGTAATAGCTATATTTGGTTGTATCACGAATGGGTCGGCTCGACCGGAAAAGGACTACGCTCTCACAGAATACCAGCGTAAAATAGCAGCTTAAGGCTGCTGTGTTCCGTATGATGAGTGTAGAGTACCGGAGACCCCTTTTATTGGAGACGAGGCATTCCATCTCAGTCCTCAGGGACAACGTATCTGCATTTCCTTAATAAAGTATATATGTAGATGTGTGCTCGTTTGTTTCCTTATCCAATTTTTTTTATAGGATATGGGTGACAAACGAGCACACAGTCCACCTGATGGTAAGTGGTTGCTGCGGCCCATAGACATCTACATCTATCCTCGTTTGCGAATCAAAATGCAGATGCGTTGTCACCCGTGAGAACTAAGATGCAATGCCTCATTTCCAGTAAAAAGGGCCTCCGGCCACCTGCAGTCACCAAGCGAAACGCAGAGGTAAACCTCTACTTCACGCTGGTATTCTGTGAGGTCGTGGTACCACCCCGGTTCGAGCTGGCCCATCCGTGCGACAGCAAAAGCTGCCGCGTGGCTCTACCACTGTTGAAATCAAATAAAAAAAATATCCCATTTCTGAGAGGGTTTTAGGGCAAATAAGTGTCCACCACGCTGTTCTAATGCATGTTGACGGACTCCACATCTCTTCGATTTTTGAATTTCTCAGACAGGTTTCCTCAAGATGCTTTCTTTCACCGCCGGGCAATTATATTAAAATTAACAATATCATTGATACTTGTTGTACGGCGACGCCAATATAAACATGCAGGAAGTCAATGTCTATATTTTTCAGTGGACTCGTGATGGGTTTTAATGATAATGCTGTTGATCAAACATCGATCCTCGATATTGCACATTACCTGGTTCACGGTCACAGAACACAGGCGGGTACTCCTTAATAATTACGTGACGTCTCAAAATACTATTGAATATATAACCGTAGCGGTGTAAGTATATTCCCTACCATATCCTGTGAGTATTGTAAGAGGCGACAGAGGGAAACAAACCAGGAGATGGGCAGAAGCATGTTCCTAATAACGATTAAAATATAAAAAAACTGCAGTTGACAATTCGCCTGCGAAGGGTGGCACCTATGGCAAATATCCCCCCTATAGGGATGATCCTTATGAGGCATTCTTTGAGAAGGCATTTGTTCAACAGTGGACTTTATTAGGCTGTTACGATAACCTAAAAAAAGGTTCGCATTATGCGATCGTTACCGAAGCTTGTCGAACTTAATTTTACGTAATGTTTCCTATATTCAGATCTGGCTCAGAAAATAAAAGCATATAGGAAACATATAAAATGTGTACCTCTATTTCTATCTATAGTAGAAATACTGCAATATATTTAACTTCCCATTTGAAACTTGTTTTAATTGTCTTTCTGTAATCCGAATGAAGGCTCGTTCGGAACTTTATACTATCACATGTTTCAAAAAGAAAAAGAAATGATGTCATTTCCATACGAAATTCTTATAATAATTTCCGACAAAATTTTAATTCAAAATAAATTCTGTAGATTATTTTAAACAAAAATTCGAACATATTATTCACTAAATGGATAGTTGATTCGCTTCACACAATCTGGATCGCATAGGAATCGGGCAGAAATTATAAATTTTAATCATCCCGTGGGTGTCGTAAGAAGCGACAGAAGTAACTAAAACAGGAGCTGAGCAGGCGCATCTTCCTGATAACAGCTCAGAAAAACCTGCAGTTTCCAGTTCGCTTGACAAACTTTGCAACTACGGCACATCCTTCTTATGAAGTAATCTATGTGAAAGGCCTATGCTCAGCAATGGACTTAAATAAAATATAGAATATATGGTATGAACCTTGGGAGCTAAGTGCTCGTCGTAAACGTCAATAAAAAAGTTACAGGTTATAGGTTTATAGCTAGTATAGAAATATTACTTGTATGTAAATAGTAAATATTTTTATGTGGATACTCATTCTTAAATAAAGATATTTTGAATAAAAACCGCAAGTAATAACTTGTTAACATTATTCAAGTTTCGAATGCAAAAAACACATCTGTAAAAACTCATTAGATCTCACGTAGGTAAAAAGAAGACTAGAGATAATCAAAAGTAATTTAATAAAATCCACATAATAGCTTCGAAGTCTGCATAAAACATATTACAGTATATAATAAAAAAAACATGTGTGCAGTTCATATGCGGTATAAGTGCCACTTTCAGAAACTTCGAGAAAATGAGACGAATGCAGAGTATTAGGAGTAGGATAATTGTAGGGATTATTTATTATAATATTGTTACCAAATTTAAAAATTATTTTACATTTTATTCTACACATTATATTACATTGAAAATCATACAGACTCGCAAGTTTTCGATTCCATCATCGTAAGTACTGATAAACAAATACCGTCCTTATTCCTTACAGCTCATAAATCACATGTATAATATTCATACATAAAAGGGAACACTGTATTCTATCTTATTCTCTCGCAGGCTTTATTTTCTCACGTGGTAGAGCCGTGCTACTGCTGCAGTTATATTGTGTTTACACATTGGGTTATATGTACTACTAGAGAAGCTATTCCAAACAAAAAATGTGCGCTACTCTATGTCTTACTGCATACGCGGGAGATAGTAGAGTCGCGCATGCGCAATTGATATAAGCGCGTTGCGCTTGCGCGGTCAGTTTTTATCATCATAGATTAGGTATACGAAGGTAGAATGATCAGTATGTAATAATGGTTTATTTATATTATTTATATTGTTAATTATTTCGAGTACAATTCTTTTATTGTTATATTTATATTGCATATGTGCTAATTTAATATAATATTATGTCACAATTATATTTTAATGATATTTTAAAAGGTAAACAAGTAAAATATAAAAATATACATTTATATTATATAATTTATTGTTATATTCGTAAGGATCACATTTTTCTGTAAATAAATATTTTCTCTTTGTATTTTCTTAAATTTTTTAGTCATTTTCTTTCTAGCTGCAGCTTGCGTAATTTATTTTTGAGTACAATCAAAAATTGAATTTAAACTTACTGATTCAGACAACAGTTCTAAGTCTTCAAGTTCACCACATTTTGTTGGCTGAAAAAAAAATAAACTAGTTATCTGGGAAGCCTGTAAAAATTCTAGCGTTACAGTATTAAAAACCCGCCATATACTAGTACGACTCGCACGCCGAGGGTACCGCCTCTCTGTCCCGTAAATATACTGAATTTACACGTTACAAAAATTCGTTCGACATCTAATCACAAAATAAAACAAAAATCCCAGCAATATTATATAATAATATAATTACGTTATCGCATGGTACTACAGATTTCTTTAAGTATACTCTTCTTGTTTTAGTGAAGTATTAGTTGTTTTCTTTGAAATGTACGGAACATATGCGTGAATAATCTGACGGTAACCACGTTTCTTTGCTGCGATTCTTCTGAACAAATTTGATCCATGATTCTCTTTCTTTTTTTGATTCAGGAAACCTTTAAATCCAAATAATAATAAAAACTATTAATTTTAATGCATTAACATTTCCTACCGCGATTATATATTAATATTTACGGTCCATAATTACTTAACATTATACGTCAATAGTGTTAAGTCTGCGCATAAAAATGTTTTTACTCTTTGACATTCCCGTATACGTTGCAGTTGATAAAATATAATTAAATTAAGCGTGTTTTAAAGATAATAATATGTTGAACTTACTATTGAAAAGTCACTCCTTGACTTTTACTTATATTTCTCGAGTTTTTTGAACAGTATCTCAATGCACACGAAGGCATATTAATTTAAAAATAATTCTTCCCTCAAACTTCTCACGTTGCAGCAACCGCTTGACACAGACTAAGTGAGTTTGAGAGCGCACACTCTAACGCGTGTTACAAACAATCGAGTTGAGGTGTCTCCTCTAGTACATAGTACATATATCTCAATGTGTTTACAGCACGAATAGGTCGGCTCGACCGGGGTAGGGCCACGCTTTTACAGAATACCAGCGTAAAATAGCAGCGTAATGCTGCTGTGTTTCGTATGGTGAGTGTAGGGAACCGGAGACCCTTTTTTCTGGAAACGAGGCATTCCATCTCAGTCCTTAGGGGTGACAACGCATCTGCATTTTGATTCTTAATCGAGGATAGATGTAGATGTCTATGGGCCACAGCATCCACTTACCATCAGGTGGACTGTGTGCTCGTTTGTCACCCTTATTGTATAAAAAGAAGGCTAAATCCTATAGATGTAACAATAATTTATTTATATCTCACCACAAAAACGACATGGAAGATACATTAGTGTTACATCTCTAATGTAATGTTTGTCTTATTTTAGTGTCGCTTTTTCTTTTCATCGAATGGTGTGATTTGACACAACGATTCTAAAGAAGTTTTGACTTCAACAAGTGGTACGACCAACTTCAATATAAATAAAATGAGAACATCTTCAATGTAGTCGAAGTCAATTAAATACGCATTATTAAGGATAACTCAAAAATTACTGGTCAGATCTTGATTAAATCTGTATGGAACCACATAAGAAGCACCAACTTTTAAATAAAAAAAGAATAATCAAAATCGATTGACCTAGAAAAAGCTCAGTAACACACATAGAAAAATAGAGTCGAATTGAGAACCTCCTCCTTTTTTTGAAGTCGGTTGAAAAGGCCTCGAACTGTTAGTACTTTAGAGTCGGAATTTACTTTTTTTGACCCTTTTGAGTGGACTTCCTACGGAAATATTACACGCTTAAAGAAACAACTAACATGTCCTCTAAATAGTTACATTTAAAACTTCATCCCCGTTTTTTCCAGCCATAGTGTTTTTTCGCCAAATTTATATGGGGCCACTACCGAAGTAAAAATAACCAATAAAATCGGTTCACACTTGACAAAGATATTGCGTAACCCGGACAAAACTAAGTTGAAATAGGATGTTTCTTTTTAATTTCAATAGCCTCACGTACCTATCATACTTGGTAGGAATCGATGTGTTTTAGCGAACATACGGCCGTCTAGAGGCTACTGAAGTAAGAAACAATTTTCAATAGCCTTTTATATTAACATTATAATTTCAATGAAGTGGGCAGCTGGGCTACTACCACATGCTTGGGATCCTACAATTAGTAAAAAGATAAAAAATAAATCTAAACTCAAGAACACCACTACAAGATTTCAAGATACAGTAACTCATTCTGCGTAGGTCGGATCACAATTAATGATTAAAAGCTGAAGGTAATCGGGATTAACCATGACATCGGGACATCAAACACCTCAGTCCACCCCGTGACCGATAATATCCGTAAAAGTTTTTAATTTATACATAGGTCACTCAATAAGTTTTGAGATGCTCGAAATTTAAAAATGGAACTCACCCGTGTTATGTTTCTAAAAAGCAAATTTATTTAAAATAGAACTCCATAAGCCAATTGCTCAATATTAAAAAAAAAACAAAGTTCTATCCATTTTCCTGTAACGCTTCCCGCGCTTTTCATTTAAAACGATGGATCTTAACCGTGAACATTTGCGCGCTATGATATATTATGATTTTAAATTTGGTTTAACGGAACAATTAAGTTTACAACGGTTACCATCAGCATTACGGGACTCAGCTCCATCACGCACAACAATTTTTAGGTGGTTTGCTGAATTAAAAAGGGGTAAAATTAATCTTAAAAATGACCAAAGAACCGGGGCCCCGCAAACAACAGTAACGGCAGAAAATATATGGACTACTGAAATGTTAGTGCGAGAAGACCCACGAATCACATATACGGATATCGAAAAGATTATAGGCATTAGTTCGGGGTGCATTCATACCATCCTACATCAACATCTTGGAGTGAGGAAGCTTTATTATCGATAGATCTCTCGTTTGCTCTCCGAAAGTGAAAAACAGACTCGTGTGGATTGGTGCCATGAAATGCGTCTACGTTTTGAAAACGGGACATCTAGTCGTGTTTCAGAAATAGTTACTAGTGACGAGACATGGATCTATCAATATGATCCGAAAAATAAAAGGCAATCATTGGTATGGGTCTACTCAAAAGGACAGTTACCGACAAAACTGCAAAGACCTCGCAACGTCGGCAAAAAAATGGTGGCTAGTTTTTTTTCGCGGAGCGGACATTTTTTGACGTCAATGCTGGAAAAATGTAGGTCAGTCAAATCTAAATGGTATACTACAGATGCATTACCCAAAGCTTTTAAAGCTGTGCGAGAGAGAAGACCAAAGACCAGGCTTCGGGGAATCATGCTGCATCACGATAACGCATCTTCACATACCTCCCTTAGAACAAAAGCATTTATTGAGGAATCTGGTGGTGAAACTCTAAGTCACCCACCCTACAGCCCTGACTTAGCTCCTTGTGATTTCTTTTTGTTCCCCAGAGTGAAAGAAAAAATAAAAGGCTAGTTTTTTTCAAGCACCGAAGAAGCTGTGGCTGCCTACGAAGAAGCGATTTCCGACCTGTCAGATCAAGACTGACAAAAGTGTTTTCAGAGTTGGTTTAGGCGAATGGAACTTTGTATAGAGCATGATGGAGAATATTTTGAAAAGATGTAAAATAAACATTAATATTATCTAGTATACTTTTTGTATATCTATAACTTATTGAGTGACCTACGTATAGTGCCATTTTAGTGGCATTCCGCCCCTTAAGTATAAACTTTAAAAAAGAATCATCAAAATCGGTGGTAAAACATTGACGAATATATCGCGTAATATTGGTAATATATATATATATATATATATATATATATATATATATATATATATATATATATATATATATATATATATATATATAAAATAAACATACAGTCGAAATGTAAACCTCCTCCTTTTTGAAGACATAACAACAGATTAGCTAAAACAGAGGAGGACATTACAGCAATGAATCGCGTTAAAAATTAATCAAGCATTTTGAAAGGAATGTAAAGCTTAAAATGGATTTTACTAAAACTTTACCAAGTCTGAATAATATTAAGTCAGGCGAAATATTACGTAAGTACGGAGCAGTGGATGCTTGCCGGCAGAAACTAAGAGGGTGGCCTAACCAGACGTACTCTTACAAGGTAGAAAATTAATCTTACTACCATTTATATATCTAGTAAACCACTAGTACCTAGTACAAGTTAACTTTAAGTGGAATATGCAAAAATGTATGCAACAACAATTATGTGGGTATAGATAGCACATAGGACGAGTTCTCAGCGTTGGACAATTTGGGTGGGGTTAGGTGTCGCAGATTAATTTAAATAATTACATGACTGTACATCAAAATCACTACCACCATCACTGAGTCAGTAGTAATAAAGTGAGTGGAAAAATAAATGTACTAACAAACAACGAGTCAAAGCACAAACCTGGAAATATTATGTCCATGTTGGCGCATGCATGTGGTCAGCCTCTCAATTCCGCGCAATTTGCTGTATTATTTTTGCTCTCGTAATATATACACAGCGAACTCCCACGCCGTGGCAAACGTGTAACGGACAGCTATTGTTCGTGTGCTTAAAGGTACCCGACACCCGACACGGCATAATTCACTCAAATTAACAGCCATTTAAGCCAATTGAAGTTTATGAATAAAACTATTGTGATACACGACCGAGGAAAACTGTCTCAATTTCCCTTATTTGTGTATACTTTGCAGCTGGTCTTAAAGCTTTTTATACGTTGTATCACGATTTAATAAATATCAGGTATTATAGTAGAATTCAATAAAAGCTTTTTAAATATAGGAAGAAACTAGCTCCTGTTACTCTACTCTAGCTAGCTAGTCACATTGATATGTATAAATTGATTTTGTTGCAATAAAGATTTTTTTCAATTTTCAATTTCTTCAAAACACTTCACTAGAACTCCAATATATGCAGGTCAAGCATTAACAAATTATGATGATGATGGTAATAGAAAAGAGTGTGAAGTTGATGATAATGATGAATGATTTGTGCGTCTGTTAGAGATCGACTTGACCAGTTTTGGTCAGATTCACTCAATATAATTTTATTTCTGCCGCGAGGTTAGTTTATAGATATATGCTAGGATTTGACAAGTGGCGCAAGTTAAGATCAAATTCTATATAATATATATGAAGGAAAATGAGTCATATTAACAATGTTATATACATATATGTGTGTTGGTTTAGTGCCAAAAAATGAAATCACAAAATTGAACCCTGTGCCTGGTGCTGTGGACGAGTTAAGATATTTTATATTTATAACAACTCCTCTATTCGAGCGTTCAACGAAGGAGGTATTAAGTGTACCTGACAAACAACACACTCTTATATTTCATTAGTGTCCCGAGTGATGGGTGCTCAAAATATACTATGCCAAACACGCCGCAACGCCACACGCACAGCCAAACGCTCTCTTTTGGGGCCATTGACGCTTAGAACAGTATGCAGATACAATCTACAGCACAAAATCAAACTTCACAACGTAAAATAAATACGGAATAAGCCAAAAATTTGAATTTAGACTCTGGACCATGCTATGTTAGTATGCTACACAAATTTTGACTTTATTACGTTTGAGTTTAAACTCAAGCCTTTTTTTTGAATAGCGGTCTAACTTACTCGCTGCGCGTTTTGCCTTACGACAATTACTATAACCAAAACGATGACAATAACGAATATCAAAAACAATAATCGACGATTACTTATAATTTTTTAGGGCTCCATAGTTAAAAAACAAGGAACCCTTACAGTTTTGCCGTGTCCGCGTAAAACCACGGACAGAAGGACGCGATTTTACTTAGAGACACCCTAGGTGCCAACAAAGCTGTGATTTTTTTTCACCCGTCTATTCCATTGTGTATACGCAAAAATATTGGGGGTATAGAACAAAGTTTTTGCAATTCAGAGATCCATTTGCGAAATATTTAGCTTTAAAGTGGTGTTAAAAGTAGTAGTAGTATTTTATTAAAATTATTTGTTAGAAGTGGTAGTCGTATTTTATCTCACCAACTAAACCGGTGTTTTTGTAAATATAAAATTATGCACGATAATAGTAAATATAATGAAGTTAAAAGGAAAACTATCACAGCTAAGTACGCTTAAGTTAAGAGGATCAGTCGAGCCACTTTTTTTTATGGAATAGGGGGCAAACGAGCATGCGGCTCACCTGATGGTAAGTGACTACCGCCGCCCATGAACAACCGCAACACCAGGGGAATTGCAGATACGTTGCCGACCTTTTAGAAAGGTGTATGCTCTTTTCTTGAAGGTTCCTAAGTCGTATCGGTCCGGAAAATTCTCTGGTGGTAATTGATTCCACAAGGTAGTCGTGCGAGGGAGAAAACTTCTTCTAAATCGCACAGTGGTGGACCGCCAATCATCCAGATGGTATGGATGGTAACGCGAGTTTTGCCGCGATGTGTGATGGTGAAATTGAGCGGCTGGAATTAGTCCGAACAATTCCTCAGAGCACTCCCCGTGATAGATGCGATAAAATACGCAAAGACTACACTTATAAAATGCACTTGGATTAGTAAATATTTTGTTACAATTCTATAGAAAAGACCAAAAACTGGCTGCATTATAACTTTTTAATGTTATTGTAAGCTGTAAGAAAATAAAAAAGTGTGCAGTTCACACGCGGTAGAAGTGAAGCCTTCAAATAAAATGAAATATAAACAAAAACATTTCACAGCACATGGTTTATTTAATTTGATAATTTTCAACCACAAATGCGGCATAAAATATAAGCTAAAAGTTTAATTTTACAGCAAATAAATATTACAATCCTTAATTTTAGCCATGTAGAGCCTAAATTTTAGTGGATTAAATCAAAAGAATATTTTCTAACATTGCTTTGTAATAGCGACGTCTATTCCATTCTATAGGAGGTCTGTAAAATAAACACTAGATGGCCTAAACACGACTAATTTAAAATTAATCGGTAAGATATAAAATCGTGGACTGTTAAGAAAAAATTTAAAAATTGTGTTTTTGTTATAAGTACCGTATAAATACTTTCATATGTATTTAGTAAAAAGCTATTATTTTGATATTACAAACAGACACTTCAATTTTATTTATTTGTATAGATATAGATAATCAATTTGTATTTTTTTAATTTTTTATATTAACAGTTAAAAGTCAGTAAAGTAAAAATATTAACAATTTTTAAAGCACCGCACACAGAGGAGACCGAGATAATAGGAGTTTAAACTGAACTAGCTGTAACCCACGGTATCACCCGCGTATATCACACGTTTGAGCCGCGGGACATGACACCTCGTTTAATAGAGGTGATCACTCCTGGTTTCTCTCGGTTCTCATCGGGTGGCTAGTCGTCGTTCGCGCGTTGAGCGGAGTGTTGAATTATGCACGTGGTAGAGCCATGCTGCAGGTATATTAGTAGTATATTTGTAGCACGAATGGGTCGGCTCGACCGGGGAAGGACCACGCTCTCACAAAATACCAGCGTAAAATGGCAGCTTGAGACTATGAGTTGTCTGTCTGCTTAGGCGACTTGCGATACTATCGCCGACTGTCTCTCGGCTCAATTTGCCGTGAAAATCTCACAAAAACTACACAATGTGACGTATCAACATATTGTGAAGCAGTGTACTACATATAAAGGATTGTTATCATTTGATACGGAGATAAATGAAGACATGGCTTAAAGGACAAGCATCCAAACCAAAAAATCAAACGATTTACACAGCAACAACGTTCCGCCAGCGGTCATTTTCCCACCAATACTCTGCGAGAATGATGAGTCTACAGAAATTGTGCACTATTAGAGTACAAAGTTAGTATGTTATTTACTCCTCATTTGGAAATTAATTCAACCTTTATTATACACACCTTTTAATAGGATTATAAAGGGCAAACCTAGTGCCATTTATGACATTCTATACCAGTCAACCCTGAATGGTTTGGGAAGCTGTGGCAAGTGCAGACACAATACTAAACAAAAAGTAAGATTAAATAAGATAATAAGACTCACGAAAAAGTAGATAAATGCAATATATTATAGTAAAATATACTTACAAATACAATATGTTTACCGTGGTGCGGCGGTGGACGAATATCCACCACCCAATTTCGTGTCGTAAGAGGAGACATAGGGTAACAAATCAGATGGGTAGCAGTGTCATTTAACTTATTAAATTCGGGAGCAACGCGTTTGACTAATAAAAATACTTAAATTGCTAAAAATTTTGATGGTACTGGGAGACATGGTCATACTTGCGTAAGTCGAAAATCCGAAATGAATTTGATGCTAAGAGCAATAATAATTCAATAGGAAATTGCTTATAACGTGTTGGCTTATGTGGATTTTAGTCCAATTTTAATAGTAATAATGCCCTACAAATGGTGCCGACCTAATAATACATGCAGGAAGTCGATGGATGCACGTGGCTGAGGACTGTGTTTGTGGCATCCCTTGAGGTAGGCCTATGTGCCGCAGTGGCCAGTGTGCTTATGAAGCTTTTTTTTATAGGATGGGGTGACAAACGAGCACACAGTCCACCTGATAGTAGGTGTTTGCTGTGGCCCATAGACATCTACATCTATCCTCGTTTGGGAATCAAAATGCAGATACGTTGTCACCCGTGAGGACTAAGATGGAATGCCTCTTTTCCAGTAAAAAGGGTCTCCGGTTCTCTACAGTCACCATACGAAACACAGCAGTGTTTAGTATTTTACGCTAGTATTCTGTGAGAGCGTGGTCCTTCCCCGGTCGAGCCGATCCCTTCGTGCTACAACTATACTACTAATATAGCTGCAACATGGCTCTACCACGTATAAAAATGATGTAATGAGAATGATGATGAATGCCGTCAAAACTGAATTACGATCACGGCGGTCAGCCTTACCGGAGACTAATAATCATCAGTACAGGATTTTTGTGTACGAGTGTGTACGTAAACACAGGTGCACTTTCTATTTCCTCACTCTCGTAGTACGATAGGAGGGCAATCGGACACGACCTGCACGATCGACAGATCAGGCGCAGCACCAACGGGTTTACGTGCTTTCCGAGGCAAGGGAGTAAAACACAGGCTGCTACTGGTAATATATTTATAAAAAAAAACAAATAACTGATTTTGACGCGACCAAAAATTCGATTCGAACCCGGGACCACATGATAAGCAGTCGCACTTACGATCTCTAGACCAAGGAGGTAGTCAGTCCAATTTCAGTTACTTATTAAAACATATTAGGTTCAAAAATATTTTAATTAGTTTTGATTAAATACATAAAATGTAACAATTTTAATAAATATACTATACTATAGTTAAAAATCTTAATAAACATACTATGAAATCGAAGAGGTAAAGATAAATTTATGTAATAATAACACGCAAACATTCGAGTTGATAATTAGAAACTAGATTTGTTTTCTGCTAATGTTTTTAAAATTCGATAAAATTACATATGCGGCAAATGTAGACATAGTTGAAGATAAAAGGAACTTAACGAAAAATAATGTTGCAAATTTAACAATGCACCCACTCCTCCATTTTCCCCTCAGTTACACAACTCTTCTTTCATTGCTATAAACAACACATATTTTCATCTCAGAAGTAAAATGTGAAATCATTTTTTCTCTCCTTATTTATGCAAACTGTTCTTGGAAAACGAACTGTGTAAACAAACGCCCCGTTTATTTTAATTTGTATTTATAAATGGATTCTATGTCTGTTAAATTATTATGGATGATGTATATTTTCATAAATAATTATTTAAAGACCTTTACAGTTTAGTGTAGTATTTTTTTATAGTATAAGGGTGACAAACGAGCACACAGTCCACCTGATGGTAAGTGGTTGCTGCGGCCCATAGACATCTACATCTATCCTCGTTTGCAAATCAAAATGCAGATGCGTTGCCACCCGTGAGGACTAAGATGGAACGCCTCATTTCCAGTAAAAAGGGCCTCCGGCCACCTGCACTCACCAAGCGAAACGCAGAGGTAAACCTCTACTTCACGCTGGTATTCTGTGAGGAATGAATTACATTATCATTTATCAACCAGGATTGAAGAGTAGATGCCGTGTTTTCTTATAATTTGTGTTGACGATGTACTGACAAAAAGATACAAAGATAGACTGTAGGAAAAATTCAGTGGCTAACATGTGAATGCATATTATATTAATTATATATATATTAATGAATGCATGTTGTGTGTAATAGTAAACCCCTGTAACTTCGGCGAAAGACTACTACACCTCGAGTCAGTTCCTACTGCACACGTCCAAACACACCGGCGACATCCATCCTCGAACTCAAATGGTAAATGATGGAGGCGTTTGGGGCCAAGAATCATTTGTAACCCTAAAACACCAGTTAAGTTACGCTCAAATTGCTGGTTAATAGGTTTATCATTAGGCAAATGATGCATATTTCAACGCGACATGTTGTTAGAAATATCTACATAATGGAAATGAAAATACTCGTATTACGATGGGTATGCGGCGTTAAAAATACTGGAAAATCGACTTTGATATCCAGTTCTATTAATAATGCGACATTCCGGAAGAATACCAAAAATACAAAGAAGAAGAAATTAAAAATTTGTTGGATGCCGTTCTTATTGCATGCCTTAAGCGCTAAGCGCGTAGGTATGTTCTACTAGCGCCTAAAAATCAAGATTCCAACGTTTCGTCGCATGAAATCGTATCTAACAATCTCATTGAACATATAAATGATATAAAAAGCATATTGTCAGAAAGACAAATGATTGTTTTTTTTAAGCCCTACTAATAGTTTTTATTCCCTCAAACTTACCACCAACAAAACAAGAACAGTTACAACAAGTAAGGCGAACACAGTATATTAGCAGCATATGGTGCAATGCACATATGAGGAATCCAACTGACAAAAAGCCAGAGGATTATGGATGGATATCAATTGATAATAATTATCATTATTATTGGTTTGACGGACCACAAAGCCCATCGCTCGATCAACTGTCTTCAACAGAAGGTATTGTATTTATAATTTTTAAAATTCTTATTTCTAATGTAACGATTCTTATTTATATAATGTTACTTATTAAGTGGCGAAGCTTGCGAAGTCACTTATTGATTTCACGATGTCTGTCCGTCTGTCCTTCTGTCCGTCTGTCCGTCTGTCCGTCCGTCTGTCCCACGATTATCTCGAGAACGGTTTCGAATTTTCAAATTCTGTTTTCAGCAATCGATTACTGATCACCCAGGCATCTGAACCTCCTATTTTGAAACTGATTGCTCAACGGCAACCGTTAGAAACCGCTATAAAGCTGATTGCTTCGCCACTTTGCTATGCTGTTAGCATGCTAGGTTTATTTTATTACAGAATCTGAACAGTATGATACCGATAAATCTGAAGATGATGATAACATCACACATAGTGAAGAGTCATCGAGTGACGAATCTCATGAGGATTGATTGATTTTTTAACATTTATCATTAAATTATTTATAAGTTTAATTTTTTTCATGCACTGTTAAATTCACTTATTATTAAAGTTCTGATAATACACTCAAAATACAAACTTTTATTTTTATAACATTAGTTTAATACAAATAAAACCAGTGGTTACAAGACATAAGTACGGAGCACATATTAAATGATTCGATTTTTATTTTTGTAGGTTAACTAAAAAAATACCATCTTTTTGTAGGTCACTATTATATTTAGATTAAGAATTAAGTAAATAATCATAAATTTTTCGTGGCATACGGTTATTAATCAAAAAAAGATTAACATAATCTTGACAACTTTCGAGTGTAGGTCTCAAAAAAATTATCAACAAATTTGTATACCGATGCAGTTTTTATAAAAAATATACTTTTGCAAGCCTCAAAACAAAAATCAGCTTGTTATTAATAAATTTTTTCAAGTCTCCATTCTGGCATGTTAGAGCTGGGGGTCACTCGGAATCGGAAGGTACCATTCATTTTGTATGCCACAAGTTTTTCTCAGTTTACCATCGTATTTTCTCGAAGTATTAATTTTCAGAAACTGTTATTATTTAATTTGGGACACTCATCAAATCGACGTGTTTCGCTCCCTATCGCGCTTTTTCCTCCCACTATCAGAATTTGGTCCAATGATAAAAGTTGGGTGTCTCGTCAAAACGAAGCTGTGTATAAACTTTCAGCCTGTTATTAATCACTGAAATCCCTTATATGTGGGCCCGTGGACTAGTAGGGTCATTGGAATATGCGAATACACTATGTTCAGGAGACGGTAAAAGTATAAATCAATATTCAGTTTATGAATAAACAAAACTTCAATATTTTTAAAGGGATATATTTCACGGTATGATATAATTAAGATTTGCTAATGGAACACTTTTAAGATACACAAGTCTAAATGTAGTTTACCTTGGAAATTTCGTAACGATACCAAGGTAAAATAGTAATCTACTTAAATATATTCAATGCAACTTTTTTGTAGGATTCATTGAAGTATTAATATTAATAATATTAATATTATTATTAATATATTTAAAAAGACGTCACCTCTACACTAGGATTTTCTCCTGTATCGTGGGAGCAGTTTACATACAAAAATTTCACAAGGACAAACATCCAGACCCGGAACAATTATTTGTATACTAATACTTGTTCCGTGCGGGATTCGAAACCGCGGCCCTTAGCGTTGTGATTCATTGCTAAGCTACTGCGCCACGGAGCCGCCAGTATTGTGTACTAATCATTATATTTTTGACTATAATATGTACATTTTTAAAGTACATATTATTTCAATGCTGGTATTAAATACCTAGCCTTTCCTAGAATGGCACGAACAAAAATATACTTTATTAACAGTAAAAGCAAACTTCTCTATCTATACATTAGTATAAAACCGAATCGTATCTCGCTGTCTGTACGTTTAAATGTTTTAAACTACGCGACGGATTTTGATGCGGTCATCAATCGACAAAATGATTCAAGAGGAAGGTTTATATGTATAATACAAATGCATATTATATAAATATATATATATATATATATATATATATATATATATATATATATATATAATTCTTCTGTCCGTCTGTATGTCACTGAAATCCTCCTAAACAGCTGGACCGATTTTGATGAAGTTTTGTGCCTGTACTATACCCGGAAGGTGGCGTTGTTGATGTTAGATCCAGAAATCAACCGTGCGAAGCCGGGGCGAATCGCTAGTCGAAATACTAAAAGGAATAAAATTATTTCACATTCTGAAGTCCTTTCTAAGATAAAGTGTACAGAAGAATGAAAGCTCTGACTTCAGAATGTTTTTTTATTATTTGAAACGGCCTTTTACTTTTTATGAGAAATTAATTTCTTTTTAGAACTATTTTTGTTATATAAAAAACTTTCCCCTATTTTGCCAACCCTTGCGGAGGATTTTTTTTCTAAATTTATATGGGATCATCCCTGAAGTATATATAAATTATTTAATAAGTAAAAAATCATCAAAATCGGTTTACAAACGCCGAAGATATCGCGTAATATACCCAAAAAACGATCAGTCGAATTGCTCCTTTTTTATATTACGAATTTGGATAAAAACCAAAGCAAATCAAAATCAAGCAACACTTAGAATCAAATAATTTTTTTTTAAAAAGACAGGGAAATTATGGACATTTAATTAAGATAGGTATATACAATACAATGCTTATTTCGTAAAAATATATCAAGACAAAAATTCGAAAATAGGTGCTTTCAAAATTAATGAAAACTATGTAAAAACAACAACGATCAATTCGTTGTTGTGATAAATTTAAATACCTGATGAATATCGAAGGCCGAAACTGTCAGAAAATCATTCAACTTATTCATTATGTAAGCCATTGTTTTTAGATTAGTACACTAGCCGATTTCGATAATAGCGAACTGAACATATCTACATCTACAAAGTTTAACCATTTATAAGCGTCGCCGACTAAGTAAGTTTCGTGCCACGCCTGAATATAAAATAAACCTTTTTACAGATCAAAGCATTCAAGAAAAGGTAGGTCAAATTAAGAGTACCCTTAACCGACGAGCATGTATGCGTAGGTATATGGGAAAGAAGCGGGAGAGGTGTGTTAGTATCTGGCCAAATGAAATACCATAGTCTCTGCCTATCCCACTGGGTGATAGACGTGAGATATTATGTTATGTAATTGCAAAAGTTACGCCAACTAGACGAGTTAGCGCTGAAACCTTCATCTTCAGCAAGCTTTTTTAAACGTGATAGAGCCAGCTGCAGCATGGCTCTATCACGTTTAAAAAAGCTTAATATTAATTGTATAGTTGTAACACGAATGGGCCGGCTCGGGCCGGGTGGGGGGACCACGATGTCACAGAATCCCAGCGTGAAATAGCAGCTTAATGCTGCTTTGTTTCGTATGATGAGTGTAGAGGACCGGCGACCCTTTTTACTGGAAAAGGGGCATTCCATCTTAAGCTGAACGCACATATGTCCGCACCGTACGCAACGTACGCGCCGTACGCGCCGAGTTTTACTGATGGCCTCGCACATATGTCCGTACGCATCGTCCGCACCGTCCGCAAATCTTTTGTATTACCAACAACTTTTGTAGTTTTTTCTAACCACTGGTGTGAAACAGTACATTGAAATTGATCGCTCGAAATCACTATGGAACGAAATATAGTAATAGCCTGCTTATTGGCATAGGAAGAAGAAAAAAAAGTTCGGAGAAAAAGAAGATTCTGGATTCATAATAAAAATTTAAAAAGGCAATTGTATGGAGAATATGAAGGGGATATACTTTATTTAAAGATTTATTAGGTGATGATGAACGATTTTTCAGATATTTGCATTTAACATACAAGGTACTTCAAGAATTGGTACATGTACTAAAACCATATCTTTCTATGGAAAACTCAAGATTTAGAAGACCAATTGAACCAGAAAAAAGACTTGTTGTATGTTTGTGGTAAGTATTTTTATTGATAATTAAGTAATCAGGTATAATTGGGTTTTTGAATTAAATTTAACCATTTTTTTAGTTCAGTATGTAAATAATTTATCACTAAGTATTCATATTGATAACCGATGTAAAAAAAATCAAATTATGTATAATTAATTACGAATTAATTAAGTTATAAAAATACAAAAACAAACACGTAAGTCGAAACCACCAGTTTTAGTGGAAAATCCACTAAGTTGGCAACATTACACAACACTGAGTATCCACACGCGCCAAACGCGCCGCGTTATATGACGTCATCAGCATTCGTCCTTCGATATCGTATACCTACCGCATTTTATAAAATTCGGCGCGTACGGTGCGGGTGTAGTGTGCGAGGTTTCATATGATTTCATATAACGAATTCTAAAATTCGGCGCGTGCGGCGCGTACGGCGCGGACATATGTGCGTTCAGCTTTAGTCCTCACGGCTGACAACGCATCCGCATTTTGATTCGCAAACGAGGATAGATATAGAAGTATGGACACTTTGGAAGTGTCTCTCGCGCAAACTGTTTAGTTTAGAAAAAAATTATATAAGAAACCTCAATATCATTTTTGAAGGCATATCCATAGATAGCCCACACGTATGGGTTTGATAAAAAAAAATTATTTTCAGTTCTAAGTACCCTAAAATTTATTGTTTTTTTTTTCTATTTTTGTGTGAAAATCTTAATGCGGTTCACAGAATAGATCTACTTACCAAGTCCCAACAGCATAGTTCTTATAGTTTCGGAGAAAAATGGCTGTGACATACGGACGGACAGACAGACAGACATGACGAATCTATAAGGGTTCCGTTTTTTGCCATTTGACTACGGAACCCTAAAAACTTAAAGCATTATGGATTTTTTATTCGACGAGTAGTGGCGGCGTAATATAATCTACTACAATTCCGTGGGTGTCGTAGGAAGTGACAGAAGAAAATAAAACTAGCGCCTGCCAAACGTAGCTACTATGGCAAATATCCCTCCTATGGGGCAAACTATGAGTAAGGCCTATTTTCAGGTGTGGACTTTAACAAGATGTAACGGTAACGGTATCCGCTTTGCATTGGAGTTACGAAAATGATAACATATATTTTTAACACTTTGACAGCCGATCATAACCCTGGGTCGTGACGCTCAGTTTTGCTCCGTACGCCGATCACGACCCCAGCGCGTCATTCGAATTCCTTGATTTTATTCTAAAAATTAAAGGAATTTCGGGGTTGGTGGTTATTGGATTGGGTAGCTACATTCTTTAGCTACACACACATAGGATTAATTTACGTAAGGAGTTGCAAAAGGAGGAATTGCAAGGAATGCGTCGAAGCGCCCGGCACGGAATCGCGGACACGCAAAATGACCAGCACGTGTCATATTATTCCCTTCACGGGTTCATGAAATGGTGGAAGAAGATAGTACTGCCCAGCATGTAATACTCCACTCTGCCACTATCCCTGCTTTGAAAAGTATCATAGTAAAAAGATTTCACGGTGTAGGATTGAAAAAAAACCACGTACTCGCGGACTTATATTTATGTAAGTTTTTTTTTTTGTTAGAAAATGGGTATTATTGTTTTGATTTTTTTAAATAAAATAAAAATTCATTTACTTTGTTTTAGTTTTTATTATTAAAATAAATTAGTTATTATAGCATATACGAAAAGAAGCAAATGTATTACTTTTTTAGTTATTTTTAAATAAAACTTACAAGAATGCCGTAAATGGCCGACGTACAGGATAATGCGCGCTACAAATTAATTATTATAGCATATACGAAAAGAAGCAAATGCATTATTTTTTTTGTTATTTTTAAATAAAACTTACAAGAATGCCGTAAATGGCCGACGTACAGGATAATGCGCGCTACAAAATGCTTGGCTGTCAAAGTGTTAACAAAATAAGGCGTCACGAATATTAATTAAAGCCACAAATTTTAAAACTAATGTAATAACTTGTAAAACTAATGTATGTAAAACTAAATGTTTTCCGTATACTTAATAGGTCTGTGAAATTGCCGTTATGCAATGCCGTTATGCAAAAAAAAATGGCCAGTAGGCCATTTGAAATCAAAATAATTTTTGTTTGGCTAAGAATTCTAATTTCAAATTAATTTTATTTCAAAAATATGGAATTCTTCTTTCAAAATTAGTCATTTGTTTACTGATGTTATTATAATGCTATTATAACCATTGAAGTAATATGTACTTACGTACTAGAACAGCTATTTCAAACAAAACATGTGCGCTACTCTATGTCGTTGAGCATCAGTCTTACCGCGCATGCGCGGTTTTTTATCATAATAGATTATGCGTAGGTAGAATGATAAGTAGGTATTTAATTATTGTTTATTTAGAGTACATATATTGTTAATTTATTTATTAAAACGAGTTCAATTTTTAATAATTTGTCAATTATTTTGCATGATATGAAGTAAATTAATATGATGATATATATTATTATCACAATAGCATTTTAATTACAATTTTATATAAATATTTTATAAGGTAACTATATAAATTGGAAGAAATCGAAGCTAATGAAATATATTTATTTAAATCTAGAACTGGGTTCCTAAAAGCCCTAACCTAAGTTTGCGTGAGGCATGGACACAGAGCTGATACTAGTTATATTATGCCTTATGAATTACTGTGAGAAAACATAGTAAAACTTTAAAAACTTCTACCATTTCTGTTTATACATGAATTATATGTATATACACTTATTTGTTGTTTTTTGCTGAAAACTAATTTCAATTAATAAGATGTATAAATGTTATTGTAAAAATATATATTAGGTATTTAATTAAGTGCCTTTAAACAATACAAGTTTTGTTAATTTTTGAATTCTTCGTACTATATTTATCCTCTTCTTTAAAATGCAAGGAACAAATGTATGTATGATTTGTTGGTAACCACATCTCTACGATTATTTTGGACGAATTTAATCCACTTTTCTCGGTTTTCGTGGCATGGACGTGGAAACCTACAAATAAAATAAAAGAATAATCAGCAAATATAAACGTAAGAAATTTAACCTAATTATAAATACTTAGGTATATTTATTTCTACAAAAAAAAATTGTGCATAATATGATCGTGCTACACTTGCTCACAGAAATGTCGTATCTGAACAAATTAATTTCATAATCTATTATCCATGACACAAGTTGGCGCCAAAGAAATAACTTTTTAATTATTAATCTATAATGTTTTTTTATTATTTAAGTATCTTACTTACCGATGAAAAGTGATTCCTTGGTTTTTACTAACATTTCATGATTTTTTTGTGCAATATCTAAGAA
Source organism: Parnassius glacialis (assembly GCA_033319125.1). NCBI lineage: Eukaryota > Metazoa > Arthropoda > Insecta > Lepidoptera > Papilionidae > Parnassius > Parnassius glacialis. The sequence continues at coordinate 27,269,348 of JAVANC010000028.1, read as the reverse complement.
CACACCGCGGCATATTTTATCAAGAGATTTTTTTTTAAATCAACACAACACGTGACATCTCTACAAGCGCCTAGCGAGCGACTGATTAAAGTGCGGTGACATTGCCGCAATTGAATGGAACAGCGTAACTTAGTGCAGTGTCGCCTCTAGTACGTAGTACATAATATCTCAATGATTATAACTGGCACTGTAAATAATTAATGAATGAATTTGAATAGATTTTTCCATTAGACGAGCGTCACAGCCTCATTCGTCAATCACCAGGGTGCACTGCGATATTCGAACACGGATAAGTTTTAGAAGATTTGTAAACAACGCATGATATTACGACTGCAGGTTTTAATGACACGTTATTAAAAACAACTATCGTAACAGTGTGGGTAGTTAGTTACATTACGTAATAAATATATGCGACGTACACAACAACCGCACTCGTGCGCAATCGCTAGAATTATCCGAAGTATTTTACAACTTATTAACACATATCGATCTAATATCACTATTTATTTATTTACTTAAAAACTTTATTGCGTCCCTTTAGAAAAAAATAACGGATACAAAGGGCGGACAGAATGCCTAAAGGCATTCTCTACCAGTCAACCCATGAGTTTGTCGTAGGTGTAACAATTAAAAGAAAAGAAAAAAAATAGAAACTAAAATTAATATACATTATATGTAACGAAACAGATTATTATATAATATTATAAGTATATGCATATATATTTATGTATATACATATATTCGCACATTTACATATATTAACACATATTCATAATATAAATATATTTATATGCTAATTAACAAATATAAACATACATATATACAGATATAAATATACATAAATACAAAGTTAACACATACATATAAATACGACTAATTACCAATATTGTAATTCTAATGATTATTCAGTAAATGCTCGCGTACCTTCTTTTTAACGGAGTATTTGTTAGGTGCTTTTCTGATATCATCAGGCAAGGAATTCCAAAGACGTGCAGCCTGAACAGTGAAAGAGTTACCATAGAACCCGGTGAGATGAGTAGGAATATAAATCTTGTTATTAGAGGAAGATCGAAGAACCCTATCATGACAAGAAGAGAGATATTGAAATCGTTCTTTGAGGTAAGAAGGTCAATTCTTCTGTTTCTGGTCTTTCTTTTGGTAGCAGTTCTTCTGCTACCAAAAAAGTTAAATTCAGATCTCGAGCGTCACTCATTAGCTTATCGTAGTTAATTTTAGAAAATTGCGTACAGGCAGTAAGGGACAAGAGCGCTTTGAGGGTTTGAGCTTATAAGAAGCGTACAAAAGGTCTTGACGCGAAAAACCCAAAGCAGGCAACTGTCCATGTGACACAACATGCTCAGGAGAAGCAGCAAGAATAAGATCAATTAAGGAGTCATCGGTATCGACATTGTGATGGGTAGCCCCTAGTGGGAGAAAGGTAAGATTGACTGACTACATGATTGAATGAAGTTTTTGAGAACGAAGAGAAATCTTCAACAAATCGGTATTAAAATCGCCCATGATTATATAGTGTGTGTACTCAGAACAAACGTCATCAAGAGCCGTTTCCAAAGTGTCGAAAATATCAGATAATCTATTACTATATAGTACACTCTGAATCAATTTACGATTTAAAAAATTAATTGATTTATAAGGATTTATTTTACATATTAGGAGATAGATTAATTTAAGGACAATAAGTAAGAGTCTATTTAAAACGATATTTTTAATAGAAAAATGGGCAAATACTGAAACGCTACTCAATTTTAAGATACCGTGAAGTCTCGTTCGAGACTTAACGACATCTTAAAACTGAATAGCTATTGAGTTAAATACAGCCATAAGGGTGACAAACAAATACACAGTCCACCTGATAGTAAGTGGGCAACCACTCTTAAGTTCTTTATACTCTCGATTAAGAATGCAGATGCGTTGTTACCTCTGAGGACTAAGCTGGAATGCCTCGTTTCCAGTAAAATCGGTCTCAAGTCCTCTACACTCGCCGTACGAAACACTATAGCTTAGTGTTTCGTTCGTATTTCTAAAATAAAAGTAGCCTAAGTTACCCCTTATTACATCACCTATCTCTCCGTGAAAATCTCGTCAAAATAGGTCCAGTCATTTCGGAGATTAATCGGAAAAACATACCCGACAGACGACAGACAGACAAACATTTTAAAAATTGTATTGTTGTTATAAGTACCGTATATATATGCATGGATAATATGCATTTAGTAAAAAGCTGTAATTTTGATATTACAAACAGACACTTCAATTTTATTTATTTGTATAAATATAGATATATAGATATAGATGTAACAACCTTTCGATTTGACGAATTCTTTCTTTAGTGCAGCTGTTATGCCCGGGCTACACTAACGAGAAATGCCGTTAATTATCGCGGTGATGGGCGTTAAATGTAGGTGTGGCCACCACTTAACGCGATAATTCTACAACGGCAAGAACAACGCCGTTTCCCGTTGAACGATAACTCGAGTGTCGGTACATCAAAGAGATTAACGCACGAATTAACGCGTTGAAGCGGTCACACTACGTTTGTCTAGTGTTCATTAAACATCGATTGTTAAAGTATTAGATAGTTTCTTATAAGACAATCGATATGTCGATAGACTATCGATTGTCTTTGAGCAGGTATCACAAATAATAATAACAATAAGTAATTATTGCACTTTTTCTTTGAGAAATACGCAATTTGTCACTGGCTAGTGTAGAACTGTGAAGGAAATCACACAATAGGCTTTGTCGTCATCAACTGATTTCTATTAAAATAATTTTTAAAAGAACTTCTAGGTTTTTCTGGTTGCACTTCATTTTGAACTTGATGTTCAGAGGACGATCCATCTTCCGATTCTTACCTATCTATTTTATCGGCATGTTTTCTTTTCAAGTGATCTTTTAGATTGGTCGTATTTTCTAAATAATTTCTTGTAAAGGTTACACATTACAAACGGACTATTATTGTCCACTATCTAGAAATAACTCCTCCACCTTAATGATTGATTTTTAGGATAAATTTTCGATTCACTAAGAAGTCAAATACAAAACAAATCAGTAAACCATAAAACGCAAGATCAATCGCCCGTTCTAGCACTCGCACAAATAGTAACTTACGTCAGCGTCACAAATATTAATTAGCTATTCACACACAGTTTATTTACAGGGATTTCTCTGACCTTAGACTAAAGGGAGACATTTACTATAGACAAAAATTACGAAAAGGATGGCAATCGATAGTTTAACCAGACTATCGATAGAATCGATAGTGCAAACACTATCGATTAATCGATAGTCTATCGATGTTTAAGGAACACTACGTTTGTCTCATTGTGCACGGTGAGCGCAACGGAGTCGCACGTACGGCTACGATAGAGTGGAATAATAAAAAAGTTATTACGTTTCTTGAGATTCTGCAAACAGAGCCATGCTTAGGCAATGATAAAATATATTCATATAATAAAAATTTACACTCATCAAACATAGTGTAGCAGCGTCAACGTTCATCTTGCTTGAAATTCAAAGAATATTAACGTAAAGTGACCATACGTCCCGTTTTGAACGGGACTGTCCCTTTTCTCGGTCACCTGTCCCGTTGTTCCCAAACAAAGCTCCGGGACGCAAAATAGTCCCGTTATCCTAAACCGCGAGAAAATTTAAAACTATGAAGTTCGTCAGACACGAACGGTGCGAAAGCGGGACCGACCCAAAAATAAGCGAATGGGATAATTTCAAAGTTTTCGCTGAAATTCGTTGGGTGATTCAAACATTTCTCACCAACATTCTCAACATAAAATCTCTTCCATTTTAATCGAATATATTTTATGTATACCTGGTACAAATGCTCCAGTAGAAAAAGTATTTTTCTATTATGAATAAATTGTGGACGTCTGAAAAAAAATCACTTACAGGTTTTAGTTCTAAAGGCGATGTTGATAACAAAAATCAATGTAAAAAAAACTTGCCCTTATTTAAAATCATCACCAACTTTATTAAAGCAAATTTGTTCCACTGACAAATATAAATATAATTAAAAAAATTGTTGCATTTATAAAGTTACAGTTTTTAAATAAATAAAATAATTTTTTTTACTGTTAACCTGCTATCTGGGAAGTATAAATAAACCCATGTCCCGTTTTGAGTTAAAAAATAAATGGTTAGTATACTTTAACGCCGTTCAACGGCGTTGGAATTGATATGAAGTCGACCGTTCCAAGTGTGGCCACTCAGTTTATCGCGTTAAAATTAAGGCAATAATTGTTGCGTTTTTGGGCATTGACGTTTCTCGTTACTGTGGCCCGAGCATTACCGTTAGGGAGGTAGCAGACCGTTGGTACCGTTCTACGAGAAACCTAACTCCCTTACAACTCTATGTTGATTAAAACATTCGCCAAATAGAACACAATTCTCACATTTAAGTAACGCGAGTCAATGTTTATAAAATAATAAAACACTTCTTCGACAGTCCGTTCCACTTTTAGTTCTAGTGATCGCATGCATCTGTTATCATGTGGAGATTTTTCACCGGAACGATTTTAAGTGTTCTCTATGTCGAATCTGTTAGCATCATTTTGATTAATTTTAAGTAAAACATATCAAATAATTGCGTGTTGCCAGTGATAACCTATGAATCTGAGACGTGGTCCTTCACCGCTGGCCGTATGAGGAAGCTCAAAGTCGCTCGGCGAGCTATGGAGAGGGCTATGCTCGTCACTTCTCTGCGTGATAGACTTAAAAACGAGGATATCCGCAGTAGAAGCAGAGTAATCGACATAGCCCAAAGGATTAGTAATCAGAAGTGGCAATGGATCGGCCATATAGCTCGAAGAACCGACAACCGATGGGGAAGAAAGGTTCTCGAGTGACCGGCGATGTTTAGGGCGTTACCACCCTAGATGGGGCCCCCACTAGATGGAGTGACGACCTGGTAAAACATACAGGAAATCAATGGATAGAGGTGGCTCGGGACCTTGATTTGTGGCATTCCTTGGGGGAGGCCTATGTTCAGCAGTGGACTTGTGAAGAGCTGTAATTATGATGATATCAAATAATTAAATCTATATCTTGTTTCAGAGAATTTTGCAATTGGACTACGCAACTGCTCCACCAATAGACGATTCCGATACAATGTTTGAACCAAAAGCTTATGGTGTACCATACAGTATAAATTTCAAGGCATTTGATGACCGAGATACCGACGACAACCCGTACGACGTGATGAAAAGAACTGGCGATAATGATAAAAAGGTAACATTTGTTTTAATAGTACACATTCTAAGACTTCGGCATATTTTAATATACGAGTATTAATTTCTGTACTGTTTCACACAGCCTTGCGCTATCGTAGTGCTCTCCAACGTTCAAAATCCAATTATGCATTCGTTACTGCGCAGATATAGATACGACTCAAACGGTTAGTACATTTCGACTTAAATTTGTAAAACCTGCTCCGATGCGACTTTGATAATGGTGAAGTTATTTTTAAACTTACATTCGTGTAATAAAATTAAATGATGTGTCTTACCTAGTTTGAAGAGCACCTCCCGCTTCGCAGTAGACTGCGGTGGCTACTTCACCTGAGGATGTCTTGTGTAGAGGCGAAACACGTGTCGTATTAGCGACGGTGGTGTGTCTTTTCTAGTGTAGTGGTGTTGGCAATAGTAGAGCTACAATTAGTGGTGACAGGGACAGTGCACGCAGTTGAGGGAAAACGGAAGGTGCTCTTCAAACTAGGTAATACACATCATTTGATTTGATTACGAGGATATAAGCAAATTAATGTTTAACAAATTTAATATAATGGATTTAAAATTTAAGTAACGCCTGATTCTATTAATGTAGTTATTTTTATTTAGGCGTACTCATCCCAAACAGTGTTAAGTACTTCGTAAAACTACCGCAAGGCGTGCAATCTTCTACTGTATTGGTGCCTCTTCACGATAAAGCCTTTTCGCCTTTAGGCGGTTTCATAAGGTAAGTTATTTAGAATTTTACTATATATAATTCTTCATTTTAATATATAACATATAATTCTACATATTAAACGTGGTAGCAGCACGAATAGGGCGGCTCGACCGGGGAATGACTACTTCGCACAAACAATCAGTATGAACTTTCAGCATAATGCTATGTTTCGTATTGAGTGACGAGAAGCAGACACTTTTTTTCTGGCAAGGAGGCGATCCATTTTTACCTCAGGAATAAACGCATCAGAATTTCGAATCTTAATTATTGAAGATAGATGTAGTTTGGTCCACAGTATTATCATTAAGTGGATTATGTGCCCGCTTGTTACCATCAATTCTATTCATAAATAAAAACCTTACAACTTAAAACAAGTTTAACATAATTTAAAACTAAAAATTTTGTACAGCCGACTTCAATATAAGTTATTAAGAATAACTCAAAAACTATTGGTCTGACATTGATCAAATCATATCAGTCATATGGGACTACACGAGATGTATCAGCTTTCATATAAAAAAAGAATCATCGAAATCGGTCCACCCAGTAAAAAGTTATGAGATAACACACATAAAAAAAACAAAAAAAAAATACAGTCGTATTGAGTACCGTCTCCTTTTTGGAAGTCGGCAGAAAAGCTATAATCTTATACATTGTGTAAATTAAGTACATCGAAGTGATTCAAGTACAAGAAAGTCATACTTAAAATAAATGTTGTGTTTATTTAATGTATGTTTTAAAACGACGCATATCAGCATTTCAAAATAGGTAAGTTAGGTATAGCTATAGCGAAATAAAAATAAAACGTATTATTGGAGGAATACAAGAATATAACTAATATTTTTAACTAATTCTTTCATTGGAAGTAATTGCCAATTTAATATTAAAGACCAATACTTGCTTTCAGTCATCTAATGATGAATAATTATTAATACAATTAATAAAAATGTAATAGAAACTCAATAAAATGACAGAAAATGATGTGTTGAGATGCTAAGTTAGCGTGCCGCTTTGCAAACTATCCCTTACATTTTCTAGTTTAAACGAATAATATGGAAAAATATTAGTTGTTATTTTATAATTTTAACAAAAAGTATTTAGAAAGGGCTATTTTTAGATTTCTCAAGATTTTTGACATTATTTAGAAGTTATGATAGGGGAAGCAGCAATACAAAAGTTTTTTTTATAGAATTATGGTGACAAGCGAGTCATACAGTCCACGTAATGGTGTCCAACTAGTACTACTGTCATACATCCGCCAACAAAGTGTGACACTTATTAAATATTTTTCCAAATTCTTCGGCATATTACATTAGATATTTCAAAGTAATCTAAAAACAATTAAGGTAAAGCCTGTATACGTCCCACTGCTGGGTACAGGCCTCGTTTAATTTCTCGAGGATCATTGGGCAATTAGAGCAAACTTCAAAAAATATAGATTCTAAATATTTAAATCAACGCAGGACAAACATAACCGGTTAACTTGGAAACAATAAAATCGACTCTTTATTGATGTTATATTTTTATTATTCATGTTGCTTTTCACGCTGTAATGATAGATTGAGGTTTCCGCTTACTATTGATTTGTCGCTATTGCAATTAAATCAACTTAACATGTCTTTCGTAATTCATAACGTGCAATAAATTCCTATTGCGTAAAAGCATCGCATGTTTGACATTTATTTACATCATTTATTTTTAGTATTATAATAGTCCTAATACTGCTAAAGTAGCCGTAGAAGTCGCGGCACGTAAGTCTACCGCTGAACGAAACGTGGAGGGGACGCGCACGAATTGAATTGCACGAATGCAACTGGAGAGCCAATCAGCGTGTGCGAACAATACGCATAAGCCAATTAGCGCGACTTATGCGCAAGAACGGTCACCGCTAGACTTTTGCGCCGCTACTTATAAAAAATCTTAATCCTAAAAGTCGCTATTTCATCCCATGTGTGTCGTAAGATGCGACTATGGAAAATGCATAAAGCCGATAGATATAGGCGTCCATAATAGAATACTAGCGCGGAGCGCTTTACGATTAACGCAAATTCTTGCAATAGGAGAAGCATATATTCAGCAATGTACCTTTACAGGCTGATGAAGAAGAAATTTTTTTTTATAGGATAAGGGTGACAAACGAACACACAGTCCATCTGATGGTAAGTGGTTGCTGCGGCCCATAGACATCTACATCTATCCTCGTTTGCGAATCAAAATGCAGATGCGTTGTCACCCGTGAGGACTAAGATGGAATGCCTCATTTCCAGTAAAAAGGGCCTCCGGCCACCTGCACTCACCAAGCGAAACGCAGAGGTAAACCTCTACTTCACGCTGGTATTCTTTGAGGTCGTGGTACCACCCCGGTTCGAGCCGGCCCATCCGTGCGACAGCAAAAGCTGCCGCCTGGCTCTACCACTGTAAAAACATTTACATTAGTCACGTCTAAGAATTATAAAAAAAATTCATTGCGAATGCGTGTTTGTTTCCACGTAAAACTGCCCGTTTCAGCAGTAGTAATTTTATTAAAATATAAAGAAGCAGGAAGGAGAACAGCAGTGATTTCTTAAAGGAAGATGGAACCAACTATCCATCATTCTGAAGATAGTTAAAAAATTAAACCATTCCGTCAAGAGTGATAGAGATTTTTTGGTAGCATACTATTTTTTACCATATACTAACGGACGATTATAAAAATCTTTCATTAGACTTTTTTGTTTAAAGATACGTAAATTGCAAAACAAAACTTAATTTGAACATCATACATATTCATTAGTATTTCCTTTTACTATTAATATGTTTCCCTTTAAGTATGTACGGTTTAAAAATAATAATAAACCTAACGTAAGCGGGTAGCGTGACCTTGACAAGTTGACAATAAAGCTCAACCAATCCCGCATTGAATGTACAAAATGGTAACATATATTACACCTTGGAGTATACATAAGCAAGCTGTGCATATATGTATACCTACTCGAAATATTTAACAAATAATTATGGTGTCATGTTTATTAATTAAAGTCACCACTTTTAAATGCTAATGTTTCCTAATACATATACTAAGCTATATTATATTAAAATGGTAACTTTTTTCAACAGGTACTATAAAGAAGTACCGCCGATACCTCAGTCTTGGTAGACAAAGGCGCTGTCCAAAACGAGATACCTATTTGAATATTTACTACGTGTAGGTATCTTTCCCTTTTTTATTTATAAAAAAAAAATATTTAAATTATCTTATCCATAATTTCATTTTATTTTAATGATTACTATATACAATACAAAATAAATATAACTGATTCATTTTGTAATCGTTTTATTTGTACTTTTAAAATTTTAAATAACATGTATATTTACATGCATCTCAAAGAACGTTAAAATAACGATAGCGCACGAGTTACGAGTATGTGTTTACTTGATATGTTAGCATCAAATATTGGAATTCTAAACATTTGCCAGATGGCCCAGCCAAGAAATCCTTTGCGATAGACGCGCAGCCAGTCAGTCTGAAGCATCTAATCGAATTTATACCAAGTTTAATGCCAGGTACGAAAATATCAATAGGAGTCGAAGTCAAATGTGCGCCAGCAGGTGTTTCAGTCTCATGAATTAATGTCGTCATTGCATCGCGCAAATATAAAGTTTGTATGGGAACCTGACAGCGGGGATATTACGAAATCAGACTTTAACAATAATTAACTTATTACAATTCTAAAGAAAACCTTTTTGTTTTGAAATAATTGTATACTATACGCTCGTTATGCCTATTATAATAAAAAAATCATTTATTTCCAATCACAATGGTACATTAAATTAAAAAAAACATGCTTAGTTTACTTCTTAGTGTTATTTCTGTTACAATTATTGCAACATTTGCCCATTGTGAGAAAGCGGAACCTGTGCTAGGATACCGTATTACAGTGTCGCGACCTCCACACTTGGATTCGATTCATATATTGCTAGTACCATAATTGTTAGTATCTCTCTCTCTCTCTCTCTCTCTCTCTCTCTCTCTCTCTCTCTCTGTGTGTGTGTGTGTGTGTGTGCGTGTTTGTGGATGTGTATGCGTGTGTGTGCGTGCGTGTGTGCGTGCGTGTGTGTGCGTGCGTGTGTGTGCGTGCGTGTGTGTGCGTGCGTGCGTGCATGCGTGCATTCGTGCGTGTGTGTGTGTGTGTGTGAGATTATGAGAGAGACCTAGGTGCAAGATAAACTAAAAAAGGTTTATTTTCAAAGGTGACAAACAAACACTAAATCTATTTAATGGTATAAGTTACTATTATTATAATATTTGTCAACCTTGAAATTTTGATTAAAATCGAAGTGCAAGTGCGTTGCTACCCCTAAGGCCATGTTAACCCAATGCCACATAACAATATTTTTGGTTCTCTACAATCACAAAACGAAACTAGCGGCATGATGCTGCTAGCAGCAGCTTTAAGCTGGTTTTGTAAGTTTTTTTTAATAGGATAGGGTGACAAACGAGCACACAGTCCATCTGATGGTAAGTGGTTGCTGTGAGCTGTGACCCATAGACATCTACATCTATCCTCAATAAAGAATCAAAATGCGGATGCGTTGTCACCTGTGAGGACTAAGATTGGATGCCTCATTTTCAGTAAAAAGGGTCTCCGGTTCTCTACACTCACTATACGAAACACAGCAGTGTTAAGCTGGGCCGGCTCTACCATAGGGCGATCGAGCAGTCGTTCCAGGCGCCTAGTCACCGGAAACGGTTCAGTGGTAAAAAATAAATAAAAGAAAAAACACTGCCGTGCACAGGCCTCCCCTCATTTCTAAGGGGGTTTCAGGGCAAGGAAATATCCGCCGCGCTACCCCAATGCATGTTGGCGAACTTCACATGTCTGTGAATTTTTTTTTCTTATTTCTCAGACATGCAGGTTTCCTCAAGATATTTTCCTTCAGCACCGAGCATGTGGTAAATCAGCACTTAAAATTGCAATTAACAATTTTATGGGCACCGGCGGGGATCGAAACCGGGTTGCCCGTGTACTGAGCTATATGGCCGGTCCATTGCCACTTAAACTTACTAATTTGTTTACAAATTAAGCTATGTCGGTCACTCTGGTTCTACTGCGGGAATCCGCATTTCTAAGTTTATCACGCAGAGAAACCTCGAACATAGCCCTCTCTATAGCTCGCTGAGGGACTTTGAGCTTCCTCATACGGCCAGTAGTGAAGGACCACGTTTCAGATCCATAATTCATCACTGTCGTTCCCAATCAATCAATAGTACAATCTCGTTCTCAAGTTTTGAGGTATACCTGACGAGAAGATTTATCGTAATTTCCCGAACTCTGCCCAGCCGAATTGAATCCGCCGATTGACCTCTCGTTCGAAGTTGGACTTACCTAGTCGGACTATTTGTACCAGGTAAACATACTCGTCAACAACTTCGAGCTTACTGCTCCCAACAACTACCGGCATAGGTGTGACATCGTTACACATGATATTTGCTTTGTCCATGTTAATCTTAAGATCTATCCGTTGGGAGGCACTATTGCGGTCATTGAGCAAAGTGCTTAGGTCCTCCAGCGATTCTGCCATAAGGACTACTCAAATATAATCGGCAAATCGAAGGCGAGAGATGTACTTGCCGTCGATATTAATAGCGTATAATTTCCAGACCAGTAGCTTAAAAACGTCTTCCAATGCAGCGGTGAAGAGTTTTGGGATGTAACGTCACCCTGTCTTATACCTCTCTGCACTTGCATAGGTTTCGTGCTCTGGTTCTGTACTGCAAGAAATTATCACAGAAATAAATTTCGAGCATTGTTCTGTAAACATTTGTTACCTTTTAACTTTTTTCTCGTTTAGGTTTGCGTCAGTTATAAGAGCCGTGCCGCTCATATTCTTAGGTATTAGCTAACCGCACGACTCAAACAGTAAGAAACATCTTTATAACATAAGACTAAATGTCAAGACGCAGAGGCGATAACTCATGATAAGTTTGTAGATAATAACGAGCAAATATCAACATTGTTACGTTTATCTAATCATTTTTATAGTAGTAATATCCACGTGATTTATCTCTAAGCCGATGTTGACCTTAACAACTCCCGTATGCAACATTATTTTGTACAAGTTGCAATTATAGTTAACTGTTATTACCGTTACAGCCTATTAAATTCACCATATATTGCCACAAGGAAGGGGGGAAGGGGGTATTTGCCACAGGTGCCACGCTTGGTAAGCGGGTTGGCAACCGCAGATTTTTATTTTTAGTCGTTATTAGTAAGACCGTCTCCTGATATGTTTCTCTCTGTCGTCTCTTACTAGACCTGCGTTATGATATGGGGTAGTAGATATTTATACTGCGCCACTACTCGGTAAAAACTATTATTAAGTACCTTAATAATAAAAGCACAATCAGTTTCATGCGAGATTCCGATCGGTGTTATTACCATAAAATGCGGAGATTAAGACAAATCAAACTACACTGCACCACATCCAGCCGTTAAGTACACAGATCACAAATGAACAAACATACATACATATATACCACACTCACATATACACACAATAATAACATAACTCATCTTCGGGAGTAGGTAGTCGGAAAAAAACAGACGACAAGACTGAAAATCTATTGGTCATATTAAAGCAACAAATTGTACCCCCAGGCCAATAAAAAATCTTGGTCTAACATTATACCTAAAAAGAAAACAAATTTACTTATTTAAACCTATTTTATATTATGTATTTTATACTTTTACGTGGTAGAGCCATGTTGCAGATATACTAGTAGTATAGTTGTAGCACAAACGGGTCGGCTCTACCGGGGAAGGACCACGTACTCATAAACTAGCAGTAAAATAGCAGCTCAACACTGCTGTGTTGCGTATGGTGAGTGTAGAGAACCGGAGACCCATTTTAGTGGAAAAGAGGCATTCCATATTAGTTCTCACGGGTGACGATCTGCATTTTGATTCTTTATTGAGGTTAAATGTAGCTGTCTATGGGCCACAGTAACCACTTACCATCAGGTGGGCTGTGTTCTCGTTTGTCAGATCTTATAAAAAATGTAACTAAAACCAGAATTTAAGCAAAACAAAAAATTTTAAGAGCCACCGATGACTACGAAGGCTATGGAGACTACGACGGACACTAGACATAAAGCTAATAAAAAAAATTCACAAACAATATCGTCTTTTAAATAATATGATAAGCGTACCATACCAATAGTTTACTGAACCATATGGCTTTTGAAAAATAGTACGCCCAAAATAACACGATATAAACCAAACCAATGCACAATCATTTAAACGAAAGTTAAAACAATGGAGCAGACCTGGAAATTTCACCATCGACGTGTTCGAAACAAATGTAAACAGAATCTACATTAAAAAAAAAAGATAAAAATTTAACGATCGTTTGAAATCAATTTGAATGCAAATCTTTGCTAGTAATGTCGGATAATCCTATAAACCCGCTGAACACTAAACAGGTTGCAGTTGTTACGTGACAACAAAAGCTAGATTTTTTTTTTAATTTACTCATGGGTACATTTTAAATACTTACACAACTACACATCATGTTCAGATAAACATAAACTAATAAATTAGCTAAAGCAATATAGTATATAAAAACTTAAAATATATAAATTTAAACGTAGAATCGCTTGACTGAGGGCCGCGGATTTGAATTCTGCACGAATAAGTGTTTGTATGGCCTACAAAAAACTCCCGGTCAGGAATCAGGATGTGTCCATGTGTAATTTATTTATGTAAAACACTTTCACGATATAGAAAAAATCCTATTACCTATTAGAGAACATATTCCATGAAAATATTTCGTGATGTCATCTAGGTCAATAGCCAATTAAACCAATAGTCTCAGACTAATGTGTTTTAGGACAATAGATCCATATGTAATTTTACTAACGGTGAAACTTGAGGAAACTTTCGACTTTTGGAAATATACTATACTAGCTGGCCACGCAGACGTTGTTCCTCCCTCTCCGACGACCCTTTGTCCTATAAAAATCCTTAAACCGTAATAAAAAATATTGAGGGTCACTTATCGGGATAAAAACTATCTTATCTCTCAAGTTGGACCAAACTGCACACAGTGTGCAAAACTTCTTTGAAATCAGTTCAGTAGTTTAGGAGTTCATCGCGGACAAACAATGTGACAGGTAATTTTTATATATAAAGATTATTGGGCTTCAAGTGTTAGATATACGCACTCACGCTTAGACGATAAAATACAATTTCAGAAACCCGAGATCAATGATAACGCAACCAGACCCAAACACCAATATTACGTGTACAAATGATGGCTCCGAGTCGGTCATCGAGTCTAACGGAGTTTCCGATTAATCTATGGCACGCGAGAAACGCCTAGGGTTGCCAGATGGTCGGAATTCGTCTGAATTCTCCCGACATTTTAAATGTTTTCCAGACTCCCGAAAAATACTCAAAATTTCCAGACAAACAGCTTCTCTTCACATCATAGCTGCCTTTGATTTAATATAAGCTGAGTTCGTAATTAGACTTGAAAAAGGTTTGAATTTTAAATCTATTCAAATATTAAAGGAAGCAAATTGATGGACTCAGTCAAATCCAATGCCAAATACATGTAGCGACCTAAAAATAAAAATTAATTGTACTTAAATTGGTTGTGTCAAGAATTTTAAGCCATTTTGTGGCCTATTAATTAGTTTAAAAATGAACTTTTTATTTTTAATATTTATTTCTCCCGACAATAACCACAAAATTCCAACATTTTCAAATTATGTCCATATCTTTTGGTCTTCTGATCTGGCATTACCAGTAACGCCACGTAGAAAACAGCCACTGTTAATCAGACCACGTGGTCAGCAAATATTCTTAAATGAAGCTAGATCTATCATCCTCAATATTTATCTGTTAAATGCTACCCTACAAACCAATGAGCCTTCAGAATTTATTGACTGACGGGTCTATACTTTAGACCCGTCAGTCAATAAATTATATGATGGCAACTTTTTTATCACAAACTAAGGTTGAATCTTTAAATCCACTGGTGGGAGTATAGCAGAGTACAATAATCCACATTTCCAAAATTAACAATAACAAGCTATCTTGTAACATTTGCCCATAATGCGGGTAAGTTAGTGAATGCAAAACCTATAATTGTAATGCTTCTCTCAAGTTAATTTTTATGAAATTTGGAAGGTTATTAATTTTTTTTACTGTCATACAGTAGGGACTAGAGCTACGTAATGCGAGTGTGGATTTCGGCAATATTAGCCTATTTTTGTTAGGTCTAATTAAGTATTTGTAATTGGTGTCGCTTAATTTGGTAAATAGTTCTGGGTGGTTTTTTACAAATGTGCATGCTTCCCAAATATAAATAGATGTGAAAGTCAATATTTTAAGGTTTCTAAAGTGGGGCCTACAACTTTCTGGAATTTTGATATTTGCCAAAATTCTTATAAATTTTTTTTGGATTATAAATAATTGATGCGCATCAGTACTACTTCCCCATAATATGACACCGTATGATAGCCACGAAGATGTGTATGCGTAATATGCTGACAGGGCGCTGGGGATATCTGTGGTTTTCTTTATTTCACGTAATGCGTATGTGAACCTGGATAGCCTGCTTTTAACTTTGTTTATATGTTTTGTTATATGTTTATATATGGCAGTCAATTTCCAGGCCTAGCAAGTTGAAGTTTTCAACAGTTCCTATAGGTGTATCATTATAGTTAAAAGCGATACTTAGAGGTGATTTTTGAACTGGTCGGAATTGCATAATTTTGGTTTTATTAAAATTGATCTCAGGTACTCAATTCGACTGTACGTACTTTTTATGTGTGTTAGCTCATAACTTTTTTCTGGGTGAACCAATATCGATGATTCCTTTTTTATTGAAAGCTGGTGCTTCTCATGTGGTCCCATATAAAGTTCGTTTTTGTGTTATTCTTAACAATTTATATTGAAGTCGGTTGTACAAAATTTTTATGTTTAAATTATTTACGTTTACCGAAACAACCACAATGACACTGAAATAAAAGAGCATTAAAAAACTAGGAAATGTAAAGTTAATAAACCCTGCTTTTTTAAGATGTGCATAATTTTTGACGTGTGCGGATTTTGATAATCTCGCTTTTTCGTAGCGTACGAAATTTGACATTAGTTATCAAATTCCATACTTTTCGTTTTAATGCGCATATTTTTCACGGGATTTATTTAATGCGAACTCTATTTTAATATAAAACATTTTGTAATAAGACGAATGTGGTCTCAATTTAAAAAAAAAACACGGAAATCAACAAACAGTTATCTTTCGGACAAATCATGACTATAGTTGATAAATAACAGGTGGGTAATATTATCAGTCCCAGATAGGAAAATATATGTACATACAGTCTTGGCCAAAAATATCAAGCACGGAACAACAAATTTTGCAAGTGCATGATAAGTATAGCAGAAAATGAATGAAGGTGTTAGAGGATTATATTTTGGCATCTAAAAAGGTTTACGAACAATAACAATTATCACAAGCTAGCAATAAAACTGGGAATGACATATATCTTAACGTAGCATCAGGTGACTTGACATTCAGATATTATGACATTACCAATAATATTTACCCGACTGCGGTGGGTAATGTGTTTTATCAGCCTATACATGTACATAGCGTATGCATGTATGTTTGTTCCTTTGTGGCGCTTTAGAGACCAAACGCGTGGGCCGATTTAGATGATTCTTACGTCAATCGATTTGTCTTAATTTTGTGAGGGTCACTAAAGACATGACAGTAATGAAAATTCAATATGGCGAAAACCAGACGCCATATATTGATTAAAAGAAAAAAATTTAAGTCGACGAACTATGTAAATGAAGATTATCTAGGTTTTTGAAATTCATATTTATTAGGACTGTTTTTTCCAGTCATTTTTTCAATTTGAATGACCATTTAGAATCCATAACGATTTAAAGTTGGTGTTTAATAAATTATCAAACGTTAATGTTCATTTGTAGTCTGTATGTATTAATTATTATCTGTGTATTTTATTTGCAATACTTTAATTTAAGTTTACCAACTTTTGTATTGGCAACTCCCCTTCTGATCCCCGCATTCAATGTGTGTAGTAAGGCTCTCCAGAAAATAATAATTAAATTAAATTCCAAAATCAAATTTAAACTTGCATTTTCAGCCGACTTCCAAAAAGGAGACGGTACTCAATTCGAGTGTGTGTGTTACCTCATAACTTTGTACTGGGCGAACCGATTTCGATGATTCCTTTTTTATATGAAAGCTGATAGTTCTCGTGTGGTCCCATATGAATTTGATCAAGGTCAGACCAATGGTAATTGAGTTATTTTTAAATAGCCTATATTGAAGTCGCTTATATTGAAGTCGGCTGTACAAAATTTTTAATTTTAAATTATATTTATAAAGTTGGCTAGCGACGATTATAGTTTAAATTTTCAAAACTTATGATAAAGCTGTGATAAAGTTCTTATATAATCGTATTATGGGTATTATTAGTAATTTTTAGGCAGTCAGTTTTTTTTTTTAAAACGTATTAACCTTGCTTGTTATAGTTTTCTATTTACAGCGTTAATGACGCAGAAAGTAATTTTGGCTAACCCCGCTAGTGTAATAAAAATGTCCTTTTACTATTACTGTATTTGGTCATTAATCCGTTTTCGTTCGTTGTTTATGTCCACACAACACATAATGACTAAGGGAAACGAACTTAGTTTAGAATAACGTGTGCAGATACAGCTTCTGCATGAGCAAGGGAAATCACAATAATGCTTTTGAACGATACGCCGCAACGAGGTCACATAGCAACTAGTACAGAAATGGGCGGAAACGCATTACGATCGACCGCGATATCTGAAAGTTACTAAGGTAATTGTTAAAACAAGGAAAAGAACGTCCTCAGAACTCGCTCTCGAGTAGTCAATGAAAATCAATAGACCAATTTCTACACAAACCACTCGTAGAACGCTTCAGTGAGCTGACATAAAAGGTTGTAAAGCAGGAAGGAACCATGGCTCCCGGACAACAACTACAAAACAAAACACTAAAATACCAAAATGTAGCACATATTCCATTGTAAGTCGATACTGTGACCCATAGACGTCTACATCTATTCGTCTTATCTCAATTAGAATTAAAACGCAGATGCGTCATCCTTAACGACTAAGACGGAATGCCTCTTTTCCAATAAAAATCTTCTTCCCGTTCTCTACAGCACCCTACGAAATACAGCAACGTTAAACTGCCATTTTATGGTCATATTCTGTGAAAGCATGGTCATACCCATTCGTGCTACAACCATAATATAACTGCAGCATAGCTCTACCATGTAAAATTTGAAAATAAAATTTATAGATTCTCTATATCTATAATTTTGCGTCATCGTGTAGGTCAAGAATTTAGTTGAGTGTGTGGTACTAACCTTCAAGCATAACGGTCTTCGACAACCACAGCATAATGGTCTGTCTGGCTACGTGAACGTTTCTAGATTTGACAAAATATTCTTGTTGAACATTGCGTCAACCCTTTAAACTACATAAATATCCTAGAATCAGTAAAAATGTTGAATCATCACTATAAATGCATTTATAGTGATGCAAACATAGTTTACGTGAAATTCCAGCAAGATTAATTTTCATACATCTGCCCGCACAATGGCATAGTTTAAAAAAAACACATTATACGTGTACATGTACGTATACATATATACGTGGTAGAGCCGTGCTGCAGCTATGTTAGTAGTATAGTTGTAGCACGAATGAGTCGGCTCGACCGGGGAAGGACCACGCTCTCACAGAATACCAGCGTCAAATAGCAGCTTAACACTGCTGTGTTTCGTATGGTGAGTGTAGAGAACCGGAGACCCTTTTTACTGGAAACGAGGTATTTCATCTTAGTCCTCACGGGTGTCATTGCATCTGCATTTTGATTCGCAAACGAGAATAAATGTAGATGTCTATGGGCCACAGCAACCACTTACCATCAGGTGGACTGTGTGCTCGTTTGTCACCTTTTACTATAAATAAAACATTCAGCTTCTGGAGTGTCCGGAACTGTACCCCAAAAAACATTTATATGGTTTATGAAAATGCAATCAGGCGGAACACAATAAGAAGAAGAATGCCTTTTAAGTGCTTTTTGACTTACATGGTCTCCACGTGGCAGATTCGGGAGTGTAGGTTGCCCAGTGGTAGATGAAGCACCACATGAGAAAGATACACGCCACACGGTTTTGGAAAGTTTAGACGTGGAAAGTATGGTTAAGTATCGACGCGTTATTTTTTTATTATCGCATTGTTAGTAAAGTAAAGTAAAGTTGCAGCCTATTTACGTCCCACTGCAGGGCACAGGCCTCCTCTCATTTCTGGGAGGGTTTTAGGGCAAGGAAATGATCGCCGCGCTACCCCAATGCGTGTTGGCGAACTTCACATGTCTTCGAATTATTTTTTCTTATTTCTCAGACATGCAGGTTTCCTCACGATGTTTTCCTTAACCGCCGAGCACGTGGTAAAGCAGCACTTAAAATTGCAATTAACAATTTCATTTGTGCCGGCAGGGATCGAACCCGGGTTGCTCGAGTACTGTGAAACTTACAGCGAGCGCTAACGATCTGAGTTACCACGGCTCAGCACCGATTTCTTAAGATACAAGTAAAGTCCGCGCGTTCTATCTTGGTCGGACTGAAGTTAGTCGCGAGTGGCAGCGCAGATATAGTTTTTAGGAACAAAATGATGACAAGAGAAGTGGGAGGGTGAGCGGTAACTAAAACTAGAGATGCGAATACGCATATTGCGCGGTTACAATTACTTACGTAAATAATCGATTATCATTATTATCTCTGGTTCTTCTCAGGATAAAGATTTTTTTTCGAACCAGTGGTAATTAAGCAAAAGAGTGACTTTCAATAAGTATTATTTATAATATATATTGTACCAAAATTTTCTGTTTCTATCGATTATCATTATTATCGATCATGATTCGATTTTATTTTAAATTTTTTATGGTTCATTTGTGTTTGAATGCAACGTCGTTTTAAATACAGTGATTATGATGACGTGCATTAGATTCTCGGAAAGCCAAATTCAGCCCGGCCAAAATAATATATATATATATATAGAGAGAGAGAGAGAGAGAGAGAGAGAGAGATAATAGGTAGTCAATAAGATACACGTGATCAAGATACATCATGGTGATCAAGTGTAGACTCGGCCTAACACTCAATAATGCTTTAAAAAAAGAATCTCGACAGAATGGAGCAAAAGTTGTAACAACTACTTAATTTAAACATCTATCTACCTCTACAATTCTAGTATTGTACGTAGATAATAAAAGTAAACCATTGTAACTTTGACAACCGCCAACTTCCGGCGGAATTGGAATCCATACACAAATAGTAAAAATCATAAATTATTAATAACAATTAAATCCAATAAAATATACATTCATGTATATTTTGTTGTATTGAGTTGGTATATATAGTTATAGTTACTATTTTAACATGTGTCTTTAATAGCAGTTGCAATACTATTAGAATACCATTTTAAAATAAATATGGTTTGTGACATCTATAAAATATGGATGTTATCTACTTATTAATCAAGTAACATAGTTGTGGCAAAAGGGACCACTAAGACTAATAGGACCATCCGGCCATTATGAATGATTATCAATGATGTCATCATAGGCTATTAATAAGATACAAAATCAACCACATCATAACTCAATAGTATAAGCATTGATTATTGAGGTGGGTAGCTGTAAAATTAGATCCAATATTTAGGCAAAAAATAAGGTTTCACTTGACAATAGCACTATTTTTCTCATCAGGCCCATATCCAGAATGTACCATGTAATAATGGTGCAAGATAATCTACTACATGATATCATCCTGCATGTTTTGATAAAGGCGACAGAGGAAAACAAAGATGAGCAGCAGCCTTTTCTTGAAAATAATGTGAAAAAATTATAAATAAAACTGTCCAAGTGCAAGTCGGACTCGTGCATATAGGGTTCTGTACCATCACACGTTTTTAGTAGGGTAGCCCCCTATAATTTTTAATTTATTTTTATTTTTATTATTTGTTATTATAGCTGCAACAGAAATACACATTTTGTGAAAATTTCAACTGTCTACCTGTTACGGATCATGAGATACCACCCACTAACAGACAGACAGACGGAACCTTAGTAATAGGGTCCCGTTAGTTACCCTTCGGGTACGAAACTTTAAAAACTGCAGTTGCCAACTCGTGGCAACTCTAGCAAATATCCCCCATATGAGAGCGCCTATGGAGTAGTACTTTTGATAAGCTGTAATAAATGGTTGGATAGGCCTAATGAAATTATACAAAGTATAAAATACAATGCAATACAATACAATACAATACTCTTTATTGTACACCAAGAAAAGATAAAAATATCAAAAAGAAAAAAACAACTATTGAGAGAAATAATACAAAGGGCGGTCTTATTGCTACATAGCAATCTCTTCCTGACAACCCAGATTATTAAAATTCGGAAGATTACAACACATATTCTCATCATGTTTACCTCTAAACTTGAAAACAAGATTGTGGTCTTTCATTGCTGACTACATTACAAAGCTCAAGGTTGTTCAGCTAGCTATGAAGAGGGCTATGCTTGGATTTACTCTGAATGATAGACTTAGAAATGAGGATATCCACAATAGAACCAGAGTAACCGACATACCCCAATGGATCATAAAGCTGAATTGGCAATGGGCAGTCAGATGAGACGTCAGCTTTTACATGAAAGACATATACATCAAAGAAACAATTACCGATAGGGTAGAAAGGTTCAAGAGTGGCAGCCTTGTACCGGTTAACTGAAGTGTTGGGCAGCTCCCCACTAGATGAAGTGACTACCTGATAAGAGATGTAAGAAGTCAATGCATGAAGGTGGCTCAGGCTGTGCTTTGTGGCATTCCTTGGGGGAAACCTACCTATGTTCAGTAGTGGACTTCAGAGTGGCTGTAATAATAATAAAATATTTATAATAAAATCTGTAAATAGTTGATTCTAACATTGCTAATAAGGGTAATTAATTATTATTCCAATAAATGAATGAATGAATCCAGAATTTGGGTACCTTCCTATCTGCTATTAAATACATACATACTTGTCGTTACTGCATAACATTGCCTGGATTTTTTTGTAGAAGGATAAAAAATGAGCAGTCTACCTATTAGTAAGTGGGTGCATTGACCCATAGATATTAATGCTCGGGCCACAGTAACGAGAAACGTCAATGCCCAAAAACGCAACAATTATTGCTTTAATTTTAACGCGATAAACTGAGTGGCCACACTTGGAACGGTCGACGTCATTTGCTGTTCAACGGCGTTAAAGTAAACTGACCATTTATTTGTTAACTCAAAACGGGACATGGGTTTATTTATAGATACTCGCCAGTTAGCAGGTTAACAATAAAAAGAAATTAATATTTATTTAAAAAACTGTAACTTTATACAATTAGTGTTCACTATAATTATAATCACATTAATTATAATTATTTATATTTTAACAAATTGTGAAAAATAAAAATTAATCACCAGTTCACCAGCTTCATTAAAGCAATGCTCCTCAGACAGTAATTATTAAATGCAACAATTTTTTTAATTATATTTATATTTGTCAGTGGAACAAATTTGCTTTAATAAAGTTGGTGATGATTTTAAATAAGGGCAAGTTTTTTTTTTACATTGATTTTTGTTATCAACATCGCCTTTAGAACTGAAACCTGTAAGTGATTTTTTTTCAGACGTCCACAATTTATTCATAATAGAAAAATACTTTTTCTACTGGAGCATTTGTACCAGGTATACATAAAATATATTCGATTAAAATGGAAGAGAATTTATGTTGAGAATGTTGGTGAGAAATGTTTGAATCACCCAACGAATTTCTGCGAAAACTTTGAAATTATCCCATTCGCTTATTTTTGGGTCGGTCCCGCTCTCGCACCGTTCGTGTCTGATGAACTTCATAGTTTTAAATTTTCTCGCGGTTTAGGATAACGAGACTATTTTGCGTCCCGGAGCTTTGTTTGGGGACAACGGGACAGGTGACCGAGAAAAGGGACAGTCCTGTTCAAAACGGGACGTATGGTCACTTTACGTTAATATTCCTTGAATTTCAAGCAAGATGAACGTTGACGCTGCTACTTTATATTTGATGAGTGTAAATTTTTATTATATGAATATATTTTAGCATTGCCTAAGCATGGCTCTGTTTGCAGAATCTCAAGAAAAGTAATAACTTTTTCATTATTCCACTCTATCGTAGCCATACGTGCGACTCCGTTGCGCTCACCGTGCGCAATGAGATACGTAGTGTGGCCGCTTCAACGCGTTAATTCCTGCGTTAATCTCTTTGATGTACCGCCACTCGAGTTATCGCCCAATGGGAAACGGCGTTGTTCTTGCCGTTGTAGAATTATCGCGTTAAGTGGTGGCCACACCCCCATCAACGCGATAATTAACGGCATTTCTCGTTAGTGTAGCCCGAGCATTACAATTAGCCTTCTTCCTTGATATCAAAATTTTGATGGGCTGTCATTTCTGATATCTTAAATGGAATGCCAATAAAGTCCCCAGTATTTATCATTCACATATAAAACACAGCAGTACTACCTTTTTATTTATTGCATATGCAGAACACATGCTGCTAGTTAGTTAGTTATTTTATGACAGGCTGTTTTCCACAACTCCCGGTCTAAGCGCACATTTTGCATGAGGGCAGAATCCTGTATGTCCAACAAATTAAAAAACTTTCGACGATTGTGCAGTCCTACCAACACATATTAGAGTAGTGTTGGGTTCTCTTGCCTACTCCATAAACAATCTCAGAGATGAGAAAAGTAAAATAAAAACTATACTACTGTTTTAAATTTTTCAAATAAGTGAAATTCTTTTATAAAAAAAACAAGGCTGTTTTATATAGTATCTACCAGTAGTAGAACAAGGACGGCTTGGATGCCATGACCCTAGGCAGCACATTTTAAGAAGTAGCATTTTGGGAAAGAAAAATCTCAAAGAATATGAAAAATGCTTCTTACTAAATACTTTTTATTAAAATAATAATGATAAAATAGATATAATCTCCACATACACACTTGCCAAGGGTAGGGATAGTATAAATAAGTAGTTTCATTATAGTGTTTTATTCATTTTTAAATAATCAAGGCTATGGAAGACTTTTACCAATGGTTGACAGCCGACAGCTCTAGTGGAACCAGTCCTCCACTGTTGTGTTACTCCACTTTATCTAACCTTTCATCTATTAAAACAAGTATAGTAGGAGTAGCCTAAACTACATAATATTTTTTTGATTTCATAAATGATTTTTATTGAGGTTTGGCCTTTATATTTTTAAGTCTGTTAGATGGCAGAAGGTGTCAAATTGTTAGAAACCTTGCTCAGTCACTTGTTAGTGACCTTATTATATCTTTTAATTATAAATGCTTGAAGGGTCATATATTCTCAACAAGGAATTAAGGGGCACATTTAAGGAAGAACTTGATTCCTAAATTAAATTATAATAAAAGTTATAATGTAACTTCCACTGTAGTAAAGTATATCGATTAATTAAAATGATTTTTCAAGATGATTGTGAAACATTAAAACAAAAACTTATATTCTTAAAATCTTCGAAGAGTACTTATATTAGCAAATAAAAATAAAGTAAATATGTCAATAAATTCAAAGAAAAAAAATACATTACCAGGTTTTTTTAATGGTTAAGATTCCTTTAGCAGCTTTTTTCTTTCCTTCATTATTAATTATAGAGAAACGGTCACTGAAACTTCTCTTCAATTCTGAGACAGTTTTTAGTCTTTCACCAGATGACAATCTTAAAGACTTGCCACCCACTTTCCTTATGTCTATTTCTTCACTCAAACTATCAACACTTGATGCTGTGTGAACAGACACTTTTTTGCTTTTCCCCTTTGCAGATTTTAATGCTAAATGAGCTTCAGAAACATCACTTTCACTCAACTCACAACTCTTATTGTATCCTCTTTTGGCACTGTTACCGAAACCTTCTACGAAACATAGCATAATGTCTTCTTGATACGATTGCTTCATTTACAAGGTCATTACCCGCTTTTTGCCAACTCATACGATATTACCTGCACCTCTACAGTCAACTTGAAACACTATTTAGATTAAAAAAAATACATTCATATTATGTTCATTCGCTTCAATTTAGAAGCATTCGCCATAAAACTTCTGGCAAATATTAACAATAGTCCAGTTAATATTTGTAGTTTGAGAAATCGTACGTAACTTTAAAACAAATGTACACTGTGGCAATAAATATTAACCGCACTAAACATAAACCACAAGTATAATTTTGTCTTTCAAAGCAACATTATTTATGTACCTACAAGTCAAACCGCTAAATAAAACTGAAGTAAGGTGAAGTTGAAGTAATATGCAACTGACTGCTGACTGACGTTTCTGTAACGTTTAGAAAAGTAGTAGATAGGAATCGTTCAGAAACATTGTATAAACTTCGCCAACTGAGAGTGTGTGACAGACCGCAGTTTGTGACAATCCGTATGCTATAAGCAGACTACTAGGCATCTCATCTATACCTAGTCAATTTAAGATCGCCGTTAGTATTAAATTGTCTAGCTTACTTAGTTGCCAAAGAATATCTTTAAAATGTATATCTACTATATAAAACTTAATATAGAAGTCAATACACATAAAACATCTAGTTTTAAATGGAAATTTAATGAAAAAAATATAAAATCATAAATTATTATAATGTACTGTTCTTATATTCTGCGTGCGTGTTGCAATCAATACAACCAGGAAATGCATAAATTGCGGGATCACCTGGGTTACTGGGAGCCAAACAAGGGTGTTACAATATATATATATTATATATAGGTACATATAAAGATTGGGTTCGGCAGTGAGGTTTTTATTTTTTTTTATTAAAAAGATAAGAAGCAAAATTTGGAAATTTTAATGAAAAGGTAATAAGATATTAAACTTATCTACTGGTGAAATTAAGTATTTATTAGGTATTATTATTAACTGATTAATAGTAGCTTATTAATAAATAAAAAGTCCCACAGACTAATGATAGAAAGCATTACGATTTGACACTCGCCAATTTGCCTACCCAGAGTGGCGATTACATTGTAGGATTCTCTGTAAGTCACATAATATACATTGAGTCCACACATGCACACATACATACTAGGGATGTCTCATATATAATCCATGTAACTGTTTTGAGAAAAATAAAAATTTTAACAACATATCTATACAAATATATATCTATACCTACAAATAAATAAAATTGAAGTGTTAGTTTGTGATGTCAAAATAACAGCTTTTAAGTAAATGGTAAATGCATATGAAAGTACATAATAAGGTACTAAAACAAAAAAAAACAGTTTTTAAATAAATTGTCTGTCTGTCTGTCCGTTTGTTAGGGTTCCGTAGTTATACAACTAGGAACCCTTATAGTTTCGCCATGTCCGTCCGTCCGTACGTCTATCCGTCCGTCCGCGGTTTTGCTTACAGGACTACAAATCTGTAATTTGGCTTTAATTTAAAATTTTAAAATAAAGTGGTATTAATGAAGTTTAAAAAAAATACTTTTCACATATCCAAAAGCAGCGGTTTAGTTGGGGTGTGGTATCTTATACACAAAAGTAGTATCATATAAGGGTATTATTATCAAAATCAAAAAGTTTTCTATCTTTTTTGAAAATAAGTCCTTCAGTTACTATCGTCCTATTTTGGCCTATTTTCAGTCCTTATAGCGGTGAAACCGTGAACTTACTTATTATACTCATTATCAATGAAGCTCACGTATTGTGACGGGCAACTACGTAACCCTATCTCTACATTGTGCGTGACCCGACACGCACTTAACCAGTTTTTTTGGCTAATCTCCGAAATTTCTGGACCGTTTTTGACATGATTTTCACTGGCAGATTGCTAATGTTATAAGGAGTAACTTAGGCTACTTTTGTTTTAGAAAAATGATTAGCGTTACGCGCAAAAAAAATTAAAACCTATGAAATCCAATGATAATGAATTCTACGCGGACGAAGTCGTGGGGAACAGCTAGTTACATGTTAGTGGTGAACTAAAAACCTTCCATACAATCTGTCTAGATATTATTGTGCTACATTGTTTCCATAATAGTGTAACAGAACTTATGACATGGCATTTGGCATTGATTGATTGAACTACAATGATAATGTTTTCCTGCCCTATTTTCAATCATGGCGACAACTTCCGTAAGAAATATTCATCATCACCATCATCGTCACCATTACAGCTTTTTAAAAGTCCGCTACTGAACACAGGTCTCTAACATAGATTGTCTCATATGGGGGATTTCGCCATGGTTGCCACACTATCCGGACGGGACAGCAACCGCAGTTCGAATGTAATCAGAAGACCAGGAAGATGCTACTGCCCATCTTCTATTACAGTTTCCCTCGGTCATCTCTTACGACACCCACGGGATGATAGCTGGTAATGGATATTTTGACGCCGCCACTATACAGCATACAAGAGACATTATAATAGAACCAATGTTTGTACAAACACAGGCACTCACCCTAAAAACCCTGTGCCCGATGTAACGAATATGAGATAGGAGCGCAGTCAAGTCATGATACAGTATCAGAGACATCGAGACAATCAATAAACATTACATATATACACACATACATGGTAGAGACATGCTACAGCTATATTAATAGTATTACAGCTATATTAATAGTCTAGTTGTAGCACGAATGGGTCGGCTCAACTGGGGGAGGACCACGCTCTCACAGATTACCAGCGTGAAGTAGCAGCTTAATACAGTTGTGTTTCGTTTGGTGAGTGTAGAGAACCGGAGACTCTTTTTTCCTGGAAAAGAGGCATTCCATCTTAGTCCTCATGGCTGACAACTCATCTGCATTTTATTCGCAAACGAGAATAGATGTAGATGTCTATGGGCCACAGCAACCACAGTGCTCGCTTGTCACCATTATCCTATAAAAAATACACTCAAAAATATCGTAAATAACCATTTATTATCTTACTAGCTGACCCAGCAGATGTTATTCTGCCCTATCTGCTTAGTGGTGCGATGAGTTTATTTTCACACACACAAACTTTTCTATAGATTTATTATACGTATAGCTAAATCCTCTTTAGGATTAATAGAACCGTCAGCAGCCATAATGACAATAAACTAAAAAAAAAGGGAAAACATAACCCTTTTTTTACTCTTCCGTAAGCGGATAAAAAGTTGCCTATAATATGTTATACACGGTCATTTAATGTCTAAATACAAAATTTCATGGATATCTGTCCAGTAGTTTTTATGTGAATCGTGAACACACAATTTTTCTACAGATTTATTGTATGTATAGATTATTTGTGTTGTGGTACGTGTAAGTAGTACCGGTGTTTATTTTAATTTTAATGTCTGTCTGTCTCTTTGTTCCGGCTAATCTCCGAAATGACTGGACCGATTTTGTCGTGACTTACACTAGCTGATGATACCTAATGTTATAAGAAGTATCTTAGGCTAAAAAATTAAAACCCAAGAAATCCAATCGTCGCGAATTACACGTGGGCGAAGTCGCGAGGAACAGCTAATTAAGTAAGTATAAAGAAATATTTATTAACTTATATATATAGAGATCGCAAGAAAATGGGATATGATACAAAAATACTCGCAGTCAGCCTCTAAAAGTGCCTTCGTTTCATGAATATTAATTTATTGAATACGACATCCGCTTACACAATGATTTTCTTATATCTATGCGAACACTGCACATTTAAATAAAACTAGTTTTTACGGATTCTATCTATTAAAGTGCGATCTATTATATTGCGAATGAGTTCCAGACACATTCCGTGCAACAAAATTGTTCTCATGATGAAAATCAAATATGTAATATCAAATAAGTAAAAATAAGAAAAGAGTGACAAGGCAAATTTATGTTGCAGAGGTGAACGGTAGAGTCGGGAAGGGACGCCCTAGGAGAAAGTTTATCGACCAAATTAGCGATATATTGAAAATGGGCCAAATTACCTTTAACCGACGAGCGTGTATGCGTAGGTATATGGATGTGGAGGAAGCGAGAGTGGTGTGTCAGGATCGTGCCAAATGAAAGTCCATAGTCTCTGCCTACCCCTCTGGGTGACAGGCGTTAGGGTTTTTGTATGTTTGTGAGTAAAAACAAAATTATGTATATCAAATATAGAGTGAAAAGGCAGTAGATTCAGAAGGTTATGAGAATGGGCTGCAAGAATTTTTTTTAAATAGATTATTAACGATCCAATGAACTACCTGGCTTGTCAGCTGCTGATACAGCTAGTGATACGATATGAACGGAATCGGCATCCATCCTTAGGATACGATACGCCTAATCAAGCTACGCCAAGGTGATCAAATGTGGTCAGTCGTAGATGATAATATCTAATATGTATCACGTATCTAATGAGGGCTAATAATCTTCCGCTCACCAGATGTCGCTAGTTGACACTGATGTCATGATGTGAAGTTTTTTGTCACGCAACGTCATTTAATGGAGTTAGTTTTAAATCTACGGTATTAAATAAAAGTTTATCAATTTCTAGAGTATTGTATTTATGTACAAAACAATACCTCAGTGTCAGTGGTTTGCTCTATAATTTTTGCACATTTTTTTTTAATTTCTCTACTTTTATGTACGTATGTGAATGTTCTGTGGTTTGGTTTATTTATTTGTAATGTAATTATATTACTCCTTATTTTAAGTGACGGCACCCTGGTGGCAGAAAAAGTCGTGGATGCCATTGCTAATATTGGTACAGAATAAATAATAGTATTAACGTAGTATTTGATATAAGTATCTATGTAGCCAAACTATCTTTTTTTATAGAATAGGGTAATAAACACAGCCTACTTGAATATAAGTTAATGCTGAGGCTCACAAACATTTAAATCCTAAATTAAGAATCAAAATGCAATGCTTTGTCACCCCCGAGGACTAAAATGGAAAGCCTTTTTTCCAGTAAAAAGCGTCTCCGGTTCTCTACATTCATCATATATATACACAGCAGCTTTCAGCTGTTATTTAACGCTGGTATTCCGTGACAATGTGGTCCTACCCCGTTTGAGCCGACTCATTTGTGCTACAACCATAATCCAGCTGCAGCGTTGGTTTAATATGTGTGAAATATCTGTATCATTAAAAATGATAATATGATATATAGATTTTTATATTTACTAGCTGTTCCTCGCGACTTCGCCGGCGTGTAATTTAGGGTTTTAGTTGTTTTGCACGGAACCCTAATTCTTTTTCTAAAATATAAGTAGCCTATGTTACTCCTTATAACATCAGCTATCTGCCAGTGGAAATCCCGTTGAAATCGGTCCAGCCGGTTTAGATTAACTATTAGTTTAGATTACCCGGAACTAACAGACAGACAGACAAAAATTTTAAAACTGTGTTTTTGTTATAAGTACCGTATATATACTTTCATATGCATTTAGTAAAAAGCTGGTATTTTGACATTACAAACAGACACTTCAATTTTATTTATTTATATAGATTGAAAGATCGGCAACGCATCTACAATTACCCTCGTGTTCCAGTTGTTCATGTGCGGCGCTAGTCATCATCAGGTGAGCCACATGCTCGTTTGCCCCTCTTATTAAACTAAAATGATAAATAGGATATTTATGTACTACAAGTAAAAGGCCAAAAGGACATGTTATCTTTAAAATCACTGGTCAAAGACCTTTAGATTGATATAAAAAATAAGCAAAAAGTCCAAAGTCCAAAAGTCTCATCTCAGCTACTCAGCTGTCATTGTCAATTATGTTTAGATGTTTGTGAGTATGATATGATAAAGCTTCATTCATTTCTTTCATTGGAGAAGTTTTAGCCAATATAATCATTATTCATATATTTCAATAGGTACTTACGAATATACAATAATGTAAAGACTTAATAAGGTGCTATGGATATGATATTGAAAACTCAAACTATTAGCTTTAAAATAAAGCGGATAAACAAATTCGCACGCAGCTGATGTGTGGCGTTAAATGTTTTCGTACAAGAATGTATATCAATATCAAGCCGCATATGGTACATTCTTCCGAGAAACACGCATGATCTCTTTATGCTAATACTGTTAAGATAAAACATAATATTTTTATGTGCCCCTTTCAACGAAGATTCGGTGTTTAATTAAATTAAATCTTAAGGCCACTTCGCGACAGTTCTTACCAGATGTGCACGCAGGCAAGCATTTTATACTATTTTTTTTTAATATAATATAAAAGTAACAAACGAGCATACAGTCTAC
Source organism: Parnassius glacialis (assembly GCA_033319125.1). Lineage (NCBI taxonomy): Eukaryota > Metazoa > Arthropoda > Insecta > Lepidoptera > Papilionidae > Parnassius > Parnassius glacialis. Next base: position 27,238,018 of record JAVANC010000028.1, on the reverse strand, counting down.
CCGATGGTAAGTGGATGATGTGGCACCCATGCATCTATATTTATCCTCGATTAAGAATCAAAATGCAGATGCGATGCAATCATCCCTGAGGACTAAGATGGAATGCCTCGTTTCCAGTAAAAAGTGTCTCCGGTTCTTTGCACTCAACATACGAAATACAGCAGCATTAAGCTGCTATTTTACACTGGTATCCTATGAGAGCATATACATGTACATGTGTGAGAGCACCCTTGTCAAGCCGACCCATTCGCGAATGCTACAAGTAATATACATAGATAGCTTGGCTCTACCACGTGGTATACGTAATAAACTGTTCATATTCAGGCCATTAAACTGTAACTTCCGACAATATACGGAAATTATAACTATAGAGAAATTCATAACTCGATCCTCAGAGTCAACATTCTAATTTAACATCATGCCTACAATTTAATTCTTATAAATATAATAAAAAAACATCTTGAGTGTCGTGGAACACTCGGTTGGAACGAAGTTCCTCTCGTAGTATATTGTTATTGATAAACGTATTATATTATTGAATAACAAATACCAATAAATGAATTACTAGCTTCTATTAAAATGAAGCGTCATTTAAAATAAAATAATTTCTTTCATGGCAAGATAAGAAAAAGTGCGAGAGAGATGGATATTATTCCATCTCTCTTTGTTATAACCGCCAAGGCTGTCTACACTACGTCAGAAGGGGTCATAACGGAAAAATCTTACACTATTTCTCGCCATCCTCCATTGGGATTGGCCCCCATCCGCCAAATTCTTACCGTCCGATAAGGAACTTCGTTCCAATATTTGACCTTTGAGTCTATAACTATACATTCATCTACATATATCTTATATAAGACTATGTTATCAAATTATGTCAATGAACTCATTAGTTCTAGTTTATCCGTAGTCTTCAAGGCCTGAACAAGGCTTTATGATCGTAGTAAAGGTATTACTATTATTTCTTCTGTGGTAAAGGCAATTCGAACAATATCATTCATCGATGTACAACGTTATGAAAACACACAAATTTCTTTAGGACTTATGTTTTATAATTACTGCCTTGTAATTTATACATTACTCCTGTGTAATATTAAAAATATAAAACTAATAAATGTTATAAATTAAATAGTAGAGTCTTACCGTCGTCGCCATCGAAAGGTTTCTTGTGTAACACTTTGCCTGCCTCTGAGCAAGGCGCGTCGGATGCTCGTTAAAGGGAGGCTTTCACGTCTCAGCGACCATCGAATGCGGGCGCCGCTTATCGCAGGCGTTTTCATATCCATTGCACATTTGTAATAGATCACTTACACGGCCTATTCGAAAACGGATCCGAACATCTCATCTTGAAAACTATAACTTTAATATTAAATGTGCGTGCAAAACTGACAAGCTATAATTCCATTCTTATCACAAGTAAGATCCGTATTTACATTTTATGATACTGAAAATGTTCAAACATACATCTCGCGCCCGTAGTCTTTGACGTAACGTATTTTTACATTATTTAAAACTAGCTGTTCCCCGCGCCTTTGCCCGCGTTTAATTTATTACGATTGGATTTCATGGGTTCTTAATTTTTTTGCGCGCTACCCTAATTATTTTTCTAAAATAAAAGTAGCCTAAGTTACTCCTTATGTCATCAGCTATCTGCCAGTAAAAGTCCCGCTAAAATCGGTTCAGTCATTTCGGAGATTAGCCGAAACAAGTTCAGATTATTAAGTACACAGCTAGCTTAGATTATTGATGTCATCGCGGTCAGAGCGGGCGATGACTTATCAATAATCTAAGACAGCTAGATTAGTTTATTTCAGTTATTTCCATAGCATAATGCCTTATGTGATTTTACTGTAGGGAAATGCATGTATGAATGAATATTTTTGTTTTACGGAAGAGGATCATAAGAATTATTTACAACCTGGAGCCGACTGCGTATTTCAGCGTATTTTATCTCGCGCACACCGCTGAGTATTTTTACGAAATTTTAATGTACTCGTACGTTCGCAAAAATAAAAGTAGCAACAAAAAACATTGTGTCAACACCATAAACAAACACAAGCACCAGTTTCTCAACTCTACAGAGTCAGTTATTCATTCATGGAGTATAATATAATACGCTATTACAACAAAGTCCCAGAAAATATACAAGGTCTCTAAAACCAAGTATTTTTTTTTAAAGTTTTAGTATATTTCATTAAACATAAACTACATAAAAAGGGGCTATTATAATATAAATGAATAAATACGTCGTTGATAATAACCCCTCGGAATGAGGCAGTCGCTTCCAAGCTGTTTCATAAATAAGTTTTTTAAGTGTAGTCTTCGAACAACAATACCAACGTAGTAGTACAACCAGTGTTGTTATTGTATAATTTTACTAAAAGTCCCGTTGGGTTTCTTGCTTGTTCTTCCCAGGACAAATAAGTTTTCAGAAAAATTGGTGGAAGTAAAAAATTACTTTCAATAAGAATTACTTGTAATTTATATTGAATAAATATTATTTTATTATATTCTACGTAAGACGGACGTATGTTAGGGATGAATTTGAATGACAAGCTGAGAAATTGTTTGATAAGAGAAGAGTGTGGTTTGCAAGATGATGTTGTGAACAGGATTAAGAAGAAGCAATGCTTTGGTGGTTTGGTCATGTAGAAAGAATGAATGAGGAAAGAATGACAACGCAAATTTATATTGCAGAGGTGAACGGCAGAGTCGGGAAGGGACGCCCTAGGCCCCTAGGGGTCGGCAACCTTTTGAGTCGGAAGAGTCAAAAATTACAATTTACAAAATTTCAAAGTTTTTAAAGAGCCACAATTTTTTTTCTTGCCAACCATAAATAGTACTTGCATAAATAAAGTTTTTTTGATAAAAAAGCTAAACTATATATTCGTAAGAAAAATATATAGGTATCTATTCATATATAAATAGTGTTTTTCACATTAAATTAGAATGTAATTTCTATTATTATCTAATTATTAACATATATATATATATATATATATATATATATATATATATATATATCTACTAGCTGACCAGGCAAACGTTGTTCTGCCTTTTCTGACGCCCATGTGTCCTAAAAAAGTCATTAAATTCACACTAAAAAAATTGAGGGCCACTTATCGGGTTAAAAAATATCCTATCTCTCAAGTTGAACCAAACTGCACACATCGTGAAACATTTCATCGAACTCAGTTCAGTAGTTTAGGACTTCATCGCGGACAAACAATGTGACACATAATTTATATATATATATATGTATGTATGGTATTATTAGATAATCACTTAGTATTTAAGTAAAAAATTAAAACAATTAAACATTTATTTACCTTGTAAGTCTTACAACACTAACTTGTACTTCAATTTGATACAACAATTGAGCAAACAAATTCAACGGAAGCGTTGGCTTTGCATGGTTTTAGAAAGTTTGGATAAATTTGACTCCTAACTTCTTGTTTTAAGTTTCAAACACGACTATGAACTTTCATTTCTTAGTTGGCTTCTTACTTTACTTTTAATTATATTCATGCAAGAGAACGATTGCCCGCACGAATATGTCGATCCGAAGATAGTCAGCACTCCAAAGGCCAACTTCTTCACGTCACTGTAGCAATCTGGAAGACGCAGCATTTCTTTTAAAGCTGTTCATTTTTGTTGCGTTACGTACATACATTTCTGGACCTCCAATTCTTTCAACTTGCTTTTATATATATATTTATGCGGCTCACCTGATGGTAAGTGACTACCGCCGCCCATGAACAACAGCAACACCAGGGGAATTGCAGATGCGTTGAAGGCCTTTTAGAAAGGTGTAAGCTCTTTTCTTGAAGGTTCCTAAGTCGTATCGGTCCGGAAAAATCGCCGGTGGTTAACAATTCCACAGAGAAGTTGTAAGAAGAAGAAAACTAATAGTAAAACGCACAGTCGTGGACCGCCAAGCATCCAGATGATGAGGATGGTAGATTTCGTGAATTTTGACGCGAAGTGCGTTCGTGAAATTTGGCGGCTGGAATTAATCCGAACAATTCCTCAGATCACTCCCCGTGGTAAATTCGATAGAAAATGCAAAGGGATGCAACATCCCTACGCAGTGCCAGTGCATCGCGCCGATCAGAAAGAACTCGGTCGTCGACGATTCGAAGCGCTCTATGCTGGATGTGGTCAAGTGGAAGTAGCTGGCACTGGGGTGCCCCGGTCCGGAGATGAGAACAATATTCCATGTGAGGCCGGATCTGCGCTTTGTAAAGTTGCAAGGGATTTGCCGGCATGAAATACTGTCTAGCTCTGCTGAGCACGCCAAGCTTTTTAGAGGCCAATTTGGCCTTACCTTCCAAGTGACCACGAAACTGCACACTATTCGATATGTTGACGCCGAGGATTCCGATGCTAGCTGAGACAGCAAGGGGAGTGCCTTGAAACTGAAGAGATACGACAAAGGGGTTCTTTTTAGCGGTAAACGCGCAAATTTGTATCTTCTGGGGATTGAACTGGACTAGATTTAATCGCCCCTAATCCGAGACTTTGTGCAGCAAAGACTCGACTTCAGACACAAGTTTGTCCCCGTACTCGGCGATGTTTTCCCGAGAAATATTGGCACGGCCGGTATATAAGGCACCACCAGTGCTGTCGTCTGCATAGCAATGAATGTTACCAATTTCAACTATGTAAAGTTTCAACTCCACAAACCTTTACTTTTTAAACCGATCAATTGCATTTCTAGAGATCCAATATCAACTCCAAATGGCTCAGTGTGGATCGATTTTTAAATGTTTTTTAACATAAATAATATTTGCGAATGAAACTAAAGAGCCGCAGTTTCACATCCAAAGAGCCACATGTGGCTCGCGAGCCGCAGGTTGCCGACCCCTGCCCTATGCAAAAGTTTATCGACCAAATTGGCGATATATTGATAATGGGCCAATTTAAGAGTACCTGTAACCGACGAGCGTGTATGCGTAGGTATATGGATGTGGAGGAAGCAAGAGAGGTGTGTCAGGATCGTGCCAAATGGAAGTCGTGAGTGGGTGTAAATATTTATATATGTAAGAGGGACGTCTGGGTAGGTACAACCCTTTTTACCTATTTCTGACGACAACTAGGAGTGCTGCACTGTTGTTTTCTTGTCTGTGGGGTATAGAGAGCCAGGATAATTATATGTAATTACAGACTGTGATTACATATAATGTTTACCACGTGCTCGGCGGTGAAGGAGAACATCTCGAGGAAATCTGCATGACTGAGAAATAAGAAAAAAAATATTTCACATGTGAACTTCGCCAACACGCATTGGGGCAGCGCGGCGGTCATTTTCTCGCCCTAAAACCCTGTCAGAAATGAGAGGAAACCTGTGCCCAGCAGTGGGACATAAATAGGCTGCAACTTTACTTTACTTACTTTTACAGGCTGTGAGGCATTAATTCTCAGTCCTCAAAGGTGACAACGCATCTGTAGACTTCTTTATTTGAACTTAGCTGCAGGTGTTCATGGACTACAGTGACCCCACACCGTAAGTTCGTTTATCACTTCAGCTTTATAAAAAAAACAGCAACATCTGTCAGATAATCGGCAGCTACCACACAAGTGACACAAGTGTGTGCAAATATACACGCATGTACCCAGGCACTCGCTCAATAACCTAAACGTTACTGACGTACCGCTTACACTAAGATCGAAGGTAGCCTAGGACGCAGTGACAGTGATAAGAAGGCAATCTTAATACGACCTGTCCCGAACTGAAAAGCGATAAAGGACTCACAGAAGTTGAGCGATAAAAGAACCTGTAGAAAGTGTTTGTTTGCCGGGAATCACTCTACAATAGGCATCATTATTCATTATACATCATATCATTGTGATTTTTTGAAAATTTATTTTGTAACCTATAATAAGATTTAAATATAAAGAACATACTGGTACATTTATACAAAACAATGAAACTAAACATAGTCAAGAGAAGCCAAAATAAAGCCAATTAGGATTTCAACCAGAGTTACATAATCGCATTGCCGCAGACCTGACAACCAAATTTGTTTTTGAACGACTGTTAGTTCCAGTGAAGAAACTAATACTTTGTGAATAAGTATTAGTTGAGTTTATTACTCGCAATGATATAAAAAATGCAGATTTGAACACACGATTTTCCTTTCTTCATTACTTACCTCACTTACCTAACATACCCATCTCTAGATAGAAATTTGAAGAATGTGTAATCTGGCATGGATTAACTATTCCCACCACATTGGAGAGACGGGTTGACGGGTAAGAGGGCAAAGCCATTATTAACCACTCAATAGTTAGTCTATAAGTTTAGAGTTTGGATTTAAATGTATCGTTCGAATCTTTTTAGTTTGTCAGTATCCGCACCGTCATACGTAGTGCCTCCCGATTATATTAGCTTATCTATGCGTAATACGCTAAACTGTCACTAACTATTACAAGTCTTGCTGATTGTAGTTTCGAAGCGACAGTAACCTAATGGCAGGGCGCAGAACACGAACTCAAAGGGTCGTGGGTTCGAATCCGCCGTTCGACTGCTGTCGTGAACCATTCCTAACACTAGCATTTTAAGCTTATCAGGAGTGATTAAAGCGAATATTAGTAATGTAATAGTATTACTAGTATTAAAAAAAGACAAGTGTGAAGGTAACTTACTGTGCTATGTATTGTGGTGAGGGCACACGCAAGTGATGTCTACGCGGGCGCTCCGCGTCGCTGTCGCTCGCTTCCTCGAGCCCGAGCGCGCTCGCCGACCCGCCCGCCGACCTGTCGCCAAAATACCACCTCAATTACTTATATTATACTCACGTGCTACGAAGCTACCGACAGAAATTAACCCAGTGATTGAAAAGATTTTAAAATTACCGATAAGGAAGCCAAAACCATTAATAATATATAAACAGAACAAAACCGATCATGTCGAAAAGTGGAACCTCAATAAAAATTTAAATGAAGACCGCACGCCAGTGGCGGATTTACACATTTGCCGCCAGTAGGCTATTCTAATTTTGCCGCCCCTACCGATCTTCTACAATTCGATGCCCTAGTTCAGAATCATATTAATTACAAGTTTTATTCAATGAAATTGTAACTTCATGATATTTGCATTATCGTTCTAATTACACCACCCTTTTCTCGTCATTGATATAATTATTGTGAACTATTAAATCGATGTGTCAGTTCCCAGATTATCTTTACAACTCAACGATTTAGTTAAGATTGCACAAGAAATAGATTTTGGCTATATTTCTGAGCTAATAAAAGCTCAATCATGTACTTCTAATAAGGCGGGGTAAGGTATGCCTTAATACTACTTAAACGTTAAACGTTATTTAATGATTTTTATTGAGGTTACTTACAGTTTAAAAATAATATATTCACTTACAAGTAGAAGTTTTAAAATTCCTTTTTGCGTAATTTTCTATTCGCAAAATAATCATCAATCGTCGGATGAAATCTTGTTCATTAATTTTGAATTCGGACTCTATGAACAAAAGAGGTAATGTGTTTACCTTTTCTTGACTTTAGGTAGTTTAGTTTACGACGGGCTGTTTTCCGCAACTCCACGTCTATGCGCGTATTTTGCGCGTGGACAGGATTAATGCAATTATTCGAGCCATGAAATCTCCCCGAAGAAGTTCAACAGTCCTTTGATGTAGCAAGTAACTTCGGGGAGTGATCCCGGCATGTCGAGATGTTGACTTTAGGCAGATCTTAGATAATTTTTCAGCCATTTTAAGTAAGAAAAGCGAGAAGCTAAAATTAAACACCCGAAAAATTTGTCACTGGTGTACATAAAGCAATATGGACTGCAATATTCAAGTTTAGATAAACATTTTGAAAATTCTGGTTTCGTAGGAACGAAGATAAAATTTTTAATGATCCAGAACCAAAATGTATGAACTCTTGAACTAAGTCTCTAAATCATTAGGATACATTTCTTCCAAGAAAAGGGTTTTTTTCTGTAAGGGTTGATCTTGATGATGTTGTTGATTTTGGTCCGAAATCAAAAGTTTTTTTGAACCAATACCTACCGTTTTTCTAATTCAAATACGAGTCTATCGATGAAGACGAGAAATGTATTAGCCCTGAAAGTATCAATCGAAGTCATTCAAGCTCCTTTCCTATAGGCTTCCTGAGAAATTGCGCAATTGGAGCATCAAGGTCGTTGTAGACGGTGCTTGCTCCGACTACAAGCCTATTAACGCTGGTGTGGAACACAAGGCTGTGTGCTATCACTACCGCTGTTTCTTCTGCATATCAATAATATGTTGCTAACTGCTAACATTCATTGCTATGCGGATGACAGCACTGGTGATGCTCTATACACCGTCCGTGCCAATATTTCTCGGGAAAACGTCGCCGAGTACCGGAACAAACTTGTGCCTGAAGTCGAGTCTTTGCTGAACAAAGTCTCGGATTGGGGGTGACTAAATCTAGTCCAGTTTAATCCTCAGAAGACACAAGTTTACCGCTAAAAAGAACCCCTTTGTCGTATCTCCTCAGTTTCAAGGCACTCCCCTTCTTGCCACCATTATCGGAATCCTCGGAGTCGACATATCGAGTGACGTGCAGTTTCTTGGTCACTTGGAAGAGAAGGCTAAATTGGTCTCTAAAAAGCTTGGCGTGCTCAGCAGAGCGGGACAGTATTTCATGCCGACACACCGCCTGCAACTTTACAAGGCGCAGGTTCGACCTCACGTGGAATACTGTTCCCATCTCTGGGCAGGGGCTGCCCAGTGCCAACTCCTTCCACTTGACCGCATCCAGCGCAGAGAGGCTCGAATCGTCGACGACCGAGTCCTTTCCGATCGACTCGATTCATTGGCACTGCGAAGAGATGTTGCATTACTTTGCATTTACTTTCGTATTTACCGCGGGGATTGCTCTGAGGAATTGTTTAGATTAATCCCAGCCGCCAAATTTCACGAACGCACATCGCGGCCAAACTCCTGATACCATCCACACCATCTGGATGATAGGCGGTCCACCACTGTGCGATTTAGAAGATGTTTTCTTCCTCGCAAAACTTCCTTATAGAATCGATTATCATCAGCGATTTTTTCGGACCGATACGACTTAGGGACCTTCAAGATAAGAGCCTACTCATTTTTAAAAGGCCGGCAACGCATCTGCAATTCCCCTGGTTCACCTGGTGTTGCGGTTGTTCATTGGCGGCGGTAGTCACTTACCATCAGATAAGCCGTCCCCTTTCCTATAAAAAAAAATTCTCATTTCTTCATCAGGTGTCTCATCATATATTTTTTCCTTTCCGGTTGTATTTTCCCCCACGTCTTTTGCATACTACTTCGACACGCTTAATTCGATCACTTTTTCTTGGAAATACCTAAAAATTTCTCGTTCAACTACAAATAACTGAAGAAGCGACAAGCTTCTGTGCAATATTCAGCAGCCGTAGTTGCCATTAAATTTTAAGAGAGGACAGAGCAAGAAACGAAAAAAGCAAAAGGTGCTTAGCTTTGAATTTTAGCCATTGTACACACACCAGACATGTTTGCGGCATTATCATACTACGGGAAGAACTCTCATCAGAACGTTTTTCCAATAAGTAATTTTCCAAAAAACTTGTTCCAGAGAAATATTAGTACGTATTAGAATTCGCACCAGGATTCAACCGAGACAGCTTTTCTTTTGGTTTTGAAGTAAAAAATACATCTATCTGTTTCGAACTCAATGCCAACACGCAGCGTACGCCTTCAACAGTACGATCCTGCTGCGGCTCCGGCGGTGGCCGCGCCTCGCTCGTTCAGTCAATTCATCAGCATTTCCATAGATATACTACTTAGAGCAGGCATTTAGATCAAACACAGTTAGCGGACGGTCATGTCACTCCTTTCCACGCCACAACCAAACGCAAATTGTAGGTAAATTTATGAACAAAGTGAAAATAAACAAATTTTACCCCCAAATTCGCCGCCCCTAAAATCTGCCGCCCTAGGCTCCAGCCTACTCAGCCTGCTGGTAAATCCGCCACTGCCGCACGCCATTAATTTGAAACCAGCCTCTAATATAATTGAATGTTTATTATGGACAACTCACACTATTTACGTGCGAAACATAAATATCTCTATGATCACATTGACCAGTGCAATATTAACTTAAGACATAAAAAGAAATAAGCCAAAAATACCCGTTGGTTTGGAATTATTCGACTCGCGTTACTTTTACTAACGAACGGAGGATATATTATATACATTCGGTTATTAAAAGTATAAAAATATTTGAAAGATAAATAACACCTAAAGCGATTAAAATGATGGCTCTAATTTCGAGCAACATTAAATATCATAAATAAAATTCTAAGAAAATCTATAAGGTTGAATTACTTACAAATCAAAATACATATAACAAAGTTATTCAAATCTCGAGTAAAAAGAAGATGTGATAAATTTATATTAGAGAGATACTATACAAGGAGGATAAGGGTATAATATATAGGTATACATTAAATTAAACTTATTAAGAAGTAATAAGTTTACTATAAGTTAGTATTTATAGATTCCACTAGACCAAAAATGTGGATCCTAAAAAAAAGCATGCAAAAGCATGTTTGAATGCAACAGATTTTTTAGGACAGGTAAGAGTCACGCTGCAGCTATGTTATGGTTGTAGCACGAAAGGGTGTACCGGCTAAGGATCACGCTCACACAAAAATGTAAAATAACAGCGTATAGCTGTTCTTTTCGTATGGTGAGTGTCAGTCCTTCTTACTCCTCATGGGTGACAAAGCATCTGAATTTTAAGCAATCGAGGACAGATGTAGATCTTATATACCGAAAACGCCACAAAAACACAATCATTTTTGCCTACGCTTCTTGCCTGCCCCAATTTTGTTTGTTTGCTGTCGTCTTCGAACTTGATTATACGATACAGAAGACTGTTGCTTTCTTTCCGAAATATAATAATATATCCATATTTCATCTCCAGTCACAATGTCATACACAGCATTCGAACGTCCGTGATCATACTTTAACAACGTTTTTTGCACCAATAAACTTGAGCTGGTTTTTGTTCTGGGGTGAATTCAAGAGAAATACAGCGGCAGTATGAAGTTTTCCAACTTTTAAATAGTGATGTAATTTTTTTGAATTTTATTCATACCCATACCGACAAATCTGAGAATTTCCTCACAGGAAATGCACCGGGTTTCTCCAATTAGTCGCCTGATAATAGCCACAATTTTCCTGATTGATCACAGTTGAAAGTCGACCTTATGTATTTCTTCATAGATAACAACACGACCACAATCAAATTCTGCGTATCAACGCCTTACGTTGCTCAAAGATGCTTCACTCCCAAAAGCATATTTAAGCCGAGCAATACAATCTTGCAGAGAGCACACTTTTCAAATCATAAATAATCATCGCCCTAAAACGGACTTTCAAGTTAATTCCATTTTTGCTACAGATGACGCAATTTAACGTGTGTAAAAAACAATTGACACGCGACTTTCCACCAATATATTATGAGTTTTTTAATCAACATTTTATGAGTTTCTTATGTTTTAAAAAATATAAACATTCGAAATTCAAACATTTATGAGTGGCCAGGAGCGCATAACTTTCAGTGTGCCCTATGTCTTCAGCAGTAATTTTGTAATGAGCTATAATAGATATTGACGTCCATTAATTTTTGCTATACAGTAAGGGTGACAAACGAGCACACTCTCCACTTGATGGTAAGTGGATGCTTATGCCCATAGACATCTACATCTATCCTCGATTAAGAATAAAAATGCAGTTGGGTTATCACAACAACCTAACACAGAATGAACCCCTGAGTACTAGACGGAATGCGTCATTTTCAGTGGACATCCTGTTCTTTACACATCAGCATTAAGCTTCTATACCGCACGTAAATCACAACTTAAAATCGCAATTAACTATTTTATTGGAGTCTGTGGAAACCGAATCCAGGTTGCTCGTACACGGACTGTGAAATTTTCGGCGAGCGCATAGCCTCCGTGTAAGTAGGCTTATAAATAATACGTGGTAGAGCCATGCTGCAGCTATATTTCTGGTATAGTTGTAGCACGAATGGGTCGGCTCGACCGGGGAAGGAGCACGCTCTTAAAGAATACCAGCGTAAAATAGCAGCTTGATGCAGCTGTCTTTCGTATGTTGAGTGTAGAGAACCGGAGACCCTTTTACTGGAAACGAGGCATTCCATCTTAGTCCTCACGGGTGACAACGCATCCGCATTTTGATTCGTAATCGAGGATAAATGTAGATGTCTATGGGCTACAGCAACCACTGGTGGACTGTGTGCTTGTTTGTCACCCTTATCCTATAAAAAAAATATTACTGTACTGTATTGCCGTGTAGTGACGGTTAAGAATATCCACTACCCCATATCTTCCCGTGGGTGTCGTACAAGGCGACAAAGGGCAGGCAGGAGATGGGCAGCAGCATCTTCTTGATAACAGCAAAAATACAATAAAAATCTGCGGTTGCCAACCCGCTCGTCAAGCGTGGCAACTATGGCAAATACCCCCCTATGAATGTAACAAAGAGACGGCCCCCAGTCCCCGGCGGCCCCGCTATTCCTGGCTACGGTGGTGACCATGGTAACGGCGGGGCAGGGGGTGCTAAGAATCTCCGGTGGAGGTTCGGTTGCCACCTAAGGCGACTTGACCTGGCAACATACAACGCACGCACCCTGATGACTGATGAAAAGATTGTGGAGCTGGAATAAGAGATAGAAAAGTTACACTGGCATATTTTAGGATTATCCGAAGTCCGAAGACAAGGGGAGGACACGTTAAGCCTGGAATCCGGCAACTTGCTCTATCACCGGGAGGGCGACCATCTGTCCCAAGGAGGTGTCGGATTTATCATCCACAAGTCTCTTGTTAACAATCTTGTAAAGATTAAGAGTGTGTCGACGAGGGTTGCGTACCTTATACTCAGAATCACCAAACGGTATTCGCTGAAGGTCATACAGGCTTACGCACCAACCTCGGCACACCCCGATGAGGAGGTGGAGGAAATGTATGAGGACATCACTAGAGCCATGCATTCCTCCAAAACCCAATATACGGTGTTAATGGGAGACGTCAATGCAAAACTAGGCACAAGAGAGAACGGTGAGCTGAAAGTAGGGAAATTTGGAATAGGGCAATGGAACCCAAGGGGCCAGCAGCTGGCCGACTTCATGGAGAACGAGGGACTCTTTATGATGAACTCTTTCTTCCAGAAGCGGCCCCACAGGAAGTGGACCTGGTGGAGCCCCGACGGTTCGCCAAAAAATGAGATTGACTTCATTATGACGACCAGACGACAACTGTTCAGTGATGTCTCTGTGATCGCGAGGGTGAAAACTGGTAGCGATCACCGAATGGTCAGAGGCACACTGAACCTAAACGTTAAGTTGGAGAGGTCTCGTCTAATGAAGTCAACGCTCCGTCCCGCTCGTGCTCTGTTCCAAAGTCTCGAAACCTTTCAGCTCGAGTTACAAAACCGTTTTCAGTGCCCAGAAGACTGCAATGAAGTGGACGATATAAATGACAAGCTCTTGAAAACTTTCCATGCGGTCGGAGCTAAGTTCTGCAAGACCCGCCGCAAAAGAACACAAAAACTCTCCGATCACACTCTTAATCTCATGGTTGTTAGACGGGAGATGAAGCTACAGCTAAGTTCAGTTGCCTGTATGCTGTCAAATGTAATGAAGAATGTTCTTCATTACATTTGACAGCATACAGGCAACTGAACAGACAGATCTCCAAATGCATGCGGCGGGACTTAAGCAACTTCAATTGAGCTTGTATTGAAGAAGCGATCGAGCGGAACCAAGGCTCCAAAGTCTTTGCCAGAGATCTGTCTGCCAGAAAGAGCCAACTGTCAAACCTGAAGACCGAGTGTGGCAGCATCGTTTCCGGGACATCTGAGATTTTGAGTGAGATTGAGAGGTTCTATGGATAGCTGTACACGTCATCGTAGGGGCCACACGCAAGTGTGAGTAACGATCCAAGAGCGAGTCTTATCCGACACTATTCCAAAGATATGCCGGATGTCAATCTGAGCGAGATTAGAATCCAGCTCTCCAGCACCTTAAAAACGGCAAGGCCCCAGGCGAGGATGGAATTACAGCGGAGCTTCTGAAAGCGCGTGGAAAACCGGTACTTGAAGTCTTTCAGAAGCTTTTTAATTCCGTCCTCCATGGCGGCATTACACCGGAGGCGTGGAGCAGAAGTGCGGTGGTCTTGTTCTTCAAGAAAGGTGACAACGCTCTCTTGAAGAACTACATACCGATTTCCCTTCTGAGCCGCGTTTACGTGCTGTTTTCAAGAGTCATTACGAATCGTCTCGCGCGCAGACTTGACGACTTCCAGCCTCCCGAACAAGCCGGTTTCCGAAAGGGCTTTAGCACCATAGACCACATACATACCCTTCGGCAAGTTGTACAGAAGTCCGAGGTCAATTCAAGTCGAGTCAATTTGTCACTATGCCAATATGCCCTTCAGCGGTGCCAAGTTGACTATCGGTATATCGAAGTGCTGAAGTGCTTGTACAGTAGGGCTACGATGGCTATCCGAGTACAGAACCAGAGTACGAAACCTATCCAATTGCAGAGAGGTGGAATACAGGGTGACGTTATATCCCCGAAACACTTCACCGCTGCATTGGAAGACGTATTCAAGCTTCTGGACTGGAAAGGATACGGTATTAACATCAATGGCGAGTACATCACTCACCTTCGATTTGCCGACGATATAGTCCTTATGGCAGAATCGCTGGAGGAACTAAGCACCATGTTCAATTACCTCAATAGTGTCTCCTAACGCATAGGTCTTAAGATGAACATGGACAAAACAAAAATCATGTTTAACGTCCATGTCACACCAATGCCGGTAGTTGTTGGGAGCACTAAGTTCGAAGTTGTTAACTAGTATGTTTACCTGGGACAAATAGTCCGACTAGGTAAGTCCAACTTCGACCGAGAGGTCAATCGACGGATTAAACTCGGCTGAGTAGCGTTCGGGAAGCTACGACACATCTTCACGTCAGACATACCTCAAAATCTTAAAACGGAATTGTACAACCAGTGCGTGTTGCCAGTGATGACTTACGGATCTGAGACGTGGTCCTTCACTGCTGGCCGTATGAGGAAGCTCAAGGTCGCTCAGCGAGCTATGGAGAGGGCTATGCTCGGGGTTTCTCTGTGTGATAAACTTAGAAATGAGGATATCCGCAGTAGAACCAGAGTAACCGACATAGCCCAACGGATTAGTAAGCTGAAGTGGCAGTGAGCCGGCCATATAGCTCGAAGAACCGACAACCGATGGGGAAGAAAGGTTCTCGAGTGACAGCCTCGTACTGCTAGGTGAAGTGTAGGGCGACCCCCCCACAAGATGTAGTGACGACCTGGTAAGACATGCAGGAAGTCGATGGATGCATGTGGCTCAGGACCGTGCTTTATGGCATTCCTTGGGGGAGGCCTATGTTCAGCAGTGGACTTATGAAAAGCTGTAATGATGATGATGATGATGACTGTATTACACTTACACTACTACTGTATGTATACATAAATACATATAATGGTCACTTTAGCACCAATCCATTGGCTTATGTCCGTCACTCTGATTCTACTGCAGATATTTTTCTTACGAATTCTATCACAGGGAAACTCCGAGTGAGTGTAATATGAAGTCCCTTTCAAAGCTCGCTGAGCCAGTTTGAACTTACTTTGAAATAATAAATGTATAATTATAAAAAAAAAATCTTCTTACTTTCTTGAAGAGTCCAGCATTGGTAATCGCAGAGTTGATATCCTCTTGGGTTGGGTATTTTTACAAAAACATATTCTATTTTGCAATTTACTAGTCCCTCGATCTATATTAGAACGAAGTTCCTTATCGGATGGTACGAATTTGGCGAATGGGGGCTAGGCGAGAAAGTGTAAGATTTTTTCGTTACGACCCCTTTTGATGTAATGTAGACGGCCTTGGCGGCTATAAGGAAGCGAGATGGAATAATATCCATCTCCCTCGCACTTTTTCTTATCTTGTTATGAAAGAAATATTATTTTATTTTAAATGACGCTTGACGTAGAGCCACGCGGCAGAATTGCTGTCGCATGGATAGGCCGGCTCGAACCGGGGTGGTACCACGACCTCACAGAATACCAGCGTGAAGTAGAGGTTTACCTCTGCGGTTCGCTTGGTGAGTGCAGGTGGCCGGAGGCCATTTTTACTGGAAATGAGGCATTCCATCTTAGTCCTCACGGGTGACAACGCATCTGCATTTTGATTCGCAAACGAGGATAGATGTAGATGTCTATGGGCCGCAGCAACCACTTACCATCAGGTGGACTGTGTGCTCGTTTGTCACCCTTATACTATAAAAAAAAATTTAATAGATGCTAATAATTCATTTATTTGTATTTGTTAATCAATAATATAATACGTTTATCAATAATAATATACTACGAAAGGAACTTCATTCCAACCGAGTGTTCCACGACACACGCATTTTTTTTTTGGTTAGCAGGATTGATATTGGCATATAGAGAAAAATATTTTTAACAGTGTTTAAACCAAAGATAAAGGCAATAATTATAAACAAAGTTGGTTGTGGATTCATATAGTGACAAGATAAGATATTTATAATGGTGCACTATTGTAATTGACGCCAAAATTTTTAATCAGGATAGTGGGTATGTTTTGTTAACGCACGTCATCGATCGATCCACAAATAATGTATGAGGGCTAGTAATACTAAATTTAATGCCTACTATATGTAACTAATAACTATAATACACACATTGAAGTTATTTGTCGAACTCAGCAGTGTAATGTTAACAGACTGATTAAAAATGATCATAAGATAAGAATTTAGAATATATTTTTATTCCAAATATTTTATTGCAAAGTTTTTTTTTTCAGAAAAGTGAAGTGACAAACGAACTCACAGTGCACCTGATGGTAAGTGGCTACAGCTTTCCATGAACAAATGCAGCCAAATTCAAACGAAGAAGAATATAGATGCATTGTCACCTCTGAGTTTCTACCAAGATGGAACGCCTGTAATTACACCTACTAGCTCTCTATACCAAGCAGATCAAATAGCAGTGCTTGCACTATAATGCAAGCACTGCTATTTGACTGCAGCGATACCAAGATGGATTCATAGGCAGAAAAGTAGTCCTACCACCAAGTAAAATAACACAATATTGTACAATGCTATTACCGTGTAGTGGCGGTGTAAGAATATTCACTACTTCATACCATCCCGTGGGTGTCGTAAGAGGTGACAGAAGGAAACAAATCAGATGATGCGCAGCGCCTTGCTAATGACGACTAAAAATAAAAATAAAACTGTGGGTGTCAACCCGCCTGCTAAGCGTGGCAACTACGGCAAATATTTTTGTACGTGGTAGAGCCATGCTGCAGCTATATTAGTAGTATAGTTGTAGCACGAATGGGCCGGATCGACCGGGGAAGGACCACGCTGTCACAGAACACCAGCGTAAAATAGCAGCTTGACGCGTTGTGTTTCGTATGGTGAGTGTAGAGAACCGGATACCCTATTTACTGGAAAAGAGGCATTCCATCTTAGTCCTCACGGGTAACGACGCATCTGCATTTTGACTCTTTATTTAGGATAAATGTAGATGTCTATGGATCACAGCAACCACTTACCATCAGGACTGTGTGCTCGTTCGTTACCCTTATTCTATAAAAAAATATCCCCCCTATGATGCAATATATAATCTATATGTGCAGTAGTGAACTTTGATAGGCTGTTACGGTAAATGTAACGTGTTATTATAATAAAATAAAGTGAAATACAAAATTATGAAATAGTTTTATTTAATTGCTTGTTTCTTGTTACAGACGAACACAATTTAGATATAATAAATCAAACTGTGCCCTACATGTCACAGACTAGTGATGGGGAAATTTCAAGTGCGAGGGTATTGACTCGAAGATTTTGAGCAACCCGAATCCACAGAGCGGTAAGTAATGGCAAATCCTCCAACTATTGCATTAAAGCAGGCACATTCATGGTCCAGTTGGGGACTTAAAAGACTGTTGAAGAAGAAGAAGATAAGTACGTTTCCGCACCTGGAGTCTTTCAACTTTAATCAAAAGATTTTAGATCCTAATAATAATACTTAGCTAATGATTGGAAAGAATGCTTGCAAAAGAAATATGAAGAGTAACAAATAACAATGAACATGGTATGAAAGATAAAAAAAAATTGAAGTAATTATGAAATGGTGAAGTGGCAATGAAATAATGAAGAATCTACATTTATGAAATCACATGCGGAAGCACATAATTAATACCTTGGCATTATGTGTCAAAAAGCTGCAAGCAGGAACTAATTCTGGATATCTATTGCAATGTAGTCGGTACACGCCATGCCGATCACCTAGAAATAAGTTTTAAGGCTTCTATTGGGTATTATAGTTTAGCTTAATTAAACGTGAACTCATTTGTAAGGGTAACTTGCAATTGTAGGTTAGCAATTATTATATGATAATATAGAAGTGGTAAAATTATAAATGGTTTCAATAAATATTCTTGTACCTAATCTATATTGAATAAAAACTATTCTGCCATTATTCTATGTCCCTACAAAAGGCTTAATGAAAAACTAATTAAATTACTTATCAAAAACTATTACTGTAATCTCGTACAATGTTTTATCGTACGTTTATGTCTATTCAATCATTATCCAACTAATAAAAATATTAAAGTTCTTGTAAAAAATTGTCAAAAACAAAAAAAAAGGTTTCAAATACATTTGTATTTTTTCTAAACTGTTCATGATTATTCATTAAAAATTATATTAGTCATATTTTATTACAATAAAAGAAACTGAAAAAATAACCGGTAGACTTATATACACTCAATTATAAACTACATATTATAGGCTGTAAATACACATAACCAGTTATTGATGTGATTACGGAAATGAGTTAAGTGACATTTATTGTTAATTAATTAGGGTCGCAGTAAATACTAACTTATTCTATATTTTAAAACTTACCGGAATATTCTCTTGAAGCGACTAATGACTTGATAATTAATGTACACTTTGAGCACTCAGGATTTATTTTTTATTAATCACAACACCCGTCAGTCCGTGGACTTAAGAGTATCGCTTACACCCGAAATAAGTTCCATTTTTATAACAACCTATACATGAAAAGAATTTGTAGAACCGAACGCCTATTATGCGTCTGTAAAAGATGAGGGAAAAACTGGTATATGCGGTAAGTACTGCTGGCGATGACCTAGAAGTTTATTGGATTATTGTATAACAGGTCCAATTTTATATTTATTTTAAACGCACACTATCTTTCAATATTAAATTTACTTCTTAGAGGACGAACGTATACGTATAATCACTTTGAAACGTATTTTTAGAAACTCAGAATTTTTTCATCCCTATAAATAATACTTTAAAATATATTTTAAATAATATATTCATTTTAAATTATATCAGGTTATCGTATATATGTATTGCAAGATAATAATAAAAAGTGTTAATATAAGACTCGTTTAATTGAATTAAATTTTCGACTAATTTCTATAATATTTAACAGTGCTACAATGCTATGATTAAAGATATATATTAAAATGATTAAAACCGCCTTAAGATTTAATTTGGTCTACGCCACAGAGGCACACAATCACAACTGTAAGATATTCATGAAAGTAACTAGTCCTAAAATTTGCGTTAATTTCTGTTACTGACAGAAATTTAATTACAAATCAATCGACAACACATTTTGCTATTAATTTACACA
The DNA here is from genome assembly GCA_033319125.1 of Parnassius glacialis. NCBI lineage: Eukaryota > Metazoa > Arthropoda > Insecta > Lepidoptera > Papilionidae > Parnassius > Parnassius glacialis. Next base: position 27,218,245 of record JAVANC010000028.1, on the reverse strand, counting down.
CGTGTTCGCTTGAGAACTGATTCTTCTTACATCAAAAATGTTTATTAAGTTAAAAAATATATTTTATAACATAAGGGCATAAACCTCCATTTGTAATAAACGTTACTTTAAACAATAAATGTTTTATAATGGAATAAATACACACTAAAGGCTTTTACTTTTTACATCACAAAACGATTCACATTCACAGTGTATATTCCCAACTCTCTTTAGAGTTGTCATCCGGGAAAATAAGTATTATTTCTATTTTATTCTCTATTTGAAAGTATCTAAAATTTAAATTTCTCTGTACTTATTTCAACATGGAGAATGTGCGCAGTGGTGCACAGCGCACGATATTGATTAGAATCATATGTATGATAGGAAAAGTGGCGGCAATTCAATTTCATTTCTTACTTAACTTCCATAGTACTTAATATCGTCATTATGAGCTAAGATAATACCATACATACCTACCAAGATATACTATAAGAAACCATGTTAAGCATATATATATTGGAATCTAAGGAAATTAAAAGAAAGTTGTTATTTTCAAAGAACTCTCTGCAACTTCAATTGCAAAAACTGCAATGTTTTATACGTCTGAATCAATTTTCGAAACACTTTTTGCAGTCCGCCTTAGACACCTTTTTGACGGCCATCTCGAACTTTGCTAGCACGTCTTCCGGCGGTAAGAACATCTTTACTCATGTGGTAAAAACCGTAACTCTTTTTTTTCCTTGTTATTTACGGGCGCGTTGTCATGGTGAAGCAGTAGCCCGCAAAGCCTCTTATTCGATTGTTTGTTGCTCACAACAGTGAACACTTCTGGCAAGCATTTGGTATACCACTTTTCATTAATGCTACTTTGAATTCGTAAAGGAATTGGCATCAGATACCACGTCAAAGCGAAAAAGCTTCGCTACGCTTCTCGATCGTTTCACTTCGCTAGGCGTTGGTTCATTTTGAAACCGTCGACTGGCGCTTCGTTTCAGGGACGTATTGATAATCCAAAATTCACCACCTGTAATAAAGTCGTAAACACGCCGAGTAACGGTAAACGACGTAAGCGAGCCTGTTTCAAATTTAGTAATCATGTCTTAGCCCCGCGTGGGTTGGTACGGGCACAGATTAAATGTTACTACGTAAGTACGGAGGCCTGGTACGGGGGCCTGGGCCCTGGGCTTAGTTTTGTCACAAAACTTTCTGCGTGGCCTATCATAAACAAACACGAACAAACAACTCAAAGCATAAGGAAGCTAAAGGAAAAACTCAAATTCAATTTTATAAAATATCATAACGTGCATTATAAACTTCTTAGTTATCGGCGAGTATGTTTACCTAGTACAAAGTCCGACTAGATAGGTCCCACTTTGACCAGAAAAACAGGTGATTACGATACATCTTCTCTTCGCGTTTACCTCAAAACTTGAAAACAAGATTGGTACCAGTGCGTGTTGCCAATGATTACATATTATGGATCTGAGATGTGCCCCTTCACTGCTGGTCGTATGAGGAAGCTCAGCGAGCTATGGAATAGGCTATGGTCGGAGTTTATTTGCGTGATAAACTTAGAAATGAGGATATCCTCAGTAGAACCAGAGTAGCCGACAAAATCCAACGGATCAATAAGCTGAAGTGGCAATGGGTCGGCCATATAGCTCGAAGAACCGACAACCAATGGGGAAGAAAGGTTCTCGAATGGCAGCCTCGTACCGGTAAGCGAAGTGTAGGGCGACCCCACTAGATAGACTGACGACCTGGTGAGACATGCAGGAAGTCGATGAATGTAGGTGGCTCAGGACTGTGCTTTGTGGCATTTCTTCGGAGAGGTCTATGTTCATCAGTTTTATAGTTTTAGACTTTGTTGAATGATGCATTTAACATAAAATATTTAATATAAAAATACTTACGTCACGAATAATGCAGGAACGGTATATTGACGAACACCATCCAAAACCAGCAACGAGTGGTGCTTCCCCGAGCCGATGTCCAAATAATTTACTTCTGAAAGTTTATCAATTGATTTGTTAGTACATATTTTTATATCATTTATTCATTACAGATTATCTAAAACCCACTGCTGCACGTAGGTCTCCTCTATAGATAGCCTAATTTGCTATAGTTGCCACGCTCGTCTGGCTGGTTGGTAACCGTAGCTCTTTTATTATTTTGAACTTCGCTCGCTCGCTTGTTAGGGTTTTTATGTTTTTGCGCGGAACCCTAATTTTTTTTCTAAAATAAAAGTAACCTAAGTTACTCCTTAAGAAATCAGCTATCTGCCAGTGAAAGTCATGTCAAAATCGATCCAGCCGTTCGGGAGATTATCCGGAACAAACAGACAGACAGACAGACAGACAGGCCGACAGACAGACAGACAATTTTTTTAAAAAATTGTGTTTTTGTTATAAGTACCGTATATACATTCATATGCATTTAGTAAAAATCTGTTATTTTAACATTACAAACAGACACTTCAATTTTATTTATTTGTATAGATTATTTGTATAGATGTATAGATTGTTATCTTCTGATATGCTGATATGATCTTGCTGCCGATCTCCTGTTTCATTTCCCTTTGACGCCTCTTATGACATGATTATATATACGAGTATGGCAATGTTTATAGAATAGTTGTGGTTTTTTTTTATAGAAGAGGGGGCAAAAGAGCATGCGGCTCACCTGATGGTAAGTGACTACCGCCGCCCATGAACAACTGCAACACTAGGGGATGCAGATGCGTTGCCGGCCTTTTAAAAAGGAGTAGGGTCTTTTCTTAAAGGTCCCTAAGTCGTATCGGTCCGGAAAAATCGCTGGTGGTAATCTATTCCACAAGGAAGTTGTGCGAGGAAGAAAACTTCTTCTAAATCGCACAGTGGTGGACCGACAATCATCCAGATGGTATGGATGGTATGTATGGTATCGCGAGTTTTGTCGCGATGTGCGATGGTGAAATTGAGCGGATGGAATTAGTCCGAACAATTTCTCAGAGCACTCCCCGTCATTGATGCGATAAAATACGCAAAGAGATGCAACATCTCTACGCAGTGCCAGTGAATCAAGCCGATCGGAAAGAACTCGGTCGTCAACGATTCTAACCGCTCTGCGCTGGACGCGGTCAAGTGGAAGGATCTGACACTGGGGAGCCTCTACCCAGAGATAGGAACAGTATTCCATGTGAGGTTGAACCTGCGCCTTGTAAAGGTGCAAGCGGTGTGCCGGCAGGCGCGGTCGCAGACTGAAATTTTGGAGGGGGTCACTAATAATAAAATGTGTAATGTAAATTAGATTTTATTGCACAATACACAAGTTTATTGCACACATTATAAAACAAATGGAAGTCAGGGGCTAGGCGGGGCAGTGCCCCGGGCCCCCAAGCTAAAGGGGCCCCTCGGCCTCCAAGAACGACGTTCGAAAAATTATGTACTATCCTAGTTGTATAAAGAATTTTCGAGTTTTAACTTTTTGGCCCTGATCGCGAACGGCCCGAACAGACATCACAAAAATGACTCCCACTTCCAGAACATAAATATAACATTGTTAAAGATACTTGTCAACTTCGTGTTATTGTGTTTTATATATAGAAGAGTGGAAAAACGAGCATGCGGCTCACCTGATGGCAAGTGTCGACCACCGCCTATTAACAAATACAACACCAGGGGAATTGCAGGCTCGTTACCGGCTTATTAAAAAGGAGTAAGGTCGTTTCTTGAAGCTCCCTAAGTCGTATCGGTCCGACAGTCATCATCATTACAGCCCTTCACAAGTCCACTGCTGAACATAGGCCTCCCCCAAAGAATGCCACAAAGCACGGTCCTGAGCCACCTGCATCCATCGACTTCCTGCATGTCTTACCAGGTCGTCACTCCATCTCGTGGGGGGACGCCCTACACTTCGCCTACCTGTACGAGGCTGCCACTCGAGAACCTTTCTTCCCCATCGGCTGTCGGTTCTTCGAGCTATATGGCCGGCCCACTGCCACTTCAGCTTACTAATCCGTTGGGCTATGTCGGTTACTCTGGTTCTACTGCGGATATCCTCATTCCTAAGTTTATCACGCAGAGAAACTCCGAGCATAGCCCTCTCCATAGCTCGCTGAGCGACCTTGAGCCTCCTCATACGGCCAGCAGTGAAGGACCACGTCTCAGTTCCGTAAGTCATCACTGGCAACACGCACTGGTTGTACAATTTCGTTTTAAGGTTTTGAGGTACGTCTGACGAGAAGATGTGTCGTAGCTTCCCGAACGCTGCCCAGCCGAGTTGAATCCGTCGATTGACCTCGCGGTCGAAGTTGGACTTACCTAGTCGGACTATTTGTCCCAGGTAGACATACTCGTCAACAACTTCGAGCTTAGTGCTCTCAACAACTACCGGCATAGGTGTGACATGGACATTAAACATGATCTTTGTTTTGTCCATGTTCATCTTAAGACCTATCCGTTGGGAGACACTATTGAGGTCATTGAGCATAGTGCTTAGGTCCTCCAGCGATTCTGCCATAAGGACTATATCGTCGGCAAATCGAAGGTGAGTGATGTACTCCCCATTGATGTTAATACCGCATCCTTTCCAGTCCAGAAGCTTGAAAACGTCTTCCAATGCAGCGGTGAAGAGTTTCGGGGATATAACATCACCCTGTCTTACACCTCTCTGCAATTGGATGGGTTTCGTACTCTGGTTCTGTACTCGGATAGCCATCGTAGCCCTACTGTACAAACACTTCAGCACTTCGATATACCGACAGTCAACTTGGCACCGCTGAAGGGACTGCAGCACCGCCCAAATTTCGACGGAATCAAAGGCTTTCTCATAGTCCACATACGCCAGACATAGTGGCAAATTGTACTCTTCGGACTTCTGTACAATTTGCCGAAGGGTATGTATGTGGTCTATGGTGCTAAAGCCCTTTCGGAAACCGGCTTGTTCCGGAGGCTGGAAGTCGTCAAGTCTGCGCGCGAGACGATTCGTAATGACTCTCGAAAACAGCATGTAGACGCGGCTCAGAAGGGAAATCGGTCTGTAGTTCTTCAAGAGAGCGTTGTCACCTTGAGAACAAGACCACCGCACTTCTGCTCCACGCCTCCGGTGTAATGCCACCATGGAGGACGGAATTAAAGAGCTTCTGAAGGACTTCAAGTACCGGTCTTCCACCCGCTTTCAGAAGCTCCGCTGTAATTCCATCCTCGCCTGGGGCCTTGCTGTTTTTAAGGTGCTGGAGAGCCATTCTAATCTCGCTCAGACTGACGTCCGGGATATCTTCGGAATAGTGTCGGATAAGACTCGCTCTTGGATCGTTACTCACACTTGCGTGTGGCTCCAACGATGACGTGTACAGCTGCCCATAGAACCTCTCAATCTCACTCAAAATCTCAGGTGCCCCGGAAACGATGCTGCCACATTCGGTCTTCAGCTTTGACAGTTGGCTCTTTCTGGCAGACAGATCTCTGGCAAAGACTTTGGAGCCTTGGTTCCGCTCGATCGCTTCTTCAATACGAGCTGTATTGAAGTTGCGTAAGTCCCGCCGCATGCATTTGGAGATCTGTCTGTTCAGTTGCCTGTATGCTGTCAAATCTGTTGAAGAATGTAGCCTCATCTCCCGTCTAACAGCCATGAGATTAAGAGTGTGATCGGAGAGTTTTTGTGTTCTTCTGCGGCGGGTCTTGCAGAACTTAGCTCCGACCGCATGGACAGTTTCCACGAGCTTGTCATTCATATCGTCCACTTCATTGCAGTCTTCTAGGCACTGAAAACGGTTTCGTAACTCGAGCTGAAAGGTTTCGGGACTTTGGATTAGAGCACGAGGGGGACGGAGCGTTGACTTCATCAGACGAGACCTCTCCAACTTAACATTTAGGTTCAGTGTGCCTCTAACCATTCGGTGATCGCTGCCGGTTTTCACCCTCGCGATCACTGAGACATCACTGAACAGTTGTCGTCTGGTCGTCATAATGAAGTCAATCTCATTTTTTGTCGAACCGTCGGGGCTCGACCAGGTCCACTTCCTGTGGGGCCGCTTCTTGAAGAAAGAGTTCATCATAAAGAGTCCCTCTTTCTCCATGAAGTCGGCCAGCTGTTGGCCCCTTGGGTTCCGTTGCCCTATTCCAAATTTCCCTACTTTCAGCTCACCGTTCTCTCTTGTGCCTAGTTTTGCATTGAAGTCTCCCGTTAACACCGTATATTGGGTTTTGGAGGAATGCATGGCTCTAGAGATATCCTCATACATTTCCTCCACCTCCTCATCGGGGTGTGCCGAGGTTGGTGCGTAAACCTGTATGACCTTCAGCGAATACCGTTTGGTGATTCTGAGTATAAGGTACGCAACCCTCGTCGACACACTCCCGATCTTTACAACGTTGTTAACGAGAGACTTGTGGACGATAAATCCGACACCTCCTTGGGACAGATGGTCGCCCTCCCGCTGATAGAGCAAGTTGCCGGATTCGAGGATTACCGTGTCCTCCCCCTCTCTTCGGACTTCGGATAATCCTATAATATGCCAGCGCAACTTGTCTATCTCTTCTTCCAGCTCCACGATCTTCTCGTCAGTCCTCAGGGTGCGTGCGTTGTACGTTGCCAGGTCGAGTCGTTTAAGGTGGCAACCGAACCTCCACCGGAGATTCTTAGCACCCCCTGCCCCGCCGTTACCATGGTCGCCACCGTAGCCAGGAATAGCGGGGCCGCCGGGGACTGGGGGCCGTATCTTTGTTACTCTCGTCATTGGGGGGTATTTGCCATAGTTGCCACGCTTGGCGAGCGGGTTGGCAACCGCAGTTTTTTTTTTTATTATAATATTGGCTATTATCAGGGAGATGCTGCTGCCCATCTCCCGCCTGATTTCCCTTTGTCGCCTTTTACGACACCCACGGGAGGATATGGGGTAGTGGATATTCTTGACCGCCACTACACGGCAACAAATCACACTGTCGGACCGACAGTAAATCTGTCGAATTACTGTCGGTCCGACAGTAATTCGACAGAAATTTTTTGGCTGGAATTAATCCGAATAATTCCGCTGAACACTCCCTGTGGTAAATGCGATAGAAAATGCAAAGGGATGCAACATCTCATACCCGCCCCTGTCCTCAAGGGAAGGATGCATAAAAAGACCGCATCCTGTCCCAATCGGCTGACTTATAGTGTCAAACACGGTGGCGATCTGCAGAACGCAACCACTATGGGAGTGTGAATGGCACCATAGTCCGGATCAGACAATGGTCCAATGAGACAAGAGGGGAGTTGACGGAAATCTGATATCTGTCTGGATGAGAGGTCTGCAGAAGGTCCTACAGGGAAGTTACACGATTCTCCACATCTAGAATCCTCGTAGGTGAAGTAACCATTTGTGTCAGACCATATGCCAAGGCAAATTCATAAACAGATCTTCCCGCATAATCGGTTAAACGAGAACCAAGCCATTCAGCGCGGTGGCCGTTAAAATCACCAAGGATCACGATCTCTGCAGATGGTACCTGTTGTAGCACGGAGTCTGCAGCGATTTGGACGTAGTCGATGAGTTGGTCTGTGTTGGCATTACTTATAGAGGCAACCGTAGTAGCGATGGTCCTTGCTGGCCTTCAAGACTACCGAGGCGTCGAGAACAGCTGTCCTCTCTGACGTATACGCAAACTCCAGCCCGAGGTACTGGTGTTATAATTTGTACCCCGGATAGCAGAGAAGTATAAAAAGAGTAAAAAGAGAAGTAAGTATCGACCGGAGAGCACACCTGCGTCTCGGTTGGAAAGAGCAAGGTCGGCTTCGTCGTCTTCAGATATAGGTACATAGTGGACTTCGTTAACGTTCGAATGAAATCCCCTGATGTTGCAGAAATTTACGGATAGCGTGGCAGGGATCATCTTTATCTTATTGTTCTACTTGCCACGAGTAGTATTAGTCTTGAGCGGAATTTCCAAGGGTGGCATGCAAGCACACAGTGCACCTGATGGTATGTGTTTGCTGTGGCCTATAGACATCTACATCTATCCTCGTTTGCAAATAAAATGCAAATGCGTTGCCAGCCGTGAGGACGTATGGAATGCCTCTTTTCCAGTAAAAAGGGTCTCCGGTTCTCTACACTCACCATACGAAACAGCAGCATTAAGCTGCTATTTTACGCTGGTATTCTGTGAGAGCGTGGTCCTTCTCCGGTCGAGTCGACCCAATCATGCTACAAGTATACAATTATTATAGCTGTAACATAGCTCTATCACGTATAATTTTTATATTTATATTTGGATTGAGATCATCGTCGCAAACTTCGATTGTAGAAACCACACACTTAGGAAATTTTGTATAAGTATTTTTTTTGAGCTCCCGTTTCCACTTTGAAATCCATAGCTGATACGGTGGCAACAGGAACACTCAAGAAATGGGAAGATCATTCTGATAATTTCTTCACATTAAGAAGATCTGCATCTCTATATTCAGATTTTGTCATAAAAATGCCTAATCCGAACTGGCTCATCGTATCCGCAGAAAGTCGGTCATGTAGATTAGTCTTTATGCTATCTACCAGTGGGATATAAACAGTCCTCCGAAAATATTCCTCGTCATTTCCTTGATAAGTAATTATCGCGAAGATTCTCAGTTATTTTTAGAAGATTTTTTCAATTTGACGTGTATGATTTTGTGGGGGTCATGTCACCTGTGACCCCCCTTCGGACCGCGTCTGTGTGCCGGCATGAAATACTGTCCCACTCTGCTGAACACGCCAAGCTTTTTAGAGGCCAATTTGGCCTTCTCTTCCAAGTGGCCACGAAACTGCACGTCACTCGATATGTCGACCCTGAGGATTCCGATACTGGCTGAGGCAACAAAGGGAGTGCGTTGAAACTGAGGAGATACGACAAAGGGGTTTTAAACACGTTCATTACAGTATGTAAGATCGTTATTATTTATCTCCCACTCGTATTTTCTCCTGTGTCGTGGGTTCATTTTAGTTAGATAAATTCAAATCAAATAAAACAATGTTTATTTCCTTAATAATGACAGTTGTTAAAACAATCAAAGGTTGTCGCCAAGTAAAACCTTTGACGGCTCCGTGGCGCAGTGGCATAGCAATGACTTGCAGCTCTAATATTGCCTACAAGTAATCTTTTCAGGTCTGGATGTTTGTCCTTGTGAAATGTATGTATGTAAACTACTACCACGATACAGAACAAAATCTTAGTGTGGATGTAGTTATCGTTTTTAAACAAATAACCAAAGACCCCGAAAAAATTGTATTAGTAGGTCATATGAACATTTCTTCCGCGCGGGATTTGATTCCGCGGTCCTACAGCACCGTAGACAAATGATTAGCTAATCCCGCTACTGTTACCTCGAAGGTAGCCTAATTTTAGATCTGAGTGAAATTTACACGGTACCAATGTGAAACTAACCTCAGCGCTACATGCATTTAATTATTTTTTAAATAGAATACGGGTGACTAACGAACACAGTCCACCTAATCGTAAGGCTGTGGCCCATAGATATGTACACTTATTCTCGATTGATAATCAAAATGCAGATCCGTTGTCACCCCAGACTTCCTGAGTACTAAGAAGGAATGCCTTGTTTCAAGTAAAAGGGGATCGCCGGTTCTCTACGCTCACCATACGAAATACAGCAGCATTAAGCTATTTAACGCTGGTGTGTTCTGTGGGAGCGTGGTTCTACCCCGGTCGAGCCGACTTATACGTGCTACAACCATAGTATAGCTGCAGCGTGGCTCTACCACGTAAAAAACAAATTAATAGAATTCTCAACCGCTTCACATGACGTGCCTTGATATGTTGATATGACAGTTACATGATCTTGTAGACAGAAGTATCCGGCATAGATTACTAATATATGTACCGGCTACTACAACACGGGAACTTGTTTCTAACGCCTAGCCACTTGAACCTATGTAAATATAATCTCTTATTTCATACTCTAATACAATATCTAAAAAAACTTTATCCAATCCGTGAGAGTGCTTTTATGTATCGTATATGGTTCTGTTCATGTTTTTTTTTAAGTTTACAAATAAATAATTAATTATTTCATTATGGACTCTACTGTTATACACATAAGGCAGTGTCAAATTATAAGAAAGTATCCTTTAAAATCATTTGCTTCATAATCTACTTCACAATATATGCGGATGCGTCACAATGAGAAGTTCTTGGGAGATTTAGACGACAGCGATGACGACAGTATCTAAAGTTCTTAATTAAGACACCTAAGCGGACAAAATACTTTGATAGATATAGATAACTTGGTTTATATCAACACCGGAGCACTTGTTTCGTCGTTTCGACTATAAGTTCAGATGCGCAGACACTTTTTAGGGTTCCGTACCTCAAAAGGAAAAAACGGAACCCTTATAGGATCACTTTCTTGTCCGTCTGTCTGTATGTCTGTCTGTCTGTCTGTCTGTCAAGACCCTTTTTCTCAGGAACGCGTAGAGGTATCAAGCTGAAATTTATATCAAATACTCAAGTCTACTGTCCCTTGGGGCTGTGAAAAAATCAAACTTCTAAGCCAACGCAATCAAAAGATACAGCCGCTTATGCCGCAAATTTTCGACATTCGCAAGGGAATCAAAAGTCAAAACCTACAGGGTACTTCCCGTGAACTGAGAATCTTAAAATTTGGCATGAAGCAACGTATTATAGCACAGATAAAGGAAAAATTGCGAAAAGCATAAATTTTTAGTTACATCATATAATAAAAATATTTTTAATAATTTTAAACTCATATACCTACGGATTTGTTCGGAACCCTCGGTGCGCGAGTCCGACTCGCACTTGGCCGGTTTTTTTTTAAATAGGATAAGGGTGAAAAACGAGCACACAGTTCACCTGATAGTAAGTGGTTACTGTGGCCCATAGACATCTACATTTATCTTCGATTACGAATCAAAATGCAGATGCGTTGTTACCCGTGAGGACTAAGATAGAATGCCTCGTTTCCAGTAAAAAGGGTCTCCGGTTCTCTTCACTCACTAAACGAAACACATCAGTTTACGCTGGTATTCCGTGAGAGCATGGTCCTACCTCTGTCGGGCCGACCAATTCGTGCTACAACCATTATATAGCTGCAGCGTGACCCTCTCACGTTTCATGATTGCTGTTTGCTATAGCCACTTACTACCGGGTGGACTGTTGTATGATTAATATTTAAAAAAAATGCCGACATTAAATAGAAGTAATATTATGAAACTATTTACCACGGTCGACGATGGAGGATAATCCGGTGTCAGATACGGAGCGGCCTCGCACCAACAGTCTGGACTTCTTCTTTCTAAAGTGTGCCCAATGCCGCGCTACCGAGGTCCGAACAAGGCGATTAAATCTGCGAGTAAGTAACCAATAACTCAATTATTTTTCGTTGCACAAAATGAATACGATATTTTTAATAAAATTTTTATTAAAGCATAAAAATGTAATCTACTACTTATGTATATCTTTGTTTGTGAAATTGTCGTTTTGCATGCTTATAGGTGGAAATTAAGTGGTTTATTTAAAAAAAGTAAAGTAAAGTTGCAGCCTATTTTCATCCCACTGCGGGGCATAGGCCTCCTCTCATTTCTGAAAAGGTTTTAGGACAAGCAAATGTCCGCCGTGCTGCCCCAATGCGTGTTGACGTACTTCACATGTCTTCGAAATATTTTTTCTTATTTCTCATTTATGCAGGTTTCCTCACGATGTTTTCCCTCACCGTTGAGCACGTGGTAAATCATCACTTAAAATTGCAATTAACAATTTCATTGATGCCGGTGGAGATCGAACCCGGATTGCTCGAGTACTGTGAAGCTTACAGCGAGCGCTAACCATCTGAGCTACCACGGCTCAGTGGTTTATTTATTAGTTTTCAATTCAGTTTGATACGCTTTATTAAAGTTTAATTATTTTATAGTTCAAGAATATCAATTCACAAAGGTGTAATATAAGATATGCCAATGAGTTACTTGTGGCTCTTTATATGACTTTATTTAGAATGTCTGTAACTAAGCACAAATGTCGTGTGGGCATTATACCTGCCACAGGCATAAAATATAGATAAAATAAATAATTTAAAAAATCAAAACCCGACTGCAAAAAATCTTCTTGCAGTCAGGACCCAATTGCAAATTATAAACCGAAAGAAAATTAATGGTTTCTAAACTTAGTGCGGGTATTTAACATTATTAACTGCCAGCTCATCCGGTACCTTGAAGATCACCAGCTGATTAGTGACCGCCAATACGGTTTTCGTCGGGGTCGATCAGCTGGTGATCTTCTGGTCTACCTGACCCATAGATGGGTGGAGGCAGTAGAGTCCAAGGGGGAGGCGTTGGCCGTTAGTCTGGACATTACGAAGGCCTTCGATCGGGTTTGGCACAAAGCGCTTCTTTCGATGCCGTGTAGTGGCGGTCAAGAATATCCACTACCCCATATCCTCCCGTGGGTGTCGTAAAAGGCGACAAAGGGAGACAGGCAGGAGATGGGCAGCAGCATCTTCCTGATAATAGCCAAACTACAATAAAAAACTGCGGTTGACAACCCGCTCGCCAAGCGTGGCAACTATGGCAAATACCCCCCTATGAAGAGAGTAACAAGGAGACGGCCTCCAGTCTCCGGCGGCCCCGCTATTCCTGGCTACGGTGGCGACCATGGTAACGGCGGGGCAGGGAGTGCTAAGAATCTCTGGTGGAGGTTCGGTTGCCACCTTAGACGACTCGACCTGGCAACGTACAACGCATGCACCCTGAGGACTGACGAGAAGATCGTGGAGCTGGAAGAAGAGATATACAAGTTACGCTGGCATATTATAGGATTACCCGAAGTCCGAAAAGAGGGAGAGGACATGGTAATCCTCGAATCCGACAACTTGCTCTATCACCGGGAGGGCGACCATCTGTCCCAAGGAGGTGTCGGATTTATCGTCCACAAGTCTCTCGTTAACAACGTTGTAAAGATCGGGAGTGTCTCGACGAGGGTTGCGTACATTATACTCAGAATCACCAAACGGTATTCGCTGAAGGTCATACAGGTTTACGCACCAACCTCGGCACACCCCGATGAGGAGGTGGAGGAAATATATGAGGATATCTCTAGAGCCATGCATTCCTCCAAAACCCAATATACGGTGTTAATGGGAGACTTCAATGCAGAACTAGGCACAAGAGAGAACGGTGAGCTGAAAGTAGGGAAATTTGGAATAGGGCAACAGAACCCAAGGGGCCAGCAGCTGGTCGACTTCATGGAGAAAGAGCGACTCTTTATGATGAACTCTTTCTTCCAGAAGCGGCCCCACAGGAAGTGGACCTGGTCGAGCCCCGACGGTTCCACAAAAAATGAGATTGACTTCATTATGACGACCAGACGACAACTGTTCAGTGATGTCTCCGTGATCGCGAGGGTGAAAACTGGTAGCGATCACCAAATGGTTAGAGGCACACTGAACCTAAACGTTAAGTTGGAGAGGTCTCGTCTAATGAAGTCAACGCTCCGTCCCGCTCGTGCTCTGTTCCAAAGTCTCGAAACCTTTCAGCTCGAGTTACAAAACCGTTTTCAGTGCCTAGAAGACTGCAATGAAGTGGACGATATGAATGACAAGCTCGTGGAAACTGTCCATGCGGCGGAGCTATGTTCTGCAGAACACAAAAACTTTCCGATCACACTCTTAATCTCATGGCTGTTAGACGGGAGATGAAGCTACATTCTTCAACAGATTTGACAGCATACAGGCAACTGAACAGACAGATCTCCAAATGCATGCGGCGGAACTTACGCAACTTCAATACAGCTTGTATCGAAGAAGCGATCGAGCGGAACCAAGGCTCCAAAGTCTTTGCCAGAGATCTGTCTGCCAGAAAGAGGCAACTGTCAAGGCTGAAGACAGAGTGTGGCAGCATCGTTTCCGGGACACCTGAGATTTTGAGTGAGATTGAGAGGTTCTATGGGCAGCTGTACACGTCATCGTTGGAGCCACACGCAAGTGTGAGTAACGATCCATGAGCGAGTCTTATCCGACACTATTCCGAAGATATCCCGGACATCAGTCTGAGAGAGATTAGAATGGCTCTCCAGCACCTTAAAAACGGTAAGGCCCCAGGCGAGGATGGAATTACAGCGGAGCTTCTGAAAGTGGGTGGAAGACCGGTACTTGAAATCCTTCAAAAGCTCTTTAATTCCGTCCTACATGGTGGCATTACACCGGAGGCGTGGGGCAGAAGTGCGGTGGTCTTGTTCTTCAAGAAAGGTGACAACGCGCTCTTGAAGAACTACAGACCGATTTTCCTTCTGAGCCGCGTCTACGTGCTGTTTTCGAGAGTCATTACGAATCGTCTCGCGCGCAGACTTGACGACTTCCAGCCTCCCGAACAAGCCGGTTTCCGAAAGGGCTTTAGCACCATAGACCACATACATACCCTTCGGCAAATTGTACAGAAGTCCGAAGAGTACAATTTGCCACTATGTCTGGCGTATGTGGACTATGAGAAAGCCTTTGATTCCATCGAAATTTGGGCGGTGCTTCAGTCCCTTCAGCGGTGCCAAGTTGACTGTCGGTATATCGAAGTCCGTTACTTATTGGGCAGAGTAATAAAGAGATAAGTGATGTTAGGTTAGGTTTTTTTTTTTACAATTAAACACAATGGTAATAAAGTTTTTCATCAATGGTATTTTTTCTTGTAACACAAAGGAAGGAATAACCTATTGCTTCTATTTGATACTGCAAAGTGGTTTTCGCCTTTTTTCACATTTTTACAATTGTTAATTTCAGATTTTTTTTACCATTTGCAGGCAGTGCTTAACCACTAGCCCACCTGATGAAGATGTTGAAGCACATTGACTGAACAGAAGCACATTCATTATTGCCTTAAAGATATCCACATTGTAATCGGATGGAAATACAGATGCTGGCAACTTATTCCACTCCCTTGCTGTACGCATGACGAACCATGTAGCGAACCGTGTGGTTCGAATGCGTGGTAAGTCGACAACGAAAGGGCGGAGACTGGCCGAGCGTCTGGTTGTTCGATAGTGGAAGGGAGAGGGAGGAATTAAGTTTTGTAATTCCTGCGCACATTCTCCGAAATGCATCCTGTAGAAAACTGAAAGGCTGCTTTCTTTTCTTTGCCCGCGTTCAAGTTTAAACCAGATTCCGGTCACTAATAAGCCTTTAGCACGCCTTTCCATTAGGTCCAAAGGCGCTAGGCATTTTGCAGCACTAGCCCATATAATATGGCAGCAATACTCCGTACGTAACCGGACTTGCGCTTTATAATAATAATAATGTCCTCCAAACCGAATTTCGGCCACGGCGGCCAGTCTCAACGAAGACTAGCCATCGGCGCAGGACAGGATTATAGTGCCCAAGTGTATGCGCAAGCACAGGTGCACTCTCTATTCCCTCACTCTCATAGCCCGATGGGACGGTAAATCGACACGACCGGAAAGAAATCAGGCGCAGGACCAACGGCTTTACGTGCTTTCCGTGGCACGGGGGTGAAACACCGTCAACTTCCTGACTCTGGGCAGCTACTGAGAATGTCTTGATGGAAAAACTCAATAACTGATTTTTTGGCCCGACCCGGGATTCGAACCCGGGACCTCATGATCAGCAGTCGCACTACTACAACCATAAGACCAACGAGGCAGTCAATGCGCTTTATATAGAGTAAGCAGATGTCCCGGCGTGAAGAATCGCCGCACATTTGCAAAGTCCTAGCTTCCTTGCAGTTGCTTTGGCCTTGGACACAAGTAACTGCCCGCAGTTCAGGTTTGAGCAAATCTCTACTACTAACAATTGCAGGTGCTTTGTGTATTCTATTGATACGTTTCGGAAAGAAGGAGCCAAGGAGAGCTGGCTACTCTATGCAGTGAAGAGAAACGCTTTCGAATTCGGAGACAGCCTATAGTGGGAGATTCACATGCTTATCGGACTGGATTTAATCTTGACTGGCCCAGCACTTGGTTAGTACCTATCTCCACAACTGTGCTGTCGTCTGCATACCCATAGATACCGGGCATAAGCAGATAATTAATATACATCAGGAAGAGAGTTGCGGAGAGAACTGTCCCTTAAGGAATTCCGGCGTTAGTCGCCATAGTATCAGATGAGCAACCATCGATGACGACTTGGACCGATCGTTCACTTAAAAAGTCCTTCACCCAATAAATCAGGCCTAAAGATAAGCTGTACGGTGGAATCTTACCCAAAAACTAGTGTGCCAAACTATGTCAAAGGCCTTCAGCAAGTGAGAGACATCAAGTCCGCTTTCTTTTTAGCCGTATGCCATCAGGTTTTACCAGCCGAGGCGGTGTAGAAGAGTCGATTTGGTGCATAATTAACTTATTATCTTAAAAGTGATTAACTTGGTTTGGTTTTTTAAAATATATAGGATAAGGGTGACAAACGAGCACACAGTCCACCTGATGGTAACTGGTTGCTGCGGCCCATAGACATCAACATCTATCCTCGATTACGAATCAAAATGCAGATGTGTTGTCAAACATAAGGACTAAGATGGAATGCCTCGTTTCCAGTAAGAAGGGTCTCCGGTTCTTTCCACTCACCATACGAAACACCGCAGTGTTAAACTGTTATTTTACGTTGGTATTCTGTGAGAGCGTGGTGCTTCCTCGGTCGAGCCGACCAATTCGTGCTACAACTATACTACTAATATAGCTACAACATGGCTCTACCGTCTAATAAAGGTTATATCAAATCGCGCAACAGTTACCTAGCAATATTCTTAATGACCTGACAAAGTGATAAAGTAATGAAGTTTAAATCAGTATTAATTACGTAACCCGATTTGATTTGTCATTATTTATATTAATTAAAATTTTATTTTGGACTAATGACCCGTCCCGGTTTCGCCTAGGTGGGATATTAAAATGTAGATAACGTTATTTTGACTTAGGATAATTTCATCTTATCATTTATTTATTTTTGCTTGGAAGAGTGACCAAGCGAGCGTTCGCCGCCCATGAACTAATGCAACACCAGGGAATAGCAGGTGAATTGCCGGCCTTTTAAAAAAGAGTAGGCCCTTTTCTTGAAGGTCCCTAAGAGAGAGATTTCTTCGTATCGATACAATTGTATCTGTCCGGAAAAATCACTGCTGGTAGTTGATTCCACAATCAAGTTGTGCGAGAAAGAAAACTTCTTGTAAATCGCACAGTGGTGGACCGCCAATCATCCAGATGGTATGGATGATATCGCGATGTTTTATCGTAATGTGCGATGGTGAAATTGAGCGACTGAAATTAGTCCGAACAATTCCTCAGAACACTCCCCGTGATAGATGCGATAAAATACGCAAAGAGATGCAACATCTCTGCGCAGTGCCAGTGAGTAAAGCCGATCAGAAAGACCTCGGTCGCCGATAATTCGAACCGCTCTGCATTAATGCATCACCAGTTCCGCCGTCCGCATAGCAATGAATACTATCGGTTTGCAATATATCATTGATTTTGATATCCAGAAGCAACAGCGTTGGTTCAATAATTTTTATAACATTGCCTACCATATTGAGCGTTTTTAAACTGTCTTGACATTGTGAATAACTCTATAATACACGATGATGCGAGGATGATCGTGTCAATATGAATTGGCTTTCAGTAAAAAAAGTCATACAATTATTCTTTTGTTGCGGTTCAAACATCGGTGTTCGTCGATATGTGAGCAGTTTGACCTACTTAGTGTCTATATCCGAAAAAATTGCTCATGCTCTTAAACAGAGCGGGGTTTATGAGGCATTCAGAACAGACAATTGTCTTAGCTATATAACAAGTGGTAAAATTAAAATTTTTGTAAACTTCATATAAATATAATTTATTTTTGATTTTTTTAAAACCGCTCGACCAATTTCGATAAAATTTAAAAGAGACCACCTGAAAAGTATACACTTTGAAACAAAAAAAGAATTTTCCAAATCGGTTCCGGCGTCTTCGAATAATATAATTTATTTTTGATTTTTTTTAAACCGCTCGACCAATTTCGATAAAATTTAAAAGAGACCACCTGAAAAGTATACACTTTGAAACAAAAAAAGAATTTTCCAAATCGGTTTCAGCGTCTTCGAATAATCGGTGAACATACTCGTACATTACAAACAAAGATTCCGACAAATTGTAAACCTCCTACTTTTTGAAGTCGGGTGAAAAGAGAGAAATATTATCTTAGGAGTGGTGACCAAGTACAAGATGCAGGAAGTTAATGGATGGTGGTAGCTGGTAGCTCAGGACAGATTTACAGATATCTTGAGTACGTTCAGCAGTTGACTTGTGATAATATAATTGTGGGATATAATGATAAAATGACTTCTTTGTTCTTTGTTTATGGAAAAAACGTTACCCCCACACTAGGATTTTCTCCTGTGTCGTGGAAGCAGTTTACAAACATAAATTGCACAAGGACAAACATCCAGACCCGGAGCAATTATTTGTAGGCCATACAAATACTTGTTCCGTGCGGGATTCGAACCCGCGGCCCCCAGCGCAACAACTGATTGCTAAGCCACTGCGCCACGGAGCCATCTAATGTTTCTGATGAAGTTCAATTAATACTGGGTGCCGGAAACTTAAAATTTGTGTAGTGCCCCAATAAATCAATGCATATTTCTGTGCTGTTTTTCAAACTTGTTCAAAATATAAGCTACGCTTTTTGGAACTTTTACCACAGTTATCAGAAAAACCTACATTTTTAACTCGCCTATACCTATATTTATATCTTTAACTTTACTATCTACTACTTTAACTATAAGAATAAAACTTTCACAGATACGTACATAAACAGTAACATCAGGTATTTGCGGAAATTGATGATGACTCTACCACTACCAAGAAATAGAATTTAGCGGTTAGTCAGAATAGCAGTGGTTATTTCTCCTGATGACGTCTCGTTTAGAGGCGAAACACGTATCGTACAACCGCGTACAATGTGTCACTGCATTTCAGTAGCAATGATAGTGCACGCCATTGTGGGAGGCAGTGAGATGTCCGCTCTACATAGCCTTTTTTATAGACAAAGGTGACAATCGAGCACACAGTCCACCTGATGGTAAATAGATGCTGTGTAGCACATAGAGATCTACATCTATTCTCGATTAAGAATCAAAATGCAGATGCGTTGTTTAACTCCTAAATAAGGTGGAATACCGCGTTTCCAGTAAAATGGGTCACCATACGAAATATAGCAGCATTAACCTGCTATTTTACGCTGCTATTCTGTGAGAACGCAGCAGAATTGAAATGAATTGCTGTTGATAATAAGCGAAAATACTTCTAAGTGTTTATAATATTACTATAACAAATGAACTAATCAACCCAAACAAACTTAACAGTATCATTTACTTTTTATTTTCCGCTTGTTAAAAATGTAATGAATACATCTGCATTCGATTAAAATAAATATCGTCGTCGCGTATGCAATACGTAAACAACGTGTGTTTACTCCAAGTAATCATACACATCCACGTAGAATATAAAAAATTGTGATATATGGCTGTGAATAAATATAAGTAAAAAATATTCTACCTAAAAAAATAATATTTTTAAATACATACAATATTAAATAATTTCTTTTCATTAAAGAGTTTCATAATATTTGCTTTAAAAATTGGAACGCAACAAGGAAGCTACAGGACTTGATGTGCATTAATTACTTTAAGTACATCAAGTCTCCGTTATCGTAAAATAAAAAAAAAACAGTTTTGGTATGTGTATAAATGTTTCTTACTTAAATATAATATTAAAACATACCTTTTCAATGGTGTGTCTGAGTTATCAGAAGAGCTGGATGAATTAGATGTCTCACTGCAACTAGACGTTTGGGAATGATAAACCTGAAAACGATCACTTTTTCCAATGTTACTTTTCATCTTCACACAATTTATCTGTGCAATAGAACTTCAATTGTTCAACCGATATTAAAATCGGAGCTTTAATATCTCATGTAACCACCACTGAGTAACTTTTAATGATAAATTATGTTCGTACCGTAGAATACGTGAGTGAGAAATATTTTGTCACTAGTATCTAAAATTAAACTCTATGATGTTGGCGGCGACGCAGCGGTCAGCATCGTCCGACTTTTGGAGCCGCATTCGTAATTTCGATTCAACTCAACAAGTGATTGACAAATAATCAGGTTGGGATACAATTTATTTTAATGATGACAATGTTTCTACTCAATATAAATAGTAGTGGCGAACATAGCTGTTTTACGCACAAAGCTCTAATGGCTATAAATTCGTCAATAACATTATAACAATAGTGTTACGAGCTTGGGGTTCGAGACAATTAAAAACTGCCGATTGAATTACCAAAAATTGACACTTTAATTACACAACACTAATTACAATCTAAAACCACACTAATAATAAAACACAATCACTTTAGTTCGCAGTTATTTCGCTTCGAAATATTCTCTTGTATCGCCAATTCAATACTGCCCCCTCCTAAGACATGCTCGTCCCGAGCATTATTGGCCCCATAATAACGCGCCAGTCGATCCACATGGACGATCTTAGGAGTATCTCTGGCAACTTTCTGTATCCGATAGGTTACATCATTGATCCTTGTCACAATCCGGTACGGTCCGTCCCATTTAGCTTGAAGCTTAGGAGATTTCCCTTTGCTGCGAGCTGAATTGTGTAACCACACTAGTGAACCTTCGTCAAACCCTTTGTTGTTCATTTTGCGGTCATACCGCGTTTTCATCTTCTCAGACGTTTGCTGGCCCGACTGTCTGACGTGCTCATAAATGTCATTCATTTTGTTCCGCAAGTCATTTGCATAATCGGTTATACTGCGTGGGGCATCAAGTGGTATTCCGGTGATCAGATCTGCAGGCAGTCATAATTCTCTCCCAAAGTTTGCGAAAGCTGGCGTCACTGATGTACTTTCGTGAACAGCGCTTCGATATGACAACAAAAACGGTTGTATGTGCCTGTCCCAGTCTCGTTGCCGTTTTTCCACAACTTTTGCCAGGTACCTTTCCAATGTCTGATTAAATCGTTCTACCATTCCATCAGATTGTGGGTGGTAAGAAGTTGTTCGTGTTTTATGAGTACCCATAACTCTGCAAGTTTCCTGGAATATTTGAGACTCAAAATTCCTTCCTTGATCGCTGTGAATCTCTAAGGGTACTCCAAAACGACAGAAGACTTCATGAACTAGTTTATCTGCAATTGTTGAAGCTTCTTGATTTGGAATGGTGAAGACTTCTGGCCACTTAGTGAAGTAATCCATCAAACCATGAAATATTTGTTATCACTTTCACTTTCCGGAAACGGCCCCGCAACGTCAATGGCTATCCTCTCCCATGGTGCACCAACATTGTACAATTTCAATGCGCCCCTACTACGAATTTGAGGTCCCTTTACAGCCGCACAACTTGTACATTTGCGGCACCAGTCCTCGACATCGTCACGGCAGTGGACCCAGTAAAACCGTTCTCGGATCTTCAGTAGAGTTCGTTTAACTCCCAGGTGGCCTCCTGAAGAACCACTATGGTACAGCTGTAGAACATCCGGTACTTTAGCCTTAGGGACAACCATTTGCAAATGACATCTGTCTCCCCGACCATTTTCCCATTTACGGCACAGGACTCCATCCTGAATCAGCAAGCTGTCCCATTGGGCCCAGCCCAGCTTTTCGTGGTCGAATTCATTGCTGAGACGTCGCTCCACTTGGGCTTAGGAGCACTGGCCTTCATCCATTCCAGAATCAGCTTAATGTCCGAATCTTCTTGCTGTGCATGTTGTAGGCTGTCCTTCCACTCATTGCTGAGCTGGTCTGTCCTGTGTATCCACACAGATACCACTTCCTTACCTTCTTGCCTAGTACAATGCTTGCAATCTTCAGGACACGGTCTTTTTGATAATGCATCTGCGTTGTCATGAGATTTTCCGCTGCGCTGGGCAGTGCTGTTAGCCGCACTACCCTCTAGAGATCGATCACCTTCCCTTTCTACAGTTCGCTTAGGGCAGCTGAATCGAAGATGGCCCATCTCCCCATAGCCGTAGCACCTAGGTCTGTATCCTTTACTGCGGTCACGAACTGTAGCTGCTGCAACCTCCCTGACGCGATAGGAACGATGATCCTGTCGCACGGCTTCCACCTCCAGTGCATGGGCCAACGCGTCCTTAAGCGTCTCGTGGTGCCCGAGCCTCACAGCAGCTCTGACTTCAAGGTCGCGGATGCT
The DNA here is from genome assembly GCA_033319125.1 of Parnassius glacialis. NCBI lineage: Eukaryota > Metazoa > Arthropoda > Insecta > Lepidoptera > Papilionidae > Parnassius > Parnassius glacialis. The sequence goes on along the minus strand of JAVANC010000028.1, from coordinate 27,196,102 downwards.
GTCGATGAATGTCTGCACCAGGTTCCCTACAATGAGCGCAGGTACAGACTGGTACGCTTATCGAACCAGCTTCTCCACCTCAAGGGCCCACTGCTGCAGTTTTTCGTTACTGCGTTGCACGCGATCTTTGAGCTGCGCACGAAAGACGTGTTCCAGGTGAGCGTCGCCATATCTCGCCTCCAATGCCTCAAGGAGCTGCTCGTAAGTCACTTCCTTACCGAGAGCTTCCAGAATAGTTAAGGCCTGGTCTCGCAGGCCTAGGGTGAGAGCAGTCATGGCCTGACTTTTATTCCAGCCGTTCGCTTTCATGACAGCCTCGAACTAGATTTCGTAGGCCGACCAGGAAGAAGTCCCGTCGAACGGTGGCACTTTAAATCCACGTAGCGAAGGTGTTGTAGCTACCACGGGAGCTGTAACTCCATCCCCAATTTTGAGGTCGTCCAGCATTTTCTTTACGTCAACCATCACGTTGTCAACCCGATTGTTCACTTGGTCGATTCGGGTTTCAGCTTTCGACAGGCGGTTGTCATGTTGAGCAACCCTATCCTTTACCTCCTTTATCTTTTTCCCGAAGGTAGCGTGAAGTTCCTTCATGAGTAGCATCAGCTCTTCCTTATCGCGTTTGAGCTGCTTTTCCAAGCAACGGGCCTGTTCCTCCTGTCCGCGCTGCAGCTGCTCTTCCAACCGACGGATCTGTTCCTCCTGTCCGCGCTGCAGCTGCTCTTCCAATCGACGGACCTGTTCCTCCTGTCGGCGAGCCTGATCCTGCAGCATCATCATCAGAGCACCTAAGTCAGGCACTGCAGATGCAGGAGCTGCTGACGGGCCGGCCTCCGTGGTCAGCAGCTGGCCCTCCGACGTTTCCGGCGTTGCATTAACAAATCGTCTCTGGTCCGTCTCCAGCTGGCGTTGACTTCGGGTACGGATACCCTCCATGTCGTCCTTTGGTAAAATCGGCATGATTTGATCCCACTTCTGACACCAATTGTTACGAGCTTGGGGTTCGAGACAATTAAAAACTGCCGATTGAATTACCAAAATTGACACTTTAATTACACAACACTAATTACAATCTAAAACCACACTAATAATAAAACACAATCACTTTAGTTCGCAGTTATTTCGCTTCGAAGTATTCTCTTGTATCGCCAATTCAATAATAGCATCGATATTCTGCCATCAAGTCATATATCTTCCCTTCAAACTGATAATAATCATTAACTATAATATGAAGTGATAAGAAGCATGACCAGCGCGAGAGTATCGCCTGTACGCGCACCTACCCAGCCCAACTTGTTGAGAATGGGCAAATCTACCAAGTAGGTACTACTCGCCCGCATTCTTGGAATCTTGGAAAGACATATCTCTATCCTAGCCTCATTCCCAGTAAAAGAAGTCTCCAGTTCTCTACACACACCAGCATTAAGCTGCTATTTTACGCTGGTATTTTGTGGGATCATGGTTCTTCCCCGGTTGAGCAGACTCATTCGTCCACTACCACGGATAGATGGATGCAGACTTAAAAAGGTTGCTGATGATAATGATGGTGGAATACGTTGTACCAGTAATAATATATCTGCCAAATCATCAGTTCTTTCCTGTCAGTTAAACGTAGGACTTTCTAGAACCAAGTGTCTAAGAAACAAAACTTAGAAAACCTAATTGAAATCTATCCAGTAGTTTCTCCACGATGCGCACACAACTGCAAACCTCTATTATCTATAGATTAGAGGGTACAGCAAAACAACAGGTTGTAGTAAGTAAAGCAAAACATTAAATTTTAAAACAAAATAGGTACCGTAAAACATGGCATCTTTGCTCTAAAAATCGGAATATTGTTACATTTTTTGAGTTATTTTGAAAAACCGTAATGTATTTCATACTATATTGGTATCACACCGTACTTTAAGTTCATGTCTCGATATTTACTTCTTAAACATCCAGAAAGATTTGTAAAAAACACGTTCATATGTGGTGGGCAAAAATAGGTCATAGGTAGGTCTTTGGCAACTTTGCCCACTTTAAATATTTCCGATATTATAAGCCGTATTATAATTCTTAAAATAGCTGAATATAGATGTAGGGCAATGCAGTATTATATCAAAATATCAGTTTAATAGTCATATTAGTTGTCCTTTAAAATTGAGCGGGCAAAGTAAAAATCCACCTAGAACATTTTTCTTACAATAGCGATCAATGTCTAAGGGCTGTCACACCATTAAAAAAATGTTACATATCAATAATAAATGAAATACTTTGTATATGGAAAATGTCTTGTAATATTGTCATCATAATAAATTCAAAAAGTACAATCATAGTGGATACAAAATAAAGAACTACGGTGTACATACATTTATTGTCAGTTGAGTTATGTAGCGGTTAGCAATATTTAAGTTAAAAAAAACTAAAATATTTTTTTATATTTTATCCATATGTAGGCGGGCTTTAAAGTTAAAAGTAAAAAAGAACAAAAAGTATAAAAGTACAATGTGTAATAGACATTATTATAGATAGGATTTAAATGTAAATCAACTTATATTATTGAGCATAGGTATCTCTTCTTCTTTAATATGTTTGGGTACTTTTAGATATGATTTAAAATCGAAATCATGGTATATTTAAACATAGGTGTAGTGTGCACCTAATAATTTTACTTGCGACTATAATCAGACTCGCTTATATTATAAGTACCAGCTTAAAGATAATATTATGTAACATAATATTAAAACCACTTAAAGGATTTTTCAAAGACAATTACAAAAACGAATCAAATATGTCGTCTATAATTATTAGTATTTTAATTAAGTAAATATAACAGCAGCTATTCTTTATTTTTTAATTATTATACTAAATATTCTCATGTTCTTATAGGAACAATTGCTATAATTAAGATCAAGAAAAATTTAAATATAGATAAAAGTTAAGTAAATTCAGTCAACATAAATAGTTTCTCATTTTACTTCAGATTGAATTTGCATATTATAATAATAACATAACAATATAACAGGTAAGTATTGCATTTAACAAAATAACTTTGGTTTACACCATTAATTAATATTTTATAATTAGTTTATTATATATTATAACTAGAAAAATCAACTTCAAACATAACTAGGCCCCTTCTAGTCATTATTGGTTGCGGTAAGACGCCAACAACGTCATCTACGTGATGCATTTCATAAACATCTTCGACAGGTGGATACGTAAAGGTTAATCTTTTGCTATCTGCAGTATTATTAACTTTCCTCAGAAATTGTACGGTAGGGATATTATTTCTAATATATAAAATCCGGCCAACAAAGTGCTTGACACTTTTTTTCGTAGCAAATTTAGCGATGAGTCAGTCACCTTCGTTTAAATTATTGACCCCAAACGGGATGTCCGGCTCAAAGTTTTCTTTTTCCGACTGATCTTGTAAACAGATTTTTATGTAGTCATTTAATGTTTCAAATTCCGAATCATCTGATTCGGCTATGTTCAATTGAAAGTCAGAAATTTCTGAGCTTGATTCACTGAAATATTTTTTTAATTTCTTCTTCACAGATGTTGTTTTCCTTGATTTTGTTTTAATTTTATGAATTTTACTCTTTTTTTCACGCTTTACACACGAGGTTCTAGTTATACTTTTTGCTTTGTTCCTGTATTTTCTTCTTTGTGCATATTTATGTATTCATTATTTTTGTTCGTTACGCTTGAATCATTGTTTAATGTATTTATTTTATCATTTTTAAATAATCTCATTTTCAGTGCTGATTTCGTAATAACTTTAGCACCAGTATCTATTTGCATCTTTAAGTTTTTCCGTGTTTTTCTTTTCTTACAGTTCAATTTTACATTGGAAATTATTATAACATTTGTTTGGTTTGTTGATTGCAAACATGGTGGCAAATCATTATTATTCATCACCATAAATGGCAAGTTCTCTTTGTCGCTCTTTCGATTTTTGCTCAATAAATGTACATAATTTGGTGATAGCCGAGTAGTGTATTTTAATAAGGAATTCATATTATTATTTATAAATGTGATACCGATTTTATTAAGACTATCAGGACTATAAAGCACATGGGATATATTTGTATAATAATTTTCATTTGACGTCAAAGGCGAAAATTTCGTTAGAGTTATTGGGCGCAAAAACTATACCTTCAGATTCTGTCTCCTGAACAGTTTCAATATGTTTAGGTGTGTTTTTTAAAAAAATCCCAATTTATCATTGAATACGAGCTCATTTTCTTCTAGTGTATTACCATTTTCTTCGATGTCTCTTTCAGTAGTCACTTCTTCTAATATATTTATCTCACTATCTTGCCTCTTAGTTTCTATATCATTAAAATCATCCTGATAGTTTTCAAAGGATACAATTTGTTTGGGTTTCTTATTTTGAACACTTTTGTTACTAATTGTTTTTAATAAAATATCAGCGGCACAAACTGTCTTGCCTGGTTCTGTATGTAATTTCTTACTCCTTTTCACTGCCATTGGTTTAGAAGACCTTGTTTTTTGTAGGTAATCTAATAAAGCGAAATCTATTCCGTACACTTCTTCGTCAAAATACTCAGGGATTCGTTTCAAAACATTTCGGGCATTTATTGACCATATTCCCGCGGCTCTAAATCCACTTTTTATATTTTTGCTTTCTCTGAGATTAATATTTTTTAATAATTCGATCAATAGTTTAGGAAAGTGCTTTTTATTAATAGTTGACGATCCCGGATTTTGAATTTTGTAATTTGTGAGTACCTTTCTCCATTCTCTTTTTAGAGGGGCAAAAAAAGCTACATGTAGAAGTTGGGTCAGATGTGTAGAGTTAGGTGGAAGAAACACAATCCTAATATCATGGTTTTGCCATAGCTCCATAACTTCGGTATTTAGGTGACTAGACAAATTGTCACCTATTATGACTTTTGGCCCTGATAGACTCTTTGCCCACTTTAGTATACTTGTTCTGAAATAATCCTCGAAACAAGCAGAGTCAAACCAACCCAATTTCGTGCAGTTATAGCGAGTGCCATCACGGCCTTCGTCAACCCATTCGGAATATAGTTTAGTAGCTTTATATACTACATATGTTGGAAGGCAGTCATCAGCTGCAGACACCGTAAACATAATCGAAATATAACTCTTAGAACAGTTTAAAATTCTTTCGGGATATTTTATGCCCCTTCTAAAAATGCATTTTAAATTGCCCGTGTTAACAGACAAATTAGTCTCATCATAGTTATGGATGTTACTAGCTGGAATATACTTCAGCGTCGCTTGCAAATTATCGAAGAAACTTAACATTCCTTGTAGACCTTTCTCACCCCGCACCTTTTTTATATTTTGTGTAGTTCGAAGTGATAATTTTGATGAATGTCTATTTAAAAATTGTTCTACCCATGTATTTCCGGGCATTTTTCCATTAAAAATATAACTGCGTGACTTTTTTTCTAAGTAATTAAAAACAAGCATTTTCAGGTCTAACTTGGTCATTGGACAACCATATTCACCGACAGCCACGAGAACATTTACAAGATTTTCTTCTTCGATGTCTGTTAGTAGCTTTTGTCCCCCAAACGTTTTCATGTGCATTTCTTTTGCCTTAATTAGTATGGTCTGCCGTGCTATCCCGAATTGTTTTCGGCTTGTCTACTAGAAATAACCTTTTGTTTTACCAGATCTACAGCTATATCCAACATTTCCTTAGAGTAGTTTTTGTAATTTCTGGTTTCTAGTTTCCTTCTATTTGTTTTTCTTTTTGTACATGCATTAGATTTATTATTACTGTCCGTCCTATAAAAACAAAAACAATATATTTGAGAAACTATAAAAACAAATAATAAAAAAGTTACGAAATGCGGAATTACGCAGAATCGTAGAATACTGTATGTAAAGAATAAATACATCCATCACCAAATAAACATAAAAAATCATCCAAACACGAATCGAACAGAGATCTTTCATTTGTGCTACTAACAAAAATGACAGCAAATGAAAAAGTTACAGATGACAACCCTACGGGAAATAAATTGCTGGGCAATGTCGTCAACAATGCTCAAAAAAGGTGTGACTTTGCCCATCAACATACTTTGAGAATTTATGAATGTTTTTACGTAAATAGTAATCTATATTACCCATTTCAAATAAATTAACGGTGGTAAAAAAAATTTTAACCTGCTGTTACTGCAACTATCACGTTTTGGTAAAGTTTATGAGCTAGTTTTTGCCCATGCCCATGAAAAAACACTACCAAGTTCTGACAGGCAACTAAAGTTACATAGGTGACATAACGTTTGTTAGTGATGCCAGAAAAGTAATGAATTTTATACTACATACAAAAAATGTTTCTAAGTTCTGTCAAATTCGATGTGTATCAAATTTACCAAAAAATACCCAACTGGGCAAAGTCGAACCTCAAGGGCAAAGTTGCCAGGTTTTACGGTAATAAAACAATTTCATATTCAGAAGTCGGTGATCTGATCTGAAGTGAGTGATTAGATCCCCGACTTCTGAGTGTGAAGTCATTTTATTATATTTAGTTCTTTGCTTCTTTGAAGTCGGCTTTTGACTGGACTAAGGAATATCACAATCTCAATGTCGCCTAAACAGTTACATTAAACACTTCATCCCCTATTTTGCCACTCTCAGGGGTGAAATTTTTTTTCTAATTTATATGGATTCACCCCAGAACTATAATCTATTTAATTACAGAATAATCATCTAAATCGATTCACGATTGACGAAGACATAGATATACACAAAAAACATACACATGAATTGGGAAACTCGTGGTGGCCTGGTATTTTTCATACCTTTTATAACGACAACCATTATTTTTACAAAAACAAATAGTGTAATGCCGTGGTAGGTTGAATAATATTGTAAATCCCAATTTCAAATTCAAATTAACCATGTGCTTGGCTAAAAAGGAAAATATAAAACATTGCAAGAAATCTCCCTGACAAAAATATTTTGAGAACATGGGAAGTTTGCCACCAAACAGGAGTCGCATGACCATGACACTCTTCCGAAATAGCTTATTATAATTTCCTCCAGACCGAGTTTCGGACACGGCTGCCGTTCTCAACGAAGACTAGCCATCTACGTAGGATTGTACTGCACGAGTGTATTTTTTTATAGGATAGGATGACAGACGAGCACACAGTCCGTCTGATGGTAAGGGGTTGCTGTGACCCATAGATATCTACATTTATCCTCAATAAAGAATCAAAATGCAGATGCGGCGTCACCCGTGAGGACTAAGATGGAATGCCTCTTTTCCAATAAAATGGGCCCCCGGTTCTCTACACTCACCATACGAAATACAGCAGTGTCAAGCTGCCCTTGGTATTCTGTGTGCCGTGTAGTGGCGTTCAAGAATATCCACTACCCCATAATCTTCCCGTCGGTGTCGTAAAAGGCGACAAAGGGAAACAGGCAGGAGATGGGCAGCAGCATCTTCCTGATAATAGTCAAAATTTCAATAAAAAACTGCGGTTGACAACCCGCTCGCCAAGCGTGGCAACTAGGGCAAATACCCCCCTATGAAGAGAGTAACAAGGAGACGGCCTCCAGTCTCCGGCGGCCCCGCTATTCCTGGCTACGGTGGCGACCATGGTAACGGCGGGGCAGGGGGTGCTAAGAATCTCTGGTGGAGGTTCGGTTGCCACCTTAGACGACTCGACCTGGCAACGTACAACGCACGCACCCTGAGGACTGACGAGAAGGTCGTGGAGCTGGAAGAAGAGATATACAAGTTACGCTGGCTCTCTCTCACACACACACACACACACACAAACAAAATACATACATACACTCACACATTAAATACATTTTTGTAACCACACGTAAATATATGTATATGTATATATATTTAGTGTCAATCATAATTTACATACTTATGATGTATTGTTATTTGTTATTTTTCATTTATACTCGTAAATACCACAAATGTGATATGGAAGAGTGGCTCCTTCTGACACAGGTGCAAATGCACTTAAAAGAATGAGTCAACCTATGTTCTAGATTTAAAACAAACCTCGTTAAAGAAATAAACTTTTATTTTATTTTATTTTTTTATTTTATATTATAAGATTATCCGAAGTCCGAAAAGAGGGGGAGGACATGGTAATCCTCGAATCCGGCAACTTGCTCTATCACCGGGAGGGCGACCATCTGTCCCAAGGAGGTGTCGGATTTATCGTCCACAAGTCTCTCGTTAACAACGTTGTAAAGATCGGGAGTGTGTCGACGAGGGTTGCGTACATTATACTCAGAATCACCAAACGGTATTCGCTGAAGGTCATACAGGTTTACGTACCAACCTCGGTACACCCCGATGAGGAGGTGGAGGAAATGTATGAGGATATCTCTAGAGCCATGCATTCCTCCAAAACCCAATATACGGTGTTAATGGGAGACTTCAATGCAAAACTAGGCACAAGAGAGAACGGTGAGCTGAAAGTAGGGAAATTTGGAATAGGGCAACGGAACCCAAGGGGCCAGCAGCTGGCCGACTTCATGGAGAGAGAGGGACTCTTTATGATGAACTCTTTCTTCCAGAAGCGGCCCCACAGGAAGTGGACCTGGTCGTTCCCCGACGGTTCAACAAAAAATGAGATTGAATTCATTATGACGACCAGACGACAACTGTTGAGTGATGTCTCCGTGCTCGCGAGGGTGAAAATTAGTAGTAGTAAATCACCGAATGGTTAGAGGCACACTGAACCTAAACGTTAAGTTAGAGAGGTCTCGTCTAATGAAGTCAACGCTCCGTCCCCCTCGTGCTCTGTTCCAAAGTCCTGAAACCTTTCAGCTCGAGTTACAAAACCGTTTTCAGTGCCTAGAAGACTGCAATGAAGTTGACAAGCTCGTGGAAAGTTCTGCAAGACCCGCCGCAGAAGAACACAAAAACTCTCCGATCACACTCTTAATCTCATGGCTGTTAGACGGGAGATGAAGCTACATTCTTCAACAGATTTGACAGCATACAGGCAACTGAACAGACAGATCTCCAAATGCATGCGGCGGGACTTACGCAACTTCAATATAGCTCGTATTGAAGAAGCGATCGAGCGGAACCAAGGCTCCAAAGTCTTTGCCAGAGATCTGTCTGCCAGAAAGAGCCAACTGTCAAAGCTGAAGACCGAATGTGGCAGCATCGTTTCCGGGGCACCTGAGATTTTGAGTGAGATTGAGAGGTTCTATGGGCAGCTGTACACGTCATCGTTGGAGCCACACGCAAGTGTGAGTAACGATCCAAGAGCGAGTCTTATCCGACACTATTCCGAAGATATCCCGGACGTCAGTCTGAGCGAGATTAGAATGGCTCTCCAGCATCTTAAAAACGGCAAGGCCCCAGGCGAGGATGGAATTACAGCGGAGCTTTTGAAAGCGGGTGGAAAACCGGTACTTGAAGTTCTTCAGAAGCTCTTTAATTCCGTCCTCCATGGTGGCACTACTCCGGAGGCGTGGAGTCTTGTTCATCAAGAAAGGTGACAATGCTCTCTTGAAGAACTACAGATCGATTTCCATTCATTACGAATCGTCTCGCGCAGACTTAACGACTTCCAGCCTCCCGAACAATCCGGTTTCCGAAAAGGCTTTAGCACCGTAGACCACATACATACCCTTCGGCAAATTGTACAGAAGTCAGAGGAGTACAATTTGCCACTATGTCTGGCGTATGTGGACTATGAGAAAGCCTTTGATTCCGTCGAAATTTGGGCGGTGCTGCAGTCCCTTCAGCGGTGCCAAGTTGACTGTCGGTATATCGAAGTGCTGAAGTGCTTGTACAGTAGGGATACGATGGCTATCCGAGTACAGAACCAGAGTACGAAACCTATCCAATTGCAGAGAGGTGTAAGACAGGGTGACTTTATATCCCCGAAACTCTTCACCGCTGCATTGGAAGACGTTTTCAAGCTTCTGGACTGGAAAGAATACGGTATTAACATCAATGGCGAGTACATCACTCACCTTCGATTTGCCGACAATATAGTCCTTATGGCAGAATCGCTGGAGGACCTAAGCATAGTGCTTAGGTCCTCCAGCTCCAGCTCCAGCTCAATGACCTCAATAGTGTCTCCCAACGGATAGGTCTTAAGATGAACATGGACATAACAGAGATTATGTTTAATGTCCATGTCACACATATGCCGGTAGTTGTTGGGAGCATTAAGCTCGAAGTTGTTGACGAGTATGTTTACCTGGGACAAATAGTCCGACTAGGTAAGTCCAACTTCGACCGAAAGGTCAATCGACGGATTCAACTCGGCTGGGCAGCGTTCGGGAAGCTACGACACATCTTCTCATCAGACATACCTCAAAACCTTAAAACGAAATTGTACAACCAGTGCGTGTTGCCAGTGATGACTTACGGATCTGAGACGTAGTTCTTCACTGCTGGCCGTATGAGGAAGCTCAAGGTCGCTCAGCGAGCTCTGAAGAGGGCTATGCTCGGAGTTTCTCTGCTTGATAAACTTAGGAATGAGGATATCCGCAGTAGAACCAGAGTAACCGACATAGCCCAACGGATTAGTAAGCTGAAGTGGCAGTGGGCCGACCATATAGCTCGAAGAACCGACAACCGATGGGGAAGAAAGGTTCTCGAGTGGCAGCCTCGTACCGGTAGGCGAAGTGTAGGGCGACCCCCCCACGAGATGGAGTGACGACCTGGTAAGACATGCAGGAAGTCGATGGATGCAGGTGGCTCAGGACCGTGCTTTATGGCATTCCTTGGGGGAGGCCTATGTTCAGCAGTGGACTTATGAAAGGCTGTAATGATGATGATGATGATTCTGTGAGAGCGTAGTCCTTCCCCGGTCGAGCCGACCCATTCGTGCTACAACTATACTACTAATATAGCTGCAGCATGGTTCTACCACTTGCAAAATGTGTGTAAAAAGTGTATGCGCAAGCGCAAGTGCGCTTACAGAATATTGTGATGCTTATTACTTACGCATGGTGCACTCTATTCCCTCACTCTTCACTCTCATAGATTAATGAGACGTTGACCAGAGAGCGGAGAGAGATTAGGCGCAAGGCGTAGAGACGTAGGACTTAATATGGGACTGAGCAAAAACTATAGCAGTAGTATTCTTAAATTAATTGGCAATCTTATTATTTTATAAGTGTTTTCTTAACATAACTAGTGATTAAAAACGTTTACAAAAGAGATAATTATTCGTTATCGTAATATTTATTACTATTCATTATGATACATACTTTTATAATAAATCTTTGTTCATAGTTTTTTTTTCACGAACACGGATAAAAGAAAAGGCTAAAGAGCATTGAGTTATATGTACTACGTACTAGAGAAGCCTTTCCGAACATTGACTATGTTCAACTGAACTGTACTGCAATCCATACAAATTAAATATTGCGTAAATTGAAGATTTGTGAATTCCATAAAATAATTATTATTACATTTTATTTAGAAATATGTTTGTTTAGATTAAGACATTTTATATTAAATTCTTATATTTATTTTATATTAATATCTTATTTTATATCAAATTAAAGTAGGAAGCGGGAGTAGTAGTCGCGCATGCGCGAAGGCAGAGTAGGCCACAATTTTTGTTTGGAATGGCTTCTCTAGTAACTCAATGCTAAAGAGCGATAACTTAAAATATTCTTAAAATAAAATCTTGCAATGATAAATCACCTCATATATTCAACTATTAACAGTGGTAGAGCCACGCGGCAGATTTTGCTTTCGCACGGATGGGCCGGCTCGAACCGGGGTGGTACCACGACCTCACAGAAAACCAGCGTGAAGTAGAGGTTTACCTCTGTGTTTCGCTTGGTGAGTGCAGGTGGCCGGAGGCCCTTTTTACAGGAAATGAGGCATTCCATCTTAGTCCTCACGGGTGACAACGCATCTACATTTTGATTTGTAATAGAGGATAGATGTAGATGTCTATGGGCCGCAGCAACCACTTACCATCAGGTGGACTGTGTGCTCGTTTGTCACCCTTATCATATAAAAAAAAATCTAGCTGACCAGGCAGACGTTGTACTGCCCTTTCCGACGATGGTCGTCGGTCCTAAAAAAAATCATTAAATTCACAATAAAAAAATTGAGGGTCACTTATCGGGATAAAAACTATCCTATCTCTCAAGTTGGACCAAACTGCACACATTATGAAACATTTCATTGAAATCAGTTCAGTAGTTTAGGAGTCCATCGCGGACAAACAACGAGACACGTAATTTTTATATATAAAGATTACGTTGAAATTAAATGAATTTTAAATAAATGAGTGAATTCAAACTCTTCTATGTACTTGAATTCAGATAAAAGCTTAACTAATACGAAAAATCGTAGAGCATTCGTATCGCTATCGGTATTCATCGTAATACAAATTACGATGCATTCGTCCATTCGTACCGGAATCGCATTCATATTCATATGGCTATTAGCTATATCGTTTCATCACTGAAAATAATACTACTTGTAGAATAATTTGACCCATTATAAAGAAAAATAAAATTTTAAATTTGATATAAAGGAATTTTGAACCACCTGTATCCATCGACTTCCTGCATAACTTGCCACTGGAGAACCTTTGTTTCCCATCAGTTGTCAGTTTTGCAAGCTAAGGCCGACGTTAGGCTTTGTTGGTAACTCTAGTTCTACTGCGAATATCTTCATAACCGATTCTATCAGACAGAATAACTCCAAGCATATAACTCTCTCCTTTGCTCGCTGAGTGACCTTAAGCTGCCGTACTTACCAGAAGTGAAGAACCACATCTCAGATCCTTGAACTGGCAACACAAACTTGTTGTACCTACACTCTTGTTATTATGTTGTTTTTCAGAATACGCGACATGTGTCCTAATCTCTCGAACACTACCCAACCGAGTAGGATCTGTCAATATTTTGTTTAGTAGACAGAAATCCCAATCGGTTCTGAAATATAAATAGTTCTTGTCAAATCTTGCCGGCTCTCAAATTCTGCTGCAATTGACCCAGACCTTGTGAGCTAGTTTTGCTTCTCGGTATTTTAACTAAGGCATAACATTGGATGGTTATTCCACTACTGCAATAATGCGAATTGGGAAGGTTTACCACGTACAAAGTAGGTGAGGTTGGCATTTGAAGGGTAGTTGGTACGTCCTTCTTTCACTTAGATTTTGAAATAACTGTCCAATATTATGCCTAAGTTGTACCTATACTGTCATTTATAGACAGGTATATTACCGTATTTTCAAATATATTTTATAAACGGCCGTATATCCATAGGCGGATTAAGTGTCGACAGCACCGTAGGCTAGCCTAGCTCCTCATCGGCACCCCTCTATCGGTCATATATTATATTAACTACTATTATTAACTATATTATATTTTATATTATACTTTAATAGTTGCAAAATAATTAAAACGCGAATACCCTCAACAGGTGGGCGTGAATGAAAAGCATGATGAGAAATTAAGGACGATGTAGGAGTACGAGTAATCAAATACGAAGATTTTTATTTGTTTTATACTTTCGCCTTGCGCCCCTAGGCGCGTGCCTAGTTTGCCTTAAGGATAATCCGCCACTGCGTTTATCTCTATTTGAAAATACGGTAGTGCAATCACCCAGACTGGTGATAACTTTATCCAGCGTGATGAGAATAGGCACATCTATCAAAATAAATTATTTTTCAAAGAGTAGCCAAATTTTAAACTTAAGTTCAAATATATTAATAATGATATACTATTATTGCATTTTTTGAAAATACGAGTAAATAAGGCTTCTGCTTTTATTTTAAATTATCCCAAATTGAATGTGGTTTATCGGCAACAACTACGCGTACGGGCTGCTCTGTGTACGATGTACTATTATTTATTCTGTGATTGTGAATTGAATAGCAATTGTGCCTATGACTTGCTCAGACGATATGTTGTTCTAACGTAGAGCCATTGCCAAGCGCGTAGCCTGTGACGTACGCGGTGCCTGCACCCACCTATGCTATTGATGGAGATAGATATTCAAAACTAAAGGGAGCCCGAGGACGGTCTCCTGTCAGGAGGGGCCGCGTAAGGAATGAGGGTAAAAAATAAAAGGAAATACGAACAAATGTAGGTAGAACTGGTAATCTCCCACCCGTTTTAGCAGTATATAATATCACGCAGGTGACTAAAAGGCATCTATCTGTAATTCTACGAGTCTCAATGTCGTTACTGTGCCCGTTGGGGTATACTACCAGTGTAGGCAAGGAATATAGTGTTGCTGAGAGGCTGCCCTGTGTTACATTGAGATGAGTAGTGATGCTGTTGGTTTACATACTTTGGTGTTATCATGTAATTGGGGTCCTGATAGTAAGCAGGTTAGTAAGCAGGGTTTATTACCGAGTAGTGTTCTTTTATTTAAATACTTTTGACGATAATTTCTCACATCAGAAGTGGAATAGTTTCTTACCAATATTTATTGTTATCTATGAGACTCCTTAGGGCTCAGGTTATAAATTACTGTTATGAATCTCTTCTGCAAAACAAAGGTGGTTTTATTGTCAGTCGCATTAGCATGTAGCAAGATTCAATACGACATTATGCAATAGAAATAACTAAAATAAACTAATCTAGCTGTTTCAAAATACGTAAGGCTTCTAATCCTTTTTACAGCATATGCTGCAGAACTAAGTTTGCTAGAAAGTTAACACTTTCATTCCGATTTTTAGACACAATAATAAGACGATAGCAATGACCTATATGTAGCACAGGAAACAGCGAATGGGTTAAGATATGTAGGAGCCCGATTGAAACTTCGCGTCACTTGTAATTCCGAGAAAAGCAGCGGCTTCAAAAGACTCAGCTTTATCCCATTTACGCAAAAGTAGGTACATTGTTAGTCACCTGTTTAACATAATTTGATGTTGTAAAAGAAAAGGACACGTCTTCATACATTCTTGGGATCAGATGTTAACAAGATGAAAGTCGGACCATTTGAAAGCTTGTCCGTGAACGGTGTGAGCAGTATCCTCATACGAGCATTGCAATCTCTTTATAGGAATTCTAGTGCTTGTGTAAGGATAAACGGGGCATACACTGAATAGTTTAATATCGAAAAAGGTGTTAGACAGGGATGTGTAGCGTCACCGTGGCTATTTAATCTGTTCATGGACAATTGCTTGACAGATTTAAAAGAGAATGAAAGTGGGTCGGGAATGAATGCGTTACTCGTCAAATGTTTTCTCTATGCTGATGACCAAGTATTACTTGCGTCTTCATCCGAGGAGTTGCAGGAGATGGTAACTGCTATGATTGGAGCTTTTGTTAGAAAGGAAATGAAGATGAATGTAAAGAAGACGAAAGTGATGGTGTTTGAAAGAGATGAGGCGGTGACAGACTGCAATATCGTGATTGGAGATGAACCAATTGAACAGGTGAAGAAGTTTGTGTATCTGGGTTCAAAGTTTACAAGAGATGGAAAGTGTGAGAGTGATATCGAAAGAAGAGTGAATGCAGGAAACATGGTGAATGGTGCTTTGCACTCCTTTATGAGCAGCCGGAAAGTGTCTAACAAGGCTCGTTTGGCTGTGCATGAGGTGGTGTTGGTTCCGACACTCATGTACGGAAGTGAAAGTTGGGTATGGCAGAAGAAACATGAAAGCAGAATAAATGCAGTAGGGGTGAGAGCGTTAAGAAGTATGATAGGAGTTAAACTGAGTGACAGGATAAGAAATAGTGAGATAAGAAAGCTTTGTGACTGAAAGAAGATATAGTGACAAAAATTGAGAAAGGTATGCTGAGATGGTTTGGCCATGTCGAGAGAATGAATGAAGGACGATTAACAAAAAAGGTGTATAAGGCGAATGTGAATGAAAGTGTTTGAAGGGGTAGACCTAGGCGGACGTTTCTAGACCAAATCAGGGACGTCTTGAAAAAAGGCTAGGTCAGAGTACCCTAAACCGAAGAGCATGTATGAAGGGAATAATGAAAGTGGACGAAGCAAAACAAGTATGTAAGGATCGTAGCGTAGCAAGTGGAAAGAAGTGGTCTCTGCCTACCCCTACGGGAAAGAGGCGTGTATATGTATGTATGTATAAACAATTCATAGCTGAAAATCTGGCTAGATTTGTCAATCTAGGAGCTGAGTTATTGTAGAGTAAATAAGTGATTTAATGTATTAACTGCAGTGTAACAGGCATTTTTTACTTTAATAACACTGTAACAGGTTATATTTTACTATAATTACTTAAAGATATAAAAGCAACATCAGTATAAAAGAATACTCTAAGGTATAAAATCACCAAATAAAAGTTGTAGTTTTTTGGAAAGTGAAACGATTAACGAAAATTAAAACAATAACAACTACATAATTGAAATGAATATTAGGCATATCTATCTGAGACCGATTCCTTGAATTGTTGTTGTTACTGTTATTTGTTGGTATGTTGATACTTTGTATTTTTAATATTATTTTGTAGATCTGTTCTCTTTTTTTTATCTCCCTAGTTAACACAGAAAAATAATTAAAAATAGATATTAAAATGTTGAATTTAATCGAGAATCGATTTTACTGCACTCGTTTCAAATCGAATCGAAAATCGGTCTTTTTCTTTTTTCTTTTAAGTGAATAGTTTTAAAGTTTAAACTGTCAAGTCACGTTTCAAAATGCGAAGTCCTTTATTGGTAGTTAGCAGAAACTAATAAAAAGTAGTAGAGGTAGGTAGTGTACAGAAAACAGAATTTCACTAGTAGTTTATTCTTTATGGTAATCGATTTATTGTCTTAAAATGTTTATTTCTTTTTTCCTTATGAGAATATATATATATATATATATATATAAGGTGCTAAGAATCTCCGGTGGAGGTTCGGTTGCCACCTTAGACGACTCGACCTGGCAACGTACAACGCACGCACCCTGAGGACTGACGAAAACATCGTGGAGCTGGAAGAAGAGATAGACAAGTTGCGCTGGCATATTATGGGATTATCCGAAGTCCGAAGAGAGGGGGAGGACACGGTAATCCTCGAATCCGGCAACTTGCTCTATCACCGGGAGGGCGACCATCTGTCCCAAGGAGGTGTCGGATTTATCGTCCACAAGTCTCTCGTTAACAACGTTGTAAAGATCGGGAGTGTGTCGACGAGGGTTGCGTACCTTATACTCAGAATCACCAAACGGTATTCGCTGAAGATCATACAGGTTTACGCACCAACCTCGGCACACCCCGATGAGGAGGTGGAGGAAATGTATGAGGATATCTCTAGAGCCATGCATTCTTCCAAAACCCAATATACGGTGTTAATGGGAGACTTCAATGCAAAACTAGGCACAAGAGAGAACGGTGAGCTGAAAGTAGGGAAATTTGGAATAGGGCAACGGAACCCAAGGGGCCAGCAGCTGGCCGACTTCATGGAGAAAGAGGGACTCTTTATGATGAACTCTTTCTTCAAGAAGCGGCCCCACAGGAAGTGGACCTGGTCGAGCCCCGACGGTTCGACAAAAAATGAGATTGACTTCATTATGACGACCAGACGACAACTGTTCAGTGATGTCTCAGTGATCGCCAGGGTGAAAACCGGCAGCGATCACCGAATGGTGAGAGGCACACTGAACCTAAATGTTAAGTTGGAGAGGTCTCGTCTGATGAAGTCAACGCTCCGTCCCCCTCGTGCTCTAATCCAAAGTCCCGAAACCTTTCAGCTCGAGTTACAAAACCGTTTTCAGTGCCTAGAAGACTGCAATGAAGTGGACGATATTAATGACAAGCTCGTGGAAACTGTCCATGCGGTCGGAGCTAAGTTCTGCAAGACCCGCCGCAGAAGAACACAAAAACTCTCCGATCACACTCTTAATCTCATGGCTGTTAGACGGGAGATGAAGCTACATTCTTCAACAGATTTGACAGCATACAGGCAACTGAACAGACAGATCACCAAATGCATGCGGCGGGACTTACGCAACTTCAATACAGCTCGTATTGAAGAAGCGATCGAGCGGAACCAAGGCTCCAAAGTCTTTGCCAGAGATCTGTCTGCCAGAAAAAGCCAACTGTCAAAGCTGAAGACCGAATGTGGCAGCATCGTTTCCGGGGCACCTGAGATTTTGAGTGAGATTGAGAGGTTCTATGGGCAGCTGTACACGTCATCGTTGGAGCCACACGCAAGTGTGAGTAACGATCCAAGAGCGAGTCTTGTCCGACACTATTCCGAAGATATCCCGGACGTCAGTCTGAGCGAGATTAGAATGGCTCTCCAGCATCTTAAAAACGGCAAGGCCCCAGGCGAGGATGGAATTACAGCGGAGCTTCTGAAAGCGGGTGGAAGACCGGTACTTGAAGTCCTTCAGAGGCTCTTTAATTCCGTCCTTCATGGTGGCATTACACCGGAGGCGTGGAGCAGAAGTGCGGTGGTCTTGTTCTTCAAGAAAGGTGACAACGCTCTCTTGAAGAACTACAGACCGATTTCCCTTCTGAGCCGCGTCTACGTGCTGTTTTCGAGAGTCATTACGAATCGTCTCGCGCGCAGACTTGACGACTTCCAGCCTCCCGAACAAGCCGGTTTCCGAAAGGGCTTTAGCACCATAGACCACATACATACCCTTCGGCAAATTGTACAGAAGTCCGAAGAGTACAATTTGCCACTATGTCTGGCGTATGTGGACTATGAGAAAGCTTTTGATTCCGTCGAAATTTGGGCGGTGCTGCAGTCCCTTCAGCGGTGCCAAGTTGACTGTCGGTATATCGAAGTCCAGAAGTGTTTGTACAGTAGAGCTACGATGGCTATCCGAGTACAGAACCAGAGTACGAAACCTATCCAATTGCAGAGAGGTGTAAGACAGGGTGATGTTATATCCCCGAAACTCTTCACCGCTGCATTGGAAGACGTTTTTAAGCTTCTGGACTGGAAAGGATACGGTATTAACATCAATGGCGAGTACATCACTCACCTTCGATTTGCCGACGATATAGTCCTTATGGCAGAATCGCTGGAGGACCTAAGCACTATGCTTAATGACCTCAATAGTGTCTCCCAACGGATAGGTCTCAAGATGAACATGGACAAAACAAAGATTATGTTTAATGTCCATGTCACACCTATGCCGGTAGTTGTTGGGAGCACTAAGCTCGAAGTTGTTGACGAGTATGTTTACCTGGGACAAATAGTCCGACTAGGTAAGTCCAACTTCGACCGAGAGGTCAATCGACGGATTCAACTCGGCTGGGCAGCGTTCGGGAAGCTACGACACATCTTCTCGTCAGACTTACCTCAAAACCTTAAAACGAAATTGTACAACCAGTGCGTGTTGCCAGTGATGACTTACGGAACTGAGACGTGGTCCTTCACTGCTGGCCGTATGAGGAAGCTCAAGGTCGCTCAGCGAGCTATGGAGAGGGCTATGCTCGGAGTTTCTCTGCGTGATAAACTTAGGAATGAGGATATCCGCAGTAGAACCAGAGTAACCGACATAGCCCAACGGATTAGTAAGCTGAAGTGGCAGTGGGCTGACCATATAGCTCGAAGAACCGACAACCGATGGGGAAGAAAGGTTCTCGAGTGGCAGCCTTGTACCGGTAGGCGAAGTGTAGGGCGTCCCCCCACGAGATGGAGTGACGACCTGGTAAGACATGCAGGAAGTCGATGGATGCAGGTGGCTCAGGACCGTGCTTTGTGGCATTCTTTGGGGGAGGCCTATGTTCAGCAGTGGACTTGTGAAGGGCTGTAAGGATGATGATATATATATATATATATATATTTTTTATGTATACTTTATTTCCAAATGAATATGTCATATCCAAGGAGGTTATAATATAATAGTCAATAAATCAGCTTTTTCATTTAATTTTTTTGGATCCGAATAAATATAAAATCCATTGCATCAATACAATCGATTTTCTAACTTATTTATTATTTTGTTTTTCGAAATCTAAATTGTAAAAAGAGCTAGTTTTTTGTATTTAACTTTAAAAAAATATAGCCAATTTTTTAAAGTATTAACCAATTAGTTGACTTAAGGCAATAATTTAAAATTTTGTACGGCCGACTTCAATATAAGTTATTAAGAATAACTCAAAAACTATTGGTCTGACCTTGATCAAATTCATATGGAACCACACAAGAAGTACCAGATTTCAAATAAAAAAGAATCGTCGAAATGGGTTCAACCAGGAAAAAGTTATGAGGTAACACACACAAAAAAAAGAAACGAATCGAATTGAATACCGTCTCCTTTTTGGAAGTCGCCAGAAAAATTCCATTCTCCTTTAATGCGTTTCGTTTTACTAGATTATATACTTCGTTTTATACAATTGTGGTTAAGCCTGAAAATCAACGAGGTATTATAAGCAAATATAACTATATTATGGTTATTGCCTTCCAGGTTAGGTAAGTCATTAATATAAACTAAGAACAGGAAGGGGCCAAGAAGTGCGCCTTGAGGAGCCCCCGTAGATGCTACCAACCCGGAAGAACTACTCCCATAGATAACATAATCATTATCAACCGCTGTTTTTATACCATAATGATGTAGCTACTGATAAATGTCTCATGTTGAACACAGTGGAATGCCTTGTAAAGGTCACAAAATATTCCTAAAGCATCTTCAGATTTCTCCTATGCACAGAAAATTGTTTAATCAGCTCAACACCGGCGTCAGTTATCAAGAGATCTCTCGAAGAACCAAACTAATTTTCGTAAAGCAATTTGACTACACACAATCACTACCAGCCATCACAAGTCCACTGCTGAACATAAGCCTCCTTCATAGATTGCCACAAATTACGGTCCTCACCCAGCTGCACCATCGACTGCCTACGTGTTTCATCAGGTCGACACTCCATCTAGTGGGCGGTCGCCAAACACTGCGATTGCCAGTACACGAGGCACTCGAGAACATTTTTTTTCCATCGATCGTCGGTCCGCCGAGATATATTTATAACAGTGGTAGAGCCACGCGGCAGCTTTTGCTGTCGCACGGATGGGCCGGCTCGAACCGGGGTGGTACCACGACCTCACAGAATACCAGCGTGAAGTAGAGGTTTACCTCTGCGTTGCGTTTCGCTTGCTGAGTGCAGGTGGCTGGAGGCCCTTTTTGCTGGAAATGAGGCATTCTATCTTAGTCCCCACGGGTGACAACGCATCTACATTTTGATTTATAATAGAGGATAGATGTAGATGTCTATGGGCCGCAGCAACCACTTACCATCAGGTGGACTGTGTGCTCGTTTGTCATCCTTATCCTATAAAAAAAAAATATATATATATATATGGCCTGTTGACTTCAGCGTTATGCGACAACAACCTTAAGCGTACAATACGGCTAGCAGTTTAGAACTGCGTCTCAGTTCCATGTCATCATTGGCAATACCTACTGGTTAACAACCAGGTTTACACAACTCAGGTTTTTAGGAATACGTGACGAGGAAATCGAGTCGTAATCCTACGAACGCAGCAGTTATAGTCCTCCTTAACTTATTGAGCAGAAAATTTCATCATAAGCTAAATAAAATACTAACTACTGTAACTGTATAGACTTCGTGGCCTAAGCGTCACCGAGTTGGCTGCTACGCCTTAGGACATAAAATTAAAATAGGAGCCGGGGCCAACATTTATTACAAAAAAGAATTCGTTGGTTTCGGCGTCAGGTTGGTTTACACGAAAGATATTTTCTATTTCTCGGACACTAGCTAAATAAAACAATCTAATATTTTTATTTTTTATTAAAATTTAAATTACATAAAATATTCACTAACTAAGACAAAGTTATGATTACAACGTAACAAACACGTCGTAAGTTAAACATCAGACAGTAAGAATATTAACAGTCTTACTGACTACCATTTTTCTTTTAAAAAGTCGTACCATAATAATTTTATGCCGCAACACTATAGGCTGTAACTTATTCATTCAGTTTACACACATCAAGACTGAGTACGTACAATTGTACGTACTACGTACGGAAAACGTTTATTTTAAAATTAAGGACTATTACCCTTCAGTCACATAAAAAACAATATTTATTATACATTAATAATGACGCTAACTTAAAATCGCAATTAATTACAGCAAAAATCTTAAAATCCAGATATAGACAACAGGGCGATTCGTGATCATGGGGCGACAGTAAGGCTCGCCACATACATACGGAATTCCGTTTCGGGATTCCGTTTCGATATTCCGATTCGAGAATCGGAACTGATTCTGATTCCGAACGCACCAAGTTCATATAAAATCTATGATCCGTCACACACGTACGGTAGTTCTCCGTTCGAAATTTTGCGGGCAAAACGTGATTCCGTATGTGTGTCGCCGACCCGTTCGGAATTCCGAAACGGAATCCCGAAACGGAATTCCGTATGTATGTGGCGGGCCTAATAGGGTTAAGTTTGCGCATGTTCCATGTGCATAAAGAAGTAGATGATTCCTATAAAGCAGTGTAATACTCAATCGAAAACTTCGAATGACTGCTGGACCAAAAGGAATGTTTATCGTTGTCGTTTTTCACCATGCGCTTGAAATGCGTTTGTATTTAGAAATTTTAAGTATTTTTAAAATCTATATTAATCGACTAAAGGATAGATATGTTCAACAATCGATAAAATTTATTAAAATAAAAGGAATATGGGGTATTCCCAACAGTCTTACCAAATAGTCTTACAAGTAAGATTGCGAAGATTTCTTACCAAGTAGACCTAACTGGTAAGACCACTGGGAAAGAAAATTTTCAGTAGTCCTACTCTATAAAATAGATGGAATTTTTCATCACTACCTACCTACTTTAGTTTATTTTAGTAAAAATTATTAATTTCACGTAATCGTTTCTTACCCTAATTTGACTGATGTTTGCTTTTTTATGATTAGTAGGAATAGTACTAAGCGAGCATAAACGTTGAACTTGATTACTGAGTTTTGCCTATTGACTACTGGGAATACCCCGAATATTCATGTCAATCACAGTAATTAATTTAATATTTAAAATCGCCTGTAATTGCGGTTGCAAAATTTACTACTAAAATACAATTGACGGCTCCGTAGCGCAGCGGCTTAGCAATAAGTTGCAACGCCAAGGGACGCGGGTTCGAATCCCGCACGGAAAAAGTATTGGAATGGCCTACAAATAATTGTTCCGGGTCTGGATGTTTGTCCTTGTGAAATTTATGTACGTAAACTGCCACGATACAGGAGAAAATCTTAGTGTGGAGGTATCGTTTTAATAAAAGCAAAAACAAAAAAAACAAACAATATAATATATAAATCCAATCCATGACAATTTATATTATATATTAATGCAGATAGTTTTTTTAATGTAAATAAATCCCTTTGTACATTTATTAATGTAAGTGACTCTAAAACACTATGACAACGATGATCAACTTAAAACGCTTTATACATAGATAATACATAACGCATTTTGCCAATTCAATACATAATTAAAGCAAAATGTTAAGATCTAAGTTCAATCTTTCCAATATTATCATATCTATGACCCACATGTCACACAACGCCACACATGCAAAAGGGTAAAAGTTTACTTCCTATAATGTTTTAATATTAATATGTACATAAACTTAGGTACATAGTTAAGAATAGTTAATATTTATATTTAAATTACCAATGCAAAGAAATTTTAATGTCAATGTAAAAACTATCTTCTATAAACTGAACATCTTTTTTCAATAATAAGGTCGCCTTGGGTTGTTCTGAAAGAAAAAAAATCACCGTAAGGATATGAAACAAAAACAATAATAAAACTGTTATATATTTAATTAGGTATCTTAAGAAAGTATTATAGAGCGATAGAAAAAAAATATATGTTGTTTCAATTGATTCAACTCGCAAGGGATGCAGTAATTTTGCATGGTATAAAAAGCTGCTTACTGTACTGCTAGCCTGTTTTTTTTCTACTGAATACCTGACCTTTTCAAATTATAATAACGCGTATTAAATTTAATGTTTCTCCTCCTTATTTATCTATCAAGCAGTAATCCACAAATTATCAGGAGATGACAGCAGCGTCTTCCTACTAACGACTAAAAATAAAAAACTGTGGATGCCAACCCGATTACCAAGCGTGCAACTATGACAAATATCTCTCCTATGAGGCAATCTATGGAGGCCTACATGTTCAGCAGTGGACTTTAATAGGCTGTAACGATAACGGTAAACGTCCAAATCTGCACGTGCGCCTCTCGGCGGATGCAGATCATAGAAAACTTGCCTAGACCGTCAAGCTTGGCAAGCGGAATAACGATCACAGTGACGCACTTCCCGTCGCTTATCCGAGATTTTTTTATTCATAGAAAAAGGGCTTCGTCGCTGATGCGATTATGACGCCCTGGTAGTTACAAAAAATCTTAAATAAAATTATTACTAACAAATATACTTATTTATTTATTACTATTCTATTTATTATACATTTATTACTTTATAATTACTTAATCTCTTTGGTTTTTTTAAAGTCCCGCTGAGTTTTTTGCTGGTTCTTCCTAGGACAGAGGTTTTTTTGCGGATCAGTGGTAAAAGTAAAAAAAAAATACTCTCATTAAGTATTATGTACTGTAAATATATATAGAATTAAAATTATTTTATGCTATTCTTCTATTCTTATTTACTAACAAAGAAAGTTCTTTGCCATCATCTGATAACGGGTCTGATAAAATACTATTACCTACCAAAGGACAAATGTAAATTACAATTTTTTCTTTCTCTTGAGTTCCGGGCACACTCTATCAAAATGTGATTACCGTCGATATTTTTTCATTTCGATTTTATTCAGAGATTGTACGCCTCGTGTAAACGTGATCGTTACACCGCAATCTATCCGAGGTAATATTATAATCTTTCTGACTTTTCCCATAGTTGTTTTTTACGACACTGAACGAAGGGTGATGCATTCTCGTACGCCGCCTTAGCACGTTCAACGTTTAGTTTTATCGAAAAACAGTCCTTTCAAAATGGCTGGATCAAAGGGAAGCTAAAACTTAGTTCCTTTTCTGCCACTGAATTGAAAACCGTTATTTAAACAACATGGCGTCAACTGCTGATCCGATTTTACTGGATGCAATTGCTACTTTTTGAAAACAACAGGAAAAAGAAAAGATTTTTAAGATTTTTACTAGCCTTCAAAGAGTATGTTATAATCTACCTACAAGTAAACCGAAAAAGTGTGAATTAACTTCTGGCAACATCTTTTCACGTGATTTGCGTATATTTTTCAACTCATTAACGGTACTACTGGCAAACTACTAAACTACAAAAACAAAAAACTTTTTTATTCAGTATAGATTATAGATAATACTTATTGAAAATCACTCTTTTGTTCAGTTCACCACTGGTTCGGAAAGAACCTCTGTCCTGGGAAGAAACAGCAAGAAACATAGCGTCCCCGCTTTTTTGAACAAAAAAAAACATTAAAAACACAAAACAAACTTGGTAGCGATCACCTCATTCCCAGGGGTTATTATAATGCATAAATTCCTTAATGTTATAATAACACTTTTTATATAAACCTTGTTTAATAAAGTTTTTGAACTTTGAGGAATTCAAATTATTCATATATATATATATATATATATATATATATATATATATATATTGATCAGTATAGTCACATGTGCTCATATTAAAATTTCTCTGTCCGTAGATGAGCCCAAAAATTTGCGTTCAGATATTTTTACTTAATAATCTTACCAAAGGGTTAGGTCTAAATCGGTACGCCAGCATCATGCGTTTCCTGTAGGCGTCGAACTCATCGTCCTCTGACGACACCATGTCCGACGATGATGCTCCCAGGCCTAAGTTAGCGACAGGCTGGTTTGCTCTGGTAAAAAAAAAAATATTTTATTCAGCACAACCATATTTGCACGAAATAGGAATTTTTCAAGTTAGATAACACATCATTGCACGGAAGAATATCTAAAAGAACTAGCCTAATGTGGATATAAGAACAAACATACCAAATAAGCAAGTGATCACGCCATTTTTGCTTTCTACGTTACGATAGAGCAAAAATGTATTGTGAAATGTTTAACAGTTGTGTGAAAAGCGATTAAATAAAACAAGTTTCGAGAAAGGTTTTAAAA
The DNA here is from genome assembly GCA_033319125.1 of Parnassius glacialis. Taxonomy (NCBI): domain Eukaryota; kingdom Metazoa; phylum Arthropoda; class Insecta; order Lepidoptera; family Papilionidae; genus Parnassius; species Parnassius glacialis. The sequence goes on along the minus strand of JAVANC010000028.1, from coordinate 27,170,102 downwards.
AGTCAGTACAGTAGGAATAATAAAAAAAACTTTGAGGACAAAATATGTTAAAATTATATTTAGTCCGTCCTAACAAATCTATACACTTAGCATGGAGTATAGAGTAGAAGGAGGACCATCTCTGTATATGAATATGTGTCCATATTCACATGCATAGAATAAATTTAAAAAAAGCACCAAAAGTAATTAGAATAAGATGGAGAAATAAACAAGGACCGACCAATCTGCTTGGTTTTGTACTACGTAAATAGTTGAGGTTTTGTATACTGGCATTTTACTAACTACTCGTCATGAATTTTTTTAAATATTTGAATTCAGCTGACGTCACTCCGTCTACAACAACAGCTATATTCATATCGTAGTTTTTCAGACGCCAGCGCTGTTGTGGTAGGTTTTGAAACCTCTATTTTCAGTATACAGTTGGACACTTTTTCAATTTCCCCCCCCCCCCCCCCCCCATGAGATGGTTCTCCTTCTACTCTATACTCCATGACCCATAGATAAAAAGTGTGAAATAATGTGTCTGTAATATCGAAATAATTTCTTTCAAAAATGTTGTTTATCTGTCTGTCTGGGTTATACTTTAGAATGGCTAAACTGATTGTTATGAAACTTCATGAAAGATAGAGCAATGTCAATAGTGATATAAATTATGTTTTACCCGAAAAACATACCAGATTTTTTGTGAAATTCAAAAATTGAAAATAAATAAAATATAGGAAAAAAATTATCGGAATAAACTATTTTGTTTCTTATTTTACACAAAAAAAAATGAGCCTAATATACACTTTCTCTTCTATCTCTTAGTTTTGATGCAAAAGCTGTTTTTAACATTTTTTTACTGATATATCGTTTTACATAACAAAACCTCTATTAGGTGAAATTAATAGGTGTTCAATTATTTCCCATGCCGCACATATATTTCAAAATAGTAGCTTAAAATTAAGTTGTGATTTTTCGATAATCGAACTACTTATCCAAAGACCACTAATAAAGATATGCTAATGTTCTACGCCAAGGTTTCCCAACCTTTATGTTGACCAGGGATCACTTTGTTTTTTTTTTGTAGTTAGCAGGGACCACAAGATGAAAGAAAGAAACTGTTTAATCTAACAATAAATTATAATCACAACTTCTGAATAGAAGCATTCATTAACAGTATTATTTGTGTTTTATTGTAAAAGCTAGTAGACACTAACTAACGTGACGCGCGGTGTTGCACTGCCTGCGTGACGAGAAAATAATAAATGTGTTATTTAAAACAATTAGGTAGGTAAAATATTTAAATCTTTCGCAGACCATATTTAAGCTCTTGTGATCCGTGGAACACTGGTTGGGAATCACTGTTCTCTACGCGGATGAAGCGGGTAAAAGCTAGTTATAAATAATTTTAAATATTTATGAACATGATAAGATTATAACTAAAAATACATTTCAACAACATACGGAACATACGGGCGACTTGAAATTAATGAGATTACATTTGCTGCTATATTCTAAATTATAAATACACTACACGTATATGCTGCCGAGATTTAAATGTAAAAGAAAAACAATAATTAAATAAAAGTATGAAACCTTGCCAGCCACATAAACAATTCTCTTTGCGAAGAGCAACAGAAAGTTAAGTATAATGTTAATAATGATTTTAAATAAAACTTACTTATTAATGGGTTCTACAATACCAGATCCTTCGGCTCCGAGTCCTTGACCCTCGTTCCAGCCTAGCTTTTGCAGCATTTTAAAACCTTAGAAAGAGAAATGGTTGCATTCAATATAATATTGCAAAAAAATGTTGACAGATATTTTTATATTTTTTTAAAGAAGAAAATATTTTAACACAAACGTGTACGTGCCAAAAATATACGCGTAGGTCAATTTATAAATGAAGATGAATGAATGTATGAGCGAATAAAAAGGTTAGGAAGGAATTGGTAAACACGGTTAGGTGTATTTTGTAAAAGGAAGCTAAAAAAATAATTAGTGTAGAATTTTTTTAATGTCTACGCCTGGTATTCTCTAAAATATTACAACTTAGTTCCATTTTAGGTGACGTACAACAAACATTTAATTATTTAGGATAAGGCGATACTGTTTGAAGTCACTTACCAACATTGTCCTCTTTCAATTTGAATTCTTTGTAATCGCTCAGATCTGGTTCTTTGCCACTCTTAATTGCTGAGTACTTTTCCATAAATCTGAAATAATTTTATGTCAATGGTTATTACATTGAATTTATGAACCACATACTAAAGGACATCCAGAACATAATTTTTTATCGGACATTTTTTTAATAGTAATATGTGTTATTGAATTTAAAAAAAGCATTATGCTTGTTTATTAGTGTTTCCTCTTTCTAATCATGTGCCTTCCATAACATATTAGTGCGATGTAAAATAATATGTTTATTTTAAGCCTTACTAAATGTAACCATTTATAAAAATGTAAAAAAACTATAAAAATGTTTAGAATAGGAAACCGTAATTTTGATCAACACCAATAATATTAATTACTAAATAATATTTAGATATTATAATGAAAGGAATAATTATCTTAAATTTAAATTGGCTAAAACTAGAAAAACATGACTAAGTGCATAATTTTTTAAAACACAATCGTGTAAAAATAATTTTTCTTAAAATGGTTAAAATACATCAATAATATATTGAAAACAAACGGAACAATGATGTTTTAAAATAACTTTTACTCTGCACTTGCAAGCCCCATGCCTACTTAGTCTTACTTCTAAGCTTTATTCAAGCCTAAATTGAATAAAATAGTTACGATTGACTTATTAACGTATTTACCTTTGTTTAAATAAATATTTAGAAAATGTAAGACCAACTATTCTACACGGAATTAGCGGACTCAATCTATTACCACCTCGATTAAAAGTATCCAAATGTTCTCTTTAACAAAAAAAGTGAATATTTAACTCGAGTACTTACAATAGAGTATATAGTGTTGGGAATGAGGGTAAAAAAAATGAAGGTAGAATGATAATCTCCCACATGTTTTAGCAGTATAAGGTATCGCACAGGCGACTAAAAGGCATCAGTCTGTAATTCTAAGAGTCCCACTGTCGTTACTATGCCCGTTGGTATTAGGCAAGGAAGGTCGTGTTGCTGAGAGGCTGCTTTGCGTTACATTGAGATGGGTAATGATGCTGTTGGTTTGCATATTTTGGTGTTATCATGTAATTGGGGTCCTGATAGTAAGCAGGGTTTCTTACAGAGTAGTGTTCTTTTATTTAAATACTTTTGGAATCATTTCTAACATCAGAAGTGGAATAGTTTCTAAAAACAGACTATAATTTTATTCGTAACAACTTACTTTTTCAATTCTTCAGGCGGCAAAAAGTCACCAATATGATGTTTTCCAGCGGCTTGTTTAGTGAGCTCATTCGCCCATTTCTCAGTTGCGTTCATCTCCTTAGCGCGCAATCTAAAACAGCACGGAAACAAAATTTCACAACACTAGTAGGTATGATAATTATTTCAAAAGTGAATGTGTGTCTATGTGCCATTAATGTTCTCTTGAATAAAACAACAAAAACTGGAAGTAAAGCTAACTGGTGAAACTAAAGCAGTAATTTCCGCTCGACATTGCTAACTCGTTATGAAACTGTTACCATCAAACCGCCTGCCAAGTATGGCCATTGTGGTGTGGAATCTTCCATAATTTCAGAATAATCCATGGTACCTCAAGGGCTAAGAGCTCGCTATAAATTTCACAGTACATGAGCAACCCAAGTTCGATCTTCGCCAGCACCAATAAAATTGTTAATTGCAATTTTAAGTGCTGATTTACCATGTGCTCGGAAGCGAAGAAAAACATCGTAAGGGGACCTGCATCTCTGATACCCCGTTTACACTCTCGCGCGAGCGGCGAGGCGAGTCGCGAGGCGAGTTATGAGGCGCGAGTGTAAACGCTAGCTCGTGGCTCGCCTCGCAGCTCGCCTCGCCTCGCCCCTCGCGGCGCTCGCGTCGGAGGCGGTTTTTTGGGCACGAGGTATAGGGCCTCGCGAGAGACGCGAGCGTGCTGTTTACACTCGCGCTCGTTTCAGTTGGTTTACGGCGCCCTTCCAAACATTCGAATTGCTTTTGTTTTAAAATTACAATTGAAACAAAATAATATTATTTAATCTTGCACAATAGGTACTAGCAATTTATATAAAATTATGAAACTGAAAAGGTTCTGTTACGATGAATTGATATCATCCACCATATTCTTCCTCAACGACGTATTTTTTTTTAATTTCCTTCTTTTTGAAATGGTCAAGAATCGATAAATACTTATTAAGGCAAGAGTTGATGCCGCTATTATTTCGACGTCTTCCATCGTTTCTGGCTCAACGCAAACTGAACGCATCGCGAGAGTGTAAACAGGCACTCGTTACCTAGCAACAACACGCGAGCTGCGAAGCGAGGTACGAGGCGAGGCGCGAGGCTCTAAACTCGGTATGAGAAATAAGAAATAAGTTTTTCGAAGACATAAGAAGTTCGCCAGCACGCATTGAAGCAGCGCGTCGGACATTTCCTTGCCTCCTAAAATCCTCTCAGAAATGAGAGGCCTATTCCCAGCTATAGGATGTATACAGGGTTATTTTGCAGTAGCCGTTAAAATTTGCAGAGACGGTTCAGAATATGTTATATAAGCAAATGATGAATAAAAATAAATTTAAAAAAAACTCAAACATTCTGACCTTTTTATCTTTTAAATTCAAAATGCGTGGTAATACATTCTTTTCACTGATTGTCATTCATAAATATCTAATACTTATTATTTTACTACGCATGCACACATTCGCAAGGTCAATCGGTCAGTTCGGTCGGTTTTTGAAAGAAAAATAATCGGTTTGGTTAATTCTCTTTCAAAAACGTGAATTACGCTCTTCAGTGTACGATTCAGCACACTGAGGAGCGTACGTTCGTGTAGTTATTGCCAATAAACCAAATTCAATTTGGGATAATCCTATATTATAAACGTGAAAGTTTGTGAGGATGTATGGATGTTTGTTACTCTACCACGCAAAAACTACCGAATGTATTTTAATGAAACTACAATAATATGTATACACCAGAATAACATATAGGCTGTAATTAAAAAAGATATTTTGTAAATTGGGCAAAATATAACGATAAGTGTTAAATAAGTTGGAAAAAAATCTGTCATCTGCGAGCTATTTGCGGTGCAAAAACTGTAGGAGTTAAACAAATATAATGTATGGTGGAATTGTTTCTCCTTAATAGTTCTACAAGAGTCCGCGACAGTATATATCTATATTTTATGTGTAAGCCATTATTACCAAAATAGTTAACCATAAATACAATAAAATTTGATACTTTATTCCCAATGCACATTTTGCAGTAACAAAAGGATATTATCAAAATAAATACTTTATTCGTTTCTGATGATCAAATTAGGTAAACTTTGTCTTTTAAACCACGTGTTTTAAGTTAGTTAAGTTTTTAGTGTTTGTTGTTTGTTAAGTCCTGGGGAAGGAAATAGGATAGCTTTCATCACGGCAATCATCCCTAAAGAGGGTGATGAAATTTATTACTATGAATGGTTTAAAGTATAATACCTACGCGGACGAAGTCGCGGGCAACAGCTAGTTACAAATAGTATTTTCAATAATTAAAAATTAAAAATTTTGTACAGCGACTTCAATATAGGTTATTTAAGAATAACTCAATAACCATTGGTCTGACTTTGATCAAATTCATATGGGACCACACGAGAACTATCAGCTTTCATATAAAAAAAGAATCAACGAAATCGGTTTGCCCAGTACAAAGTTATGAGGTAACACACAAAAAAAAACACTCTCTCCTTTTTGGAAGTCGACAGAAAACTGCAATAACGGTATATCATTATTTATATATTTGAACTAAAGATTAAAATTTGGCTACTCTGAAAAATAACCCTGTATAATATATGCTGTAACTTTTTAAGTTTTTTAACCATGCCTAGCAGTGAACTGTTACGGACTGATAAAGAGGAAGTATTTTGTTATAAAAACAGGTAACAAGACTGTTCCTTGCACATTTACCTGTGCTCCCAAGTGCCATCAGAGGTGTCTTCATCACTATCATATTCATATTTGTGTTTGCCTGCTGCTGCCAACCGTTCTACTTCCTGTCTCTTTTTCAGCATGTCCTTTAAAAATTAAAATTATTGTTATCCAAAGAGATGTCAAGTAAAATGAATGTTGGTCGACTATTACTCGTTAACTTGTCAAGTCTACTTAGCTGTGATAGTTTTCCTTTCAACTTATTATGTACACTGCTATCGTGAATACTTTTCACATGTCCCGAAAACAGCGGTTTCGTTGGTAGAGGGGGGAGACACATGACTCTAATAAAATACTACTTTAAAACTAAATATTTCGCAAAGGGAACCATTGAAACGAAAAAATGTTGTTCTATACTCCTAATATTTTTGAAAGACCTATCAAACTTCATCCCACACGATGGAATAGACGGGTAAAAAATGTCACCTGTATGAGAGTTAACCAAAATAAAAGTCAGTGTGTTGGCGTGATTAATATCTGTAACTATGCCAAATTATAGCTTTGAAGCACATAGGGTATCTGAGTAAAACCGCGAACGGACGGACATTGCGAAACTATAAAGGTGCCTTTTTGTTTTACTACGGAACACTAAAAGTGCTTATTCAGACTTGCATAAGGTAGGGTACCACTATTTTTTTTTATTATATAGGTATATAGAAGTTATTTTTATGATTTCATGATTTTTAGATGCATTTAAAAAAGTTTTGGGAGTCATCTATTAAATAAATAAATTAAATTTCTAAGAACACTCCGTTATATAAAACATTCTTATCTTAAAAATGTAATTTATATCAAAAGAATAAATATCCTGTAGTGAAAAAGTGATGACGCTGTAATACATTACGACAGATGGACAGAACGAAATTGTGGACCCTGAAGCCATATCGTGTAATTTATATTATTAATTACATTTGACACATACCTGATACAAAAGGTTTAACTTGAAATTATCCTCGCATTTCTTCCAGTCCTCGGCACTTAGATTGGTGGTGCCATAATTAGTCATCGCGTACTGCATCAATGCCGGATTGTTGCGATTGACGTTGGTCAATCTTATACCGTCCTCGTCAACTTTTGCTAGTTTTGTACCTTAGAACATTTTTAAAATAAATAAAATATGTAAACATTACATGCAAAGTCCAAAATATACTAGGGAGGTCTGAAAAGAATCTTAACTTTTTGTCAGAAGAACCAAAAGAAAACAATTTCTTTTTGTATGGAAAATGGCCCACCACAAACTGTGGCGTAACTTAATGAAATACATGTCGATTTATTCCTTATAATCTATAGTTTTACCGTATCTAATGGGAATACTGAGAAATTAAGAATTAAAATATGAATATCACAATAACCTAAAAACAAACTAAAAGCGATTGTCTAGTGGTTTTCACCGGTAGTATAAGTTAAAATAGTGCACTGGTCAATAATTAATAACATAAAACTAAAGTTGTGGTTACATTCAGCATTTGTAGGTACTTTACGATTGATAGAAAATCCTTTTAGTAGTTCGTTCTTCGTTACACGCATTTTTTTTTTCATATTACATTAGCCAACACGAATATCAAAACAACTTTTTCTTTCAGATTTCATGATTCCGAATTAGATTTTCATAAAATCTTTAAGCCATTTACTATAATAAATGAGTATCTTTTTTAAGTGTAATAAAATTAAGTTACGTTAAAATTTCTAGTGGGCCCACAACGATTGTCTCCTTTCAGCCATTTCGGACGCGTAGTTTCTATTTGACAGTCGTTTGAGCGAGTCGGTGCGAGTGTTTTTGTGAAAATGGAAAAAATTGAGTATCGAGCTATCATTAAATTTTTGTTTTTGAAAGACAATAATGCCGACCCAAATCAAAGATGAGTAGGACTCTGTGGGGACTCTGCACCATCATTTACCACAGTGAAATTTTGGGCAACTGAATTTAAACGTGCCCGTGAGAGCTTGGGAGACGATGAACGTTCGGGACGTCCAAAAACTGCAATTACTGACGACAACATCGCTAAAGTTCCACAAATGGTGCTAGACGATCGCCGAATTAAAGTGAGAGAGATAGTAGAGGCTATGAAAGTTTCTAAAGTACGTTTTTGTCACACATTAAATCAAGATTTAGGCATTGAGAAAACTGTCAGCGCGTCGGGTGCCGCATTTACTCACGTTAGACCAAAAACGTGTTCGAATGAACATTTCCAACGCTCTGCTGGCGCAGTTTAGGCGCAATAAATCCGCGTTTTGACGCCGATTAAATACTGTGGATGAAACTTGGATAGACCATTATACACCCGACACAAAAATACAGTCAAAACAGTGGACTGCAAAGGGGGAACCAGCTCCAAAAAGACAAAAACTGTTTTTTTCGTCTGGGAAAGTGATGGCGACTGTTTTTTGGGATAGTCATAGCGTTCTCTTAAACAATTATCTTCAAAAAGGAAAAACCATCACAGGAGCATACTAGGCATCATTAATTGACAAACTGAAAGCAGAATTTGCAGAAAAGCGGCCACATTTGCGGAAAAACAAAATCTTGTTTCACCATGACCATGCCCTTATGATATGCCTGATCTAGCCCAAGCGACTTCTTTTTTGTTTCCTCGTGTAAAAATTGCGCTCGGAGGACGGAGATTTTCGTCAAATGAGGAGGCAATCACCTTCGTGAACAATTATTAAGCAGGGAAAAACGCCGAGCACTACTGGACACGGGTTAATGAGATGAGAGCATACCCTGGGAGAAGTGTGTAGAGTTACAAGGAGATAGTCTCCTTGTAACTCTACACAGTAGAAAAATAAAAATAAAATTTAAGAAAAAATGTCTTGTATTTTTGTTAGGTCAGAATTTTTTCAGATTCACGTATTATTATTTTTATATAGGATAAGGGTGACAAACGAGCACACAGTCCACCTGATGGTAAGTGGTTTGCCCATAGACATCTACATCTATCCTCTATTACAAATCAAAATGTAGATGCGTTGTCACCCGTGAGGACTAAGATGGAATGCCTCATTTCCAGTAAAAAGGGCCTCCGGCCACCTGCACTCACCAAGCGAAACGCAGAGGTAAACCTCTACTTCACGCTGGTTTTCTGTGAGGTCGTGGTACCACCCCGGTTCGAGCCGGCCCATCCGTGCGACAGCAAAAGCTGCCGCGTGGCTCTACCACTGTTAAAACGTATTATGCCTACTCTAATACCAATGAAATGCAAAAATACACTATGCATGTATTAAAAAGATACCTGAAATACTGTATAGTACAAAGATCAATAAGAATCGTAACAAGTACGTAATATTCCGAAGTAAAATGATTTGCTGTTGTTCGGATGAATAACATAGCAAAATTGATCTCAAATAGAGTATTAAATAAAAAAAAACGTTTTTTTTTATTTAATACTCTATTTGAGAATACTCTATTCGAGTGCTTTATTCATTTGAGGATTTAAGCATAAAGAATTTAGTCCCCAGATAGCAAATTGAAACATTGTTTTTTGCTTTAAACATTCTATTATCATTACTGGTTATTAGATAAGCATAATCTATTGCCAATAATAAATTGAAACTATATCTTTAAATCCACACACAGAAAGAAACATAAGCGACTTTTTTATTATTAGGTCCCTAAATATGAAATTGGCGTTTTATACGGAAAAAATAAAACGAATTTTTTTTAATGCAATTATACGTTTAATCAATCGAGTGTGTATCGCTATTATCTATGCACTTTCGCCATTTTATAGGTATATATAATTGATCCTTGTGCTGAAAAAATTGTGGGAGCGAGAATCAATAAAATCTTTGAAGGCGGTTTTGACTCCCTCATAGGAATTTTAATTTTCTTGCAAGAAATTGTCCAAATTCCGGAAATAGTAGTAATTTATCTAGAGTAAGGTCCGGGGTTTATGGTAGGTGTCGGAGACATTACAATCGCAGCTCCTCTAATTTAGCGACAGTCTGTTGGGCAATGTGTGGTCTAGTTTTGTCCTGAAGCAGCAGTAGGCTAGAGCAATTGACCAGTCTCGGTTGTTTGACGGCTAGCTTTTCCATCATGGTATGCAATTGTTGACAATACAGATATACCGTAATCGTCTGGTCAGATCTTAGGAAGCTATAGTGGATGACAGCACTGGTCCACCAGACACTTACCTTTCTGAGTCAGCTTTATTTATTGAATCAGGGTGTCAAATGGGCACACAGTCCACTTGATGCTAAGTGGATGCTGTGGCCCATAGACATCTACATTTATCCCCATCAAAATGAAGATTCGTTGTCACCCCTGAGGGCTAAAATGGAATGCCTCTTTCCAGTAAAAAGGGTCTTCGGTTCTCTACACTCAACATACGAAGCACAGCAGCATTAAGCTGTTATTTTACGCTGGTATTCTGTGAGAACCGACCCATTCGTGCAACAACCATAATATAGCTCTGTCGCTCTAGCACGTATACGTTAACTTACGCTTGGGGCAGGATTTGGCCGGTTCTTCTGGGTTCGAAAACGGAATCGAAAACGTTCAACCATTTGGTTGAACGTTTTCGATTATCGTACATGATCCATTTTTTATCACAAATAACAATAACAAATTCAAATTGCCCTCGTTATTGTGACGGTTGAGAAATATATATGAAGCAGCACTCGACGCGTGTTTGTTAGTGTGTTTCAATCAATTCATGCGACACCCATTTTTCGAGCTTTTTCACTTTTCCAATTTGGTTTCAGTGAATTAAAATTGTTATATCACTCACCTCTGACGTGGTTTGCAATGGATCTGCTTCCATGATCACTTTTAACTCTTCATTGTTTGTTCTCTCTAGGTCAAAATTTCCAGAACGAAAACGTTGGAACTAACAAAATACAGTGATATTTTTTACAGTAGCTTCCCCATACACATCATTAATCCTTCGAGCTGTTTCCGCAGCGCTGGTGCCACGATGGATGGAACTCATATACGTAAATAACGCGATTTTTCCATATTGTAAACAGAACGATGTCACAGACAATTCAAATGGCGCGAAAACAAATGAATCACTAAATTCGAAACACAAATACACGAGCCCAAATTTGCAATAAATTTGAATTTGGAATTCCAAACTAAACGCCAGATATTTGAGAGTGGCCAGTTCAACAAAACGCCAATTTCATACGTAAGGACCTAATATACCATTTATTGATGACTGTCAATATTTCCAATACTCTATAGCATAGTCACAGGACTTGTGAACTAAAAGCAAAGAAATCTCTAAAATATTTTTATAATTTATTTAATGGAAACACATTTTCTTACAATAAATTGTAAATATCGAGATTGCATGCATTTCATTTTATTATGGAGTAATCTTCATTAAATAAATATATGAAAGGTAAACTTCATATACCCCATTTAGACTCTCGCCTCGCGCCTCGCCTCGTACCTCGCCTCGCAGCTCGCGTGTTGTTGCGAGGTAACGAGCTAACGAGTGCCTGTTTACACTCTCGCGATGCGTTCAGTTTGCGTTGAGCCAGTAACAATGGAAGACGTCGAAATAATAGCGGCATCAACTCTTGCCTTAATAAGTATTTATCTATTCTTGACCATTTCAAAAAGAAGGAAGGAAGGAAGATTTTTTGATGTGGTAGAGCCATGCTACAGCTATATTACTGGTATAGTTGTAGCACGAATGGGTCGGCTCGACCGGGGAAGGACCACGCTCTCACAGAATACCAGCGTAAAATAACAGCTTAATGCTGCTGTGTTTCGTATGTTGAGTGTAGGAGAACCGGAGACCCTTTTTACTGGAAAAGAGGCATTCCATCTTAGTCCTCACGGGGGCAACGCATCTGCATTTTGATTCGTAATCGAGGATAGATGCAGATGTCTATGGGCCACAGCAACCACTTACCATCAGGTGGACTGTGTGCTCGTTTGTCACCCTTATCCTATATAAAAAAAGGAAATTAAAACATGTCATAGATTTTTTCAAAGATTTCATAGATTGCTTTTTTCTTCGTAGGTGTTGACGAAAGTTAGCCATAAGCGCATTCTTTTTTACTTTGAGCTCTGCTAGCGGTCTGCACATAACCTCGGAAATTATATTCCACGCATCATTTACTTTTTGGGTATTTATATGCACATAACATGTTTTGGATCCCAAATTATTCGCTCAGCCTAATAGAGTTCCAAGAACTGCAACGTTTCTTCTTGGGACCAGTCCATTTTTAATTGATATCGAACGTGTAAACCCAACAAAACAACACAACCTGCACGGAAGGTGCCGTAAACAAACTGAAACGAGAGCGCGAGTGTAAACACCACGCTCGCGTCCCTCGCGAGGCCCTTTGCCTCGTGCCCAAAAAACCGCCTCCGACGCGAGCGCCGCGAGAGGCGAGGCGAGGCGAGCTGCAAGGCGAGGCGAGCTGCAAGGCGAGCCACGAGCTAGCGTTTACACTCGCGCCTCCTGGCTCGCCCCGCGACTCGTCTCGCCGCTCGCGCGAGAGTGTAAATGGGGTAATAGAATTATTACCCAGTAGAAACGCAGTATAGTACAAAACACGAGCCTTAAAGTTACGCAAGGTCATTATGTTAGTGGGCGCGAGTCAAATGTGCCTACGCCTACGCTTGTCGCACGCACGCATACACGCCATTCAGTGATACTAGTTTCTGGCGTTTGCAATCACATTGTGCAAATCACTATTTTACTGATTAATTTAAAATAATCAATATAATAAAGATTACATATTACGTACTAAGACGTATTTTATGAGAATATAAAATGGAATAATATAAACTCGATAATGATGGTACTAACATACCTTTATTGTACATATTTTAATGGTGCAAAAATGCAAACGTAAGAAAATTTAAGAATATTATTAATTACAATTAATTTGCTCGAATACAATAAGCACATCGTGTAATGTTTAATTTTAACCGACTTCAAAAAAGGAAGAGGTTCTCAATTCAGTGTATTTTTTTATTTTTTTACCTTAGAATTCCATAATTTCTAAACCGATTTAGATTTTTTATTTGAAAGGATATACACACAGATTTATCCAATATACACGCTGAAATTTTAATGGTTGTTTTCCCGAAAACAAATGATTTTGTCTTGGTAGTACAATAGATTTATTAAAATAAAAATTATTAGCATGCAAAAATGGCAGATTTACAATTGAGTTCCCTGGACGTAACGTAGTGTTACGTCTATCACACGCGCTACCGCGCGCTGCCTACGCAGTGAAGGGCCATAAATACATGTTCAGAGCATGAACTCTCGAACGTAGTGATACGACGTAAACTAGTCTGGACGCCCGACTAGCTCATAAAATATTACTTTTTTAATTGTAATATTTTTTATTTTAATAAATTGACTCTACTATCGAGACAGTATAATTTGGCTGCGGGAAAACAACTACTAAAATTTCAACATGTATATACAAATTGATCTAGAATCGTCTTAGAAATCAGTGTACATGCATAATTGATAACCTCTCCTTTTTAGGAGTCGGTTAAAATAGACTATGTTTGGGTGTTAAGTGACATCAGGAAAATGTTTGGGTGTAAAGTGACATCTGGTTAGTAAAGGCGTTCTTATTAATAATCTCTTGATGTTGTCAATAAAAAAAGTTTTTATTCTATACTCTAAAACGTCGACTTAGTCAATAAACAAAGGGAGTTTTGGCGGGAAATTGATCGGCGGCGGTTTGCTGCTCCTGTATTATTGTTTAAATAATGGTTCGAAGTAGACTTTGATATGTAAAAGTGGTGCGATTTGTGTCTGTCTGATGTCTGCGCATGTGAACTATTAGTGGAAACAGTAAAACAAGTGCTCTGATGGTGATGTGATTCTCAAAATAAGGTGTCTGTCTTCTTAGACGCCTTGAGATACCATCGCCAACCGTCAGCCGTCTGCTGGCTCAAGTTGCCGTCAAAATATCCCTAGGGCTGCACAATGTGATGCATCAACATATTGTAAAGCAATATAATATGAAGGATAATTATTATAATATATTGTAACTTCAGGCTCAGAAGGGCTAGATCCCAGAGCCGTAAAGCCAGTTATTAAGAAGACAATAAACAAAGCAATTAATATATAATAGTTGCGTTAAAATGGCGTCGACGGATCGCGATCAGCTGATTATTCCGTATTAGTTTTAAATAGGTACCCATTGTTAATATTATGTTAATACTTAGAGAAGTAGGTATCTATATAAAAACATTTGAATTTTACACAGAGCGTTACGATTAAACGTTTTAAACACAAATAGGAAATAAATAGTTTTAAAAGAAAATTGTGATTTTTTCCCCCACAACTAGTAACATTTGTGTTAGGATAGCTTCGGTAAGTATCTTTTTAGTTTTACGTACTTATAATGAATTATATGTATGAACTTATATATTAAATGTAATACCATCACTTTTTTAATGTTTATCATCATTGTTGTGACAATATTTTACAACATAAACGGTAATTATTACAATTTTTCGCGAGCTCTTCTCCGTAATGCCACATCCACACGCTTGACAAACAACGGCGAACAGCATACACCAAACAGCAATCACGAACGTGTGGATGGCTGTTTTCCTGTTTGTTTGTTTGTTTGTATGTGAATGCCAGTGATCGACGTTGGTGTCGGTTTTTGTGCACCGATCAAAGGGTGTTCGACAAACGTGTTTGCTTTGTAATCCACACGTTTGGCAATCAGTCAGTAGTACGCGCGAGCTTGCGGCTTGCGGGCGGCGGAAGGAGTTACTAGTGGCTATTATTATTATGCTCTACGCCAATGTTACCAATCCGAAATTTGTCTCGGAGGTAAATATGATTTCAGAAGTTGAGTTTTCTACCAATTCTACTTCGAAAAGTTAGTAGATCTACCACCTATATTTTTTTTAAGTTTTCTAGAGACCTCCGAATATTAATGTGATTGACTCCTAATAAATGTTTCTATTGGGTAACAAATATTTTACCTCGTTTTATAAGGAGCCCCGTGTGAAAGCAGAATCATTGATCATCAATTCCCAATATAAAATCCGAAAAAATTATATAAGATTAGTATATCCTATATATCGATAAGTTTAGTATATCCTGATTTAATAGTTTTTAGACTTTCGTAGTTACACAACAAGGAATCCTTATAGTTTCGCCATGTCCGTCCGTCCGTCTGTCCGCGGTTTTGCTCAGACCCTAGGTGTTACAAATCTGTAATTTGCATAGATATAGTATACATTAGATTGGCAATGGCGTGATTAGGGTGAGACCAAAAACGAAATGTACCCGTGTGAGTGAAATGTGCATGTGTGCGACAACAATAGTGCTGCGCCATGTATCAACTTCAATTCTCGATACAGAACGCTGTGTCTGCGTCATAAAATGAATATTATTATGTTTGAGGGCATAAAAATAAAACTACAAACAAAAAATTTGTGATTTTTATTTTCCACCAAAACTAACGAATATATTGTAAAAATGTCGTAAGCTCTCCTTAAGAGGTATTTTGCAATTTTGCTTCAGACTTCAATCTAATAATAAAATAAGTTTCGATTATTAATTTAATAATTAAGTGTTTATGGTTTAATAGTGCTGGCGAATCGTACATATGTATGTCAAGTGTGTTAAAAAAATTGCAGGACACAAAGCATTCGTATACTAATTTTTTAAACAAATTTTCGTATACAATTTTCCTTTCATATATTTTCGGAAAACTCGTTCAGAACAAATACCTATCTCATAAACTTTTTCGTAATCACCCTTTCGATGAGATGCTGCACCAAATCGTTTGAACTAGATGCTATTACAGCACTAATGTTATTTTGAAGTGAGGGAAGCCTTTCTAGGTTTTTAATCACAATAAAAAAGTGGAAAAGTTGTATCAACTTTTCCACTTTTTTATTAGCCCGTTTTTTGTGCTCTTACATTTTTCAGTTTTTTTTTGTTTCATATCTAATCCTCCCTCTTCGAAGCATACTAATAGTTTTCTTCATTTTTTTTTCTTTCTCGGGCAATTGTCTATAACAGAAACGTTTGCAATTGAGCTACTTTGTACTGGCAATATATTTCTGTGGACACATGACGATGCTTTGCGTACCGGCTTCAATACAACCTACAAACAAATATAATTAGTGTATACATTATGTGCTTATCTATGATTAAAATAATAAAATACAACCCTTTTACCTATTTCTGCAACTAAACAGCAGTGCTTACACTACCGCTAAACAGTAGTGCTTACTGCCGCGTTTTAGTCATTTGAGTTTAGAGAGCCTTTATAATTATAAGTTGTAAGACATTTTATCTTAGTCCTCAGGGGTGAAAACAGATTCTTTTTTATAGAATTAGGGTGACAAACGAGCACACAGTCCACATGATGGTAAGTGGTTGCTGTGGCCCATAGACATCTCCATCTATCTTCGTTTGCGAATTAAAATGCAGATGCGTTGTCAGCAGTTAGGACTAAGATAGAATGCCTCTTTTCCAGTAAAAAGGGTCTCCGGTTCTCCACACTCATCATACAAAACACAGCAGCATTAAGCTACTATTTTACGCTGGTATTCTGTGAGAGCGTGGTCCTTCCCCGGTCGAGCCGACCCATTCATGCTACAACTATACTATTGCTTTAGCTGCAGCATGGCTCTACCACGTAAAAAATTTGTAACTTTCTTTGTTTGAAGATGACTGTAGGTGACCAAGTACTGCAGTAGCCATTTATTATCAAGTGATACTGTAAGTTCCTTTGTTACTTTCGTTTTATAAAAAAATATACACCACATGGATGACAACAACAAGTTGTAAATATTTGAACTAGCGCAAACGAAATGAACATATGTACAGTAAAATATATAATTAAGAAAATACGCACGGGCATAAATAATGTGGGTATTGGTCCAAAATGCAGCTTTACTCTTTGTGCACTTCTATGAGAAAAACATTTTTGTTCAAAGTGCTTGCTACATGTAGTTGAATTTTTTTGGAAACCCATCCTTCTCTATTTATCATTTTTAACCATTTTTGTTTAACCTGAATATTTTTTGGAAATCTGAAACATTATAAGAGTTTAAATCATCTCATTAAAGTATTTACAATAATGCGTATGTATTTATTTTTACGAAACACTAGAACGTTAAAACAGAAAATTAAAAAAAAAACTAAGTCAAAAAGAGGCTGCATCCAAGGATATGACTTTGCCTCTTATAAACATATTATCGATAAGATGATATTGATAGGTCAATCCCTAAAAAAATTTGATCAGAAATAGCGGGAATTCACGTATTTGTTATTATTTTTAATATAATTCTCACGCATTTAGAGCATTATCGTAATAAAATGCGATATTTTTCCCTATCCATTTGTGTATAAAACATTTGTATTAGTTCTGAAATATTGAATTTAGAGTGCTAAATAGTTTAATTGTACTTACATGTAAAAATGTGTAATTTTGTGGATTTTCTTTTCTCGATGGACTGCATTCAGGTATGGCACATGTCACCATATTTAATCACACCTTTTAAATACTTATTAATACTTCAAAATCAAAAATATCGCGAAAATAAGCGGAATTTGTTTCGTTAACCATTGACGTCAGGCTGATACAGGCTGATAGCTTGTACGTGTATGGTCCAGCCATTCTATCTCGTTCTAACGTTAGCATATGCTATGCCCTTTCTCTTTTACATTGCCAATCTAAGTATATACTAAATCTATGGTAATTTGGCACAGTTACAAATATTAATCACGCCTAGAAAACTGTGAAATAAAATCTTAAAGGATTGTGAAGTGCCGATACGCGACGCGAATAGGTATTTTCAAAAATGCTATCTGTTTCATAACGCACGCTCTGCCTCTGCCTCCCGCCGGGATCATCACAAATACAACATATTACACTAATTCTTACGCACACTACGATACCAGCAGGAGGAGCGTTCATTCATTCATAGCCTATATTTGCGTACATTTACGACAAGTTACATAATGAATTTGTTTGTGTTACTTTGCAATTTTATTACATTGCATAGTCTATGTAGACGTGGGGACTTGCTACATATAACTTATAGAAGTGGGCTGTTATTTTTTTATGTAAGTATCTACCTATATACTATGTGAGTGATTATAAGATATGTATTACATTCAATCAACTAAAATAATTTTATACATTTTAGAATAGAAGAGAAAGATTAGAGACAAAACTAAAAATATGCAATTTGCTTCGTAAATCGAAAGGACGGGCAACAGGTAAGTAGGCGTACTTACTTACTCACTTACTTATAATAAATTATACATACTTTGATCGCGTATCTTACCACCTTACATATTATAGTATGTACATTGGTTGACTGGTAGGAGATAGACAGAAATTTATTCCACAAAATATAGAAGTATGGGATAGCTGATGTTGATTTGACTACAAAAACGGAGGGGGTTCTATATTCGGCTGTATGTATATTTGTTTTATTTTTATATGTTGTTATATGTCCACCGATTTCTCCGGACCGATTTTGAATACTTACCTATTCTTTTCTTGTTCACAGTTGGTTTCATACAAATTTTATGGAAATCATTTCAACCATTACATATATTATGTTGTAATTGAGTTTTATTGAAATCGGTTGTACAAAATTTTAATTTTACCACTTGTCCAGTAATAATATTAGTCCGTTAGAAGAAGTTGTTCGTATCACTGTTACTGTGGAATTCCGATGATTGAAAGAAAAATGGTAAAATTTTCGAGATACAAAGATTTGATTAGTAAAATTTCTATACGTGGTATAGCCATGCTGCAGCTATATTAGTAGTATAGTTGTAGCACGAGTGGGTCGGCTCGACCGGGGAACGACTACGCTCTCACAGAAATTTAAACGATGAACCGAATTATATAGGTAAACTAGCTTTTCACCCACGACTTCGCCCGCATTAGTTAGCAAAAAAATATAATTTAAACTAAATATGCTTCTATTTATTTTTCAGTGACTCCGAGATAGACAAATAATTACCAGACAGTAATATGCAAGGACGATGTGTATATATATATATATATATATATATATATATATATATATATATATATATATATATAATACATCACACGTCTTCGACTGTCGAGCTAATTATTGAACCAGAGTTAGTCAAGATTGAGTCAGATAAGTTGTATGGGCGAAGAATTGTAGAAATAAATCATATAGCAAATAAAAAAAATATTTCGATTGCAATTCATTAATTTAATATTCTGCAAGGAATCAAGATTAGGAAACATAAACTAAAAGTTTGGGAGTGTGGACTGTTTATTGATTCCGAAGATTATTATTTAGGGACAACTCCCGATGGGTTTATTGGACATGATTCTTTAAATGAAAATGTCTTATTTCTGATTCTAATATGCTACATTTGGAGGCCATAACTAAAAACAGATCAAATTTCGTTTGATACGAGAAGGACAAAAAGAAAAAAGAAACCATGATTACTATTATCAGGTCCAGGGATAATTACATATCACTGGTTGGCAATTTTGTTTTTTCGTAGTATGGACACAACTTTTTCATGTTTTCGTACTTAATTTAATAAACCATGATCACTTTTGGGCAACAAAAATGCAGCCAAGACTTTACTCATTTAATTTTTAATGTTTATTACTTACTAGAAATGATTGACCCTCGAGTTCCTAGAGAAATGGCAGTTCGAGAAAGAGTGTAATTAAGTAATATGTAATAATAATAAACAATAATAATTTCTTCAAGTTGTTACTTTTTATTTATTTGTCTACCCACTTTATGGTAAACTCGAAATATTTTTAATTTAATGTCCTTATTCAATAAAAACTAAATTAATAACTAAATAATCGATAAACACTGAATAATCACAGACATTAACTTTTTCATGAGAGGTATTATCTTTCTAGGTTATCGATATTATTTTCTCCTCCCTAGGCGATAATAATATCGATAACACCTCTAAAAGTTACAGCCTATATACATGTCCCAATGCTGGGCACAGGCCTCCTCTCATTTCTGAGCGGGTTTTAGGGCAAGGAAAGGTCCGTCGCGCTGCCCCATTGCGTGTTGGCGAACTTCACATGTCTTCGAAATATATTTTTTTTTATTTGTCGGACATGCAGGTTTCCTCTCGATGTTTTCCTTCACCGCCGAGCACGTGGTAAATCAGCACTTAAAATTGCAATTAACAATTTCATTGGTGCCGGTGGGGATCGAACCCGAGTTTCTTGCGTACCTACTGTGAAACTTATAGCGAGCGCTAACCATCTGAGCTACCACGGCTCATTTTACAAATATAACTTTTATTTTTACAACATAATCGTAAAATACTGGTATTCACACCCCACCACCCCTAACATCACTACAATATGCCCCTGCCCCCCGACCCGTATCGTGCGATAGAGAGAGTTGCAAGTCTTGAAGGCAATTGCCTAGATTTTCTTTTTGAAATATTGTTTCCGGCGATAACGTTTTTACCCCCCTAAAACTTTACAAAATAAGACAATTTTGGTCTTATTCGATTCAGTACACTTTAATCTAGGCCTGTACGTTTTACTTTTTTGGTAATTAGTTTAGCTTAATTAAAAAAAAATAAAAACGCTCGAGGAAGTTTTTAAGTCAAAAATATAGATATTTAGATGCTAATAACTTATATTGTATACAATATTTCTTTAAAATAAAAACGTACGAGCCTAGTTTTTTGTCATATCTACAACATTTCCAAAAATTATTAAAATTGGACTATATTTACGGGGGGGGGAAACGTTATCGCTTTTTGTATGAAAATTTACAGCTTCACAATCCTCTTAAAAAACATTTTTATTTTGGGTACTTCCCATATAAGTAAATGGAGGATGATCTTTTTGTGTCTATTCTATAATGTGTTGTGTGTTGAACAACATCTTTTCGATTCAGGAGTCAGTTTGTGAAATATTTAGCTTTAAAGTGGTATTTTTCATTGGAGTCGTGCCCCCCCCCCCCCCCCCCCCACTTAACCGATGTTTATCGAAATGTGAAAAGTATACCTAATAGGAGTTTATATAATGCAATTAAAAGGAAAACTATCACAGCTAATTAGAATCAAGAAGTTAACGAATTATAGTTGACCAACTTATAAATTACACTTGGATTAGTAAAAATTTCGTTACATTTTCATAGAAAAGACCTAAGACTAGCTACATTAATAACTTTGAAATGTTATTGTAAGCTGTTAAAATTAAACATTTCAAGAATAAAACGGCTCATATGCATTACTACTATTAGTTTTGGCGAAGCGCTTAAAAAATCAGTATATTATCATTTTCCTTACATAAAAAATAAACAATTGTGCGTTTTGAAAATATTGCTATTAGATTGTATAAGGCGCTTCATATAAAAAGATAATATATGTTAAAAGTAAATAGATTCAATATAATGAACGAAATTTCAGGGTTAAATTCCCCGATCAAGCATTAATTTCATAAAAGTTTCTTTTTAGATTAATTTAGAATCACGTATTTCATAATAATAATAATAATTTATCTACTTCTCATAGAGACACTTTAATTCAAAATTTTAATCATATTTGTCCAGGAATAAAAACTGTCAGTACGGAATCACTATACCTGCTAGGTGCCCCGTTGTTTTTCGATAGTATTAAACCTGTTTTAAAAACAAAATTTGATCAGTTTTTAAACCACGTTGATAAATTATATAAATTAAACCCCCACATAGCTCTTACTATTTTAAAATATTGTCTTCTTGTACCTAGATTTACATACTTACTCCGCTCGAGTCCAGTCTGGAAATGTTCAGATATATTACAAGATATTGATAATAATCTTAAAATAGCTACAGAAAAAATTCTAAATTTAACTTTAAATACAACAGCCTGGACTCAAGCTACTTTACCTATAAAATTTGGTGGCATTGGTGTGGGAAATCTTTCTAACGTTGCATTGCCTGCTTTCCTTGCTTTCGTACATAGTGTCAGTGACTTATGTAATATAATTTTAAATAATAAAGTAGACCTATGCTTTGCTACGGAGGCAGGGCAGAAATGGCAAGCGCTCTGTCCTGGTGAAAATGTTCCACTGGAAGCTAACCAACAAAAACAGTGGGATATTCCGTTGGTACAGGGCGTGCAGAAAGATTTGTTTCATAATTTCCATAGTGACCAAGATAAGGCACGCCTTCTAGCTGTTTCGACTAAGGAATCTAGTCACTGGTTACACGCTTTACCATCAAGTAATCTAGGCACATTACTTGATGGAGAAAGCTTACGCATTGCCGTAGGAATCCAACTAGGAGCGGCGATTTTTCAACCCCATCAGTGTCCCTGTAGTAGCAGCATCGACAAGTTTGGGCTCCACGGACTTTCATGTAAGAAAAGCGCTGGTAGGTTTTCACGATACAGTTCTTTGAACGATGTCATCCGAAGGGCTCTTCTCTATAAATGTTCCCTCGGTTTTAGAGCCTTGTGGAATATTTAGAGATGATGGCAAGAGACCCGACGGTATGACATTGGTTCCTTGGGAGAGAGGTAAAGCCTTAGTGTGGGATGCTACTTGCGTAGACACTCTGGCGGTCTCTCATCTCAGGGGTACCTCATTTAGAGCCGGGGCGGCATCAGAGGTAGCTGAACTGAGTAAGTGGCGCAAATATGAGTCTCTGAGAGATGACTACATATTTGTGCCATTTGCTGTAGAGACTATCGGCCCGTGGGGTCCACGTGCGGTGAAGTTCCTAAAGGAACTCAATCCGCGGCTGGTCGTTGCTGCTGGTGATAAGAGGGCTGGTTCTTTCCTCGCTCAAAGACTAAGTATAGCCATTCAGCGGGGAAACGCAGCCAGCGTTCTTGGCACGATACCGCGGGGAGTAGGACTATATGATATTTAAGTTTCTAGTTTTTGTTTTTTTATATAGTTTTTAATATTGTAGATAAAAATAAATGTAATAAACCTAGCAAGCTAACAGCATAGCAAAGTGGCGAAGCAATCAGCTTTGTAGCGGTTTCTAACGGAAAATTTTTTTTTTCAAAATAGGAGGTTCAGATGCCTGGGTGATCAGTAATCGATTGCTGAAAACAGAATTTGAAAATTCGAAACCGTTCTCGAGATAATCGTGGGACAGACGGACGGACAGATGGACAGACATCGTGAAATCAATAAGTGACTTCGCAAGCTTCACCTCTTAATAATAAATATATACTATAATAATCAGCAATGCAATACGAATAAAAGCGTTCAAACCAAACTTATTTAAACCTGAAGACAATTTATAGCAGAGATAATTGAGAATTCATTTGAGATTCTATGGTGTGTAAAATCTTCAATACAATAACCTTGAGAGCAATTCATATTGCCTTATTTTTAAATAAAAATAGGTCAACCCGAAAGTAATCGCTGCCACAAGCTCGTCGTCCGTCATGTTTGCCTACCCGGAATATACTAGCACGTTCGCCGCGCGTGTGGATGCCGTGTTTGTGTTGGGTGAATGTGGTCGGTGTTTGTTCGTGTATGGTGAATGTGGCAAACACCAAGCGTGTGGAGGCGGCATAAGACGTGACGTTGCGCACTGACGCGTCGCGGAGTGAACTGACGCTGTTTCGCGTTAGTTTTAGTTGCTTCACTTTTGGCGCGCGTACTAGTATTCTATACGTAATAATTGTATGATAAACTTGCATATTGTGCGCCTGAAGGAGTATGACATTTAGCAAAGTTAAAGTCTATATCAATATGAAGCTTATACGGATATGGTTATTTTGCAATAACCGGCTAAATTTGCAGAGAATGTTAATTTAAAAAAACCCAAACATTCTGTCCTTTTTTTCTTTGAAATTCAAAATGCGTGGTAATGCATTATTTTAACTGATGGTCATTCATAAATGTCTAACGCCTGCTATTTTACTACGCACACACACATTTGTAAGGGTCGCTCGGTTGACAAATAAAAGTAGAAGCCTTATTTATTCGTATTTTCAAAAACTGCAATAACGGTATATTATTGTTTATATATTTGAACTTGAATTTAAAATTTGGCTACTCTTTGAAAAATAACCAATAAATATTAGCCAAAATAATTACTGACAGATTAACTGAATAAGTTGTGAATTTTATACGATTTCTAATATTCCTTTTTCATGCAAAAAAATAAAACATTTATTTTATATTTTGTATATTATATATCTGTTTTATAGATATTAATATTCAGTTAAAAGCATCGATAATACGTGGGTGGATTGAAAAGTACTCGGCCTAACACAGATCCATTCAATTCTAAAAATCAAATCTACCCACATTATTTAGTTCAGTTCAGACTAGTTCATTGTGTGAAGTTCGAAACGTGTGCGATAATTAGTTGTGATTTTATACATTTATTAACAAAGTAATCGGACATAATTTCCGCGAATGGAGCAAATCGAGCAGCGTGCCGTCATTAAGTACCTCCATAAGAAGGGGCTATCATCAAAAGCCATCCATGATGACATGGTCAGTACATTAGGCAATTGTGCTCTGTCATATTCATCCGTCAAAAAATGGATAGCAGAATTTAAGCGTGGTAGAGAAAGTGTGAAAGATGAACCCCGCTCTGGAAGGCCTTCGACGTTAACTACTGACGAAAATATTAAAAAAGTACTTGATTTAATAATGGGAGACCGCAGATTAAAAATTAGAGAGATAGCCGAGATTATAGGCATCTCTTATGAACGAACTCAAAACATCATTGTCAACGAGTTGGGTTTCCACAAGGTGTCTGCGAGGTGGGTTCCGAGACTGCTTTCAGTTGAACAAAAAAGGACGCGATTGACTATTTCACGCGACTGTTTGGAGTTATTTGAAGCCGATGCAGATGATTTTTTGAATCGTTTTGTTACTATAGACGAAACATGGGTTCATTACTGTACACCGGAAACAAAACAACAATCAAAACAGTGGAGAAGACCTGGTTCACCACCCCCTAAAAAGGCTAAGTCGATTTTGTCGGCAAATAAGGTGATGGCTTCAGTATTCTGGGACTCGAAAGGTGTTATTATGATTGATTATCTTGAAAGGGGTCAGATTATAAACTCTGATTACTACTGCACCTTACTACGTCGTTTACGAGAGGAAATAAAAGAAAAACGTCGAGGAATGCTCAGAAGAAAAGTCCTGTTTCATCAAGATAACGCCCGTGTTCACACGTCAGTACAGTCAATTGCTGAAATTCACAACTGTGGCTTTGAACTGTTACCGCATCCGCCGTATTCACCTGATCTGGCACCATTAGACTTCTTTCTGTTCCCTAACCTAAAAAAGCACTTGGGAGGTCAAAGATTTTCGACAAACGACGAGGTCAAAGCAGCTGTAGACGCATATTTTGACTCTAAGGAAGAATCATTTTTTTTTCAACGGTCTAAATGCTTGGAAGGGGAGGTGGCAAAAGTGTATTGAACTTGATGGTGATTATGTAGAAAAATAAAAATATAACTGATTTAGTATGTGTTTATTTTCTTGGTTAGGCCGAGTACTTTTCAATCCACCCTCGTACTGAAAGTGCAATACATCTTGCTTAATATACAAAATTAATAAGTGGTAAAATTAAAAAAAATTGTACAAACAACTTCAATATAAATAAAATGAGAACATCATCAATGTAGTCAAAGTCAATCAAATATGCATTATTGAGGATAACTCAAAAACTACTGATTATTGATTAAATCTATATGGGACCACATGAGAAGCACCAGCTTTTAAATAAAAAAAGAATCATCTTAAAAATTCTTAAAAAAAAATAAAGTCGAATTGAGTACCTCTTCGTTTTTTGAAGACGGTTAAAAATTAAATGAATGACGATCGAATTTCGACTTCACTACTACTAGTAATTTTTTAATAGTAATTAGAAAATAATAATTACTGCCATAAAAATAATTTGCCACATCAAATTGAAAATTGGACTTTGACAGTTAAAAAAAAAACTGTATTACCTGGCATTACTGGGGGTAAAGGTGCTACCACACCGGGTGGCTTGATATCTGCGGGGGGATCATTACCCCATCTAGACTTTCTTTTTCGTTCCCTCCTTCGGCTTTCGGAATCTTTGTTCTGTGAGTCATCATCCTCACGCTTTACATCACTGTTGTATTGCATCCTTAAAAATTGATGTCATAAAATGTAATGTACAATCTAAAATAATTCAATAAGGGAGGCCTATGTTCATCAGTGGATTTTTGGTGTACTATAATGAATGAAATAAATAAAATCATTGAGTTATATGTACTAAGTACTAGAGAAGCCATTCCGAACATTGACTATGTTCAACTGAACTGTAGTGCAATCCCTACAAACTAAATATTGCGTAAATTGAAGATTTGTGAATTCCTTAAAATAATTATTATTACATTTTATTTAGAAATATAACATGTTTGTTTAGATGAAATTAAGATATTTTATATTAAATTCTTATATTTATTTTATATTAATATCTTATTTTATATCAAATTAAAGTCTTCACGCATGCGCGACTACTACTCCCGCGCATGCGCGAAAACATAGAGTAGGACACAGTTTTTGTTTTTTTGCAATTGATTTTTATATAAAGAGATTTTATTTAATTTTATGTATAACTTAATACATTCGACATACATTTTATTTAATCTTATTTATCACATATAATATATACTTATTTGTATATGTATCCCAACTAGACAAGAATACTACAAAAATATCCTAAACTAATAATGATGTCCTTCACAGAATTTCGATTACGGCGGCCAATTCTAATGGAGACTAGCCATCTGCATTGGACAGGATTATAACGCGCGAGTGTGCGCGTAAGTACAGGTACACTCTCTGTTTCCTAACTCTCATAGTCCGATGAGACAGCAATCTGGCACGATTGGAGATTGAAAACACCACCAATTTCCTAACTCAAAGAAAAATCTAATTATTCTATTAATAATTTTGGTTTGACCCAGGATTGGAACCCAGGACAACAGGATCAGTAGTCGCGCCTACGACCACTAGATGAGGCAGTTCAAGGTAAATAATAATAATAATTAAACACAGTATAAAAAAATATTTGTCTTCTAACTAATAATTTGTAACTTACCCGTACTCTGCTTCCTGCTTAACATATCTATTTCCATCATAACTGTCATCATCTTCCAAACTAAACTCAGGTTCATATTTATCTTCAGGTTTCACCTCTGGCTTGCTCTCGCTAACCCCTTCATTTCGCATCTTTTTCACCAACTCACGAAACGCCTTATATTCATTGGAATTAGTATTATGTAGGAACCTGTAATTTTTCTAAATTAAGTCTATATGTTAAGAGAAAGTAACAACAACGGATGACTTTAAATATGTTTTACCCTAAGTACTAATGAAACAGTGTTCAATTTTTATCAAAAATATATTTATATTCATAAACTTAATATCCTTCCTTTTTCAAATATAAATTAATAGGTGAACTTTTTTACTAATTATATATATTTACATTATAATCAACAAATGAACACAATATGAAACAAATTTTATAGATTACATTAAGCGTAACACTGTTTCATAGTATCTAAATAGCTTCATTGAAATTATGTAAATATAAAAATGAATACAGCACATATCCTCCTGTTTGGGAGCTATACTGGGTACAGTGGCATTACCACATGTTTTGGTCTTGTGAGTGTATGGCTTTCAGGACATTTTCCCAGTGGTCGCCGTTGCTGGCGACTTCTGCGGCGGCGCGCTGTACTGGCGGCGGGAACATATCTGCAGAGAGAACTGCACACCACGAGTCAGCATTGGGTCTTAAGGCCTTAAGGCCAAGCGGCCAAATGGCATCAGAACTGGTGCACTCAAAATATCATTACTTTCCAATAATGCGAATAAGTCCTGGGATGCTCGAATTGATAACTAACTTGCTCTACACCTCGGAACTTCTACCATTGCAACCACGGAGCAAATACAAAGAGGATATGGCATAAGCAACTGTGCACTGTGATTCTAACTATCCTGACGTCATTACAGTGGGCGTGGCTTTACTTAGTATACTGTCAGCGTTCAGCCTACGCGCTTATGTGTCGAAAATGGCAAATCGGTGTATTTTCGTAGTATTAAGAAGAAAAGGATGAAGTGTTGTATTTTATCATGTAAAACTAGTCACATAGACGCTCCGATGCTATGAATGATAAAGATGGCATGAAATTTCATTTGTAAATAATTTTATACCTAATTTATTAAAAAGGTTCTAGATAAATCTCTGTGTCGGCTTTCAAATGTAACTTAATATATTCGACACTAGATGGCAACACTTTGTGTCATGGGAACTAAAAATATAAAAGTACGTAGAGCTCACTATTGGTAAAATAATCGCACGAAGGTGTTGAAATTTGTTTTGCATTCGCCCTAAAGAATTTTTAATCGCCAAAATATTATTTTTATAACCATTTTGTGAAAAGGCCGCCATCTACCGTCAAGGTAGCTAAATTACATTGCAACATCGATATGGAACGATGCGAGTAGTTTTACTATTTATCGGTTGATGGAAAATAGTAAAGTGGGCGGGGCTCAACATCCCTTCACCCCGCAAATTGTCACGCGTTGTTACATAGTGATATCTAATTACAACACCTCTTTGTATTTGCTCCGTGATTGCAACACAATAATTACTTTCATAAAATTAAACGATAAGTACAGATATCAGACAAAGAAAATTACATAAAATGAACAATTGCAATAATTATTCTGTTTCTATTTTTGTTAAAAATTGTCATAAGCATCTCAGTACTTTTGCAAAATAAAATAGTTAATCAATATAATTTGTAAATGTTTTTGATTTCATATTTTTTATACGAAATCAATTGAAGGTATTGAAAATTACTGGTTTATTTCTGAAAATACTTTTAATTTAGAAACAATACATTTTGAGAATGAATACTATAGAAGCTTGACACCTCAGAAATAAAATATTAATTTTTAACCAACTTCAAAAAAGAATAAGATCATAAATTCAAGTATAGTTTCTTTTTGAACATAATAAGAACCCAATATTTCAATCGGTATTAAGTAATATTTTAATTGTAAAAATTCAATTCTGTTGTCAGTTATCCTGTTATCCTGCTGTTGTGCAGTTTAATAATGATAATAAACAACTAGTGTATAACATTATAATAATTTAAAAATACGTAAAGATTAATGAACTTGCCTTAGATATTTTGCAGACTTAGGATTGTCACAATGAATATTTTATTTAATGATTATAAATACCTAAACATTGTAGCATACCAATTAAAACATTTATATGTCAAGGAAACACTTTATTCTTTTCATTAATTTGCATGAGAAATATGCACTCGAATCTGCACAATTTTTATTAATTCTAATTATTAATTACAAGATTTATTTATATTTTCAACATCAGTCAAAAACCAATGTTTACCACAAAACACTGACAACTGTGTGTAGCTCAGTAGGGTATGCGCTCGCTGTAAATTTCACAGTACGCAAGCAGTCCAGGTTCAACCCCCCCCCCCCCCCCCACCCCGGCACCAATGAAATTGTTAATTGCAATTTTAAATGCTGAATAAGCAAATGCTTTGTGGTAAACGAATAAATACGTCGTAAGGAAACCTGCATATCTAAGTATGAAATATATCGATAACATACGAAGTCTTTTAATTGTAACGATTATTGTAATAATTAAAAATATAGCTCTATCATGTATAAATAGATGATAGAGCTACACTGCGTCTATATTGTGGTTAACTTAAGGCACAAAATAGGAGTTCCAAACATACAACTTGCAACATCAGATTATCAGACTATATTAAAATATAAAAATAAAAGAAGAACTTTATGTTGTACACTGAAGAATTATATAATCGGAAGGTTAGCAAATCGTAAACAACGTGAAGTTATCATTTGAGCATCCTTTCTCTCTATATTACTAATGCTATTGTATAATGCCTGTTCGCACAATAGCAAATTAACAGGATAAAAACAGCAAGTTAGAAATTCAATAATGAGTTAGTTATACATTATTGTATTAATGACCACCTGTGACCACTGATTGAAGTTGGTTTTAATTTTTTAAATAATCCAATTTGAGCTAGTTATATTTTACCTTGAGTAGAATTCGGTGGCGCCGGTATATTTCCAGGGTCCAAATCTTTCGGTTTTGGTATGTGGTTCAGTGGCAAAGGCATTGGCGGTGGAATATTCTGAAGCTTCATAGGTTCTGGAGGTGGAATACTGACAGCATCCAGAGGTTTTGGCTCAGGAATAGTATGCAAAGAATTTGATGGCATTGAGTTAGGAGGAATAAATGGCATGTTTGGTGGGCCATTCGGTCTAAAATTAGGACCATTATTAGGTCCATTAGGTCCAAAGTTAGGACCATTTGGACCAAAAGATGGGGAACCCATGAAAGGCGCATTAGCATTATTCATAGAGTTGGGGGGCATTATAGAATTAGGTGGCCCATTAGGACCCATCATTGCTGGATTAGGAAATGGAGGACCAAAGAATGGAGGCATTGGACCGCTAGGGCCTGGACCTGGGCGCATATTAGGACCACACATATTTGGTGGCAAAGAACCAGGACCACATGGTCCTCTAGGGCCATTTGGGCCCAAAAAATTAGGTGGCATAGGAAAATTAGGTGGTCCTCCTAGAAATGGAGGCATTGGACCATTGGGCCCCATCATAGGATTAGGTCCTGAACCCATATTTTGTCCAGAACCCATGGAACCTGGCCCCATTAAGCCTGAAGCCATAGAGCTAGGTGTCATGGCGTCCATATTTGGTCCCATCGGTGGTGCACCCATTGGGCCAGGACCCATTGGAACGGGTCCTCCTGACCCTCCCATGGGGCCAGTGCCAATGGGTCCAGGCCCCATGGGACCAGGTCCCATCGGTCCAGGACCCATAGATCTAGGGCCCATCGGCCCAGGTCCCATTGGCCCAGGACCAATCGGTCCAGGACCCATCGGCCCAGGACCCATCGGCCCAGGACCCATCGGACCAGGGCCCATCGGTCCAGGACCCATCGGTCCAGGACACATCGGACCAGGACCCATCGGCCCAGGACCTATTGGTCCAGGACCCATTGGGCCAGGACCCATCGGTCCAGGACCTAGTGGTCCAGGACCCATGGATCCAGAGCCCATTTGACCAAGTCCCATTTGATTTGGTCCCATTGGACATGTTACCATAGATCCAGGGCCCGGAGGACAAGGACCCACATGTTCTTGTGATGCCATTTCCCTATCTTCGGTGTTAGCTTCTGGCTCAGATTCAGAACCACCATGCATATTCCATTGAGAATGCGAGTTTGGTAATTGATTTTCTGGTGCCCGGACAGGAATTTGCATAAGGGATGGGATATTTGATTTATCAGCCCCTTTTTTTCGATCTTCCACAACAGGGGTAGTAGGGCTGTGGTGTCGATTTCTTCCTCTATCGTTCCACCTGCGATGTCTATCTCTGCAACATAAGTTTATTAAAAGTTAGCTAAGTTTATTATAGTTGCCCAAAATACACTAACCACTTAATTAAAATTTATCCAGAGTTAATATAAAAATAAGGAAGGTAGATTTATGATGTCTTTTTAAAAACTAGAACATTCTTTACTCTAAATTATAAGCTCACGTACGTGCGAGATATGTGTATCCTAGTAGGACAACTTGATCAAGTTGTGACAAATTCCTGATGATAAACCCAACAATAAGACCGAACCCAAAGCCCACAAGTAGTTGAGAGCAGCATTGCCATTGCAAAGACTCACTGTCACAACCCATTCAAGAAATATATGTTAACTGGTGCATTTCTTTATACAGGACTTGTTACAGCAGTGGACTTGAAACAGGTTGTGGTAAATAAATAAAAAAAAGCTATGATAGCTCAGGTGTTAAGCCCTAGCTGTAAATAACACAGCATGCGAGAAACCTAAATTCCATCAATGAAATTGTACATCTTTTTAAATATAATTCTTGTCGTTGTGTAGGTGACTGAACTCCTATATGGCTGGACCGATTTTGATGAAATTTTCTGTGTGAGATTAAATTGATTCAAGAATGGTATAGATTCTAAATCATTCTTGAACCTTGAAACAATCTAAACTTTAGATTCACAATTGGATCCAATAAGTGATGTTACCAAGATATAGAAATCACCCATGTGAGGATGAGGTGCATCGCTAGTAGCAATATAAAGTGTTGGTTTACAGTGTACTCTGCAGTGTAGAAAACATTGTGAAGAAACCTGCAGGTCCGATAACTGAATATTTCAAGGACATATGAGGTATGCAATCAATCACTAAAGAAGCTCAGTGGACAAATTATTACTCCGTAGTCTTAGAAATGAGAGGATGTCTGTGCCCAACAGTGGATGTGTATATGCTGTAAGCTTTGTTATTTTTTTAAAATATGTTTTAACAGTGGTAGAGCAGGTGCATTCCTCCAAAACCCAATATACGGTGTTAATGGGAGACTTCAATGCAAAATTAGGCACAAGAGAACGGTGAGCTGAAAGTAGGGAAATTTGGAATAGGGCAACGGAACCCAAGGGGCCAGCAGCTGGCCGACTTCATGGAGAAAGAGGGACTCTTTATGATGAACTCTTTCTTCAAGAAGCGGCCCCACAGGAAGTGGACCTGGTCGAGCCCCGACGGTTCGACAAAAAATGAGATTGACTTCATTATGACGACCAGACGACAACTGTTCAGTGATGTCTCAGTGATCGCGAGGGTGAAAACCGGCAGCGATCACCGAATGGTTAGAGGCACACTGAACCTAAATGTTAAGTTGGAGAGGTCTCGTCTGATGAAGTCAACGCTCCGTCCCCCTCGTGCTCTAATCCAAAGTCCCGAAACCTTTCAGCTCGAGTTACAAAACCGTTTGCAGTGCCTAGAAGACTGCAATGAAGTGGACGATATGAATGACAAGCTCGTGGAAACTGTCCATGCGGTCGGAGCTAAGTTCTGCAAGACCCGCCGCAGAAGAACACAAAAACTCTCCGATCACACAAGAGTGTGATCGTCTAACAGTCATGAGATTAAGAAATCTCATGACTGTTAGACGGGAGATGAGGCTACATTCTTCAACAGATTTGACAGCATACAGGCAACTGAACAGACAGATCTCCAAATACATGCGGCGAGACTTACGCCACTTCAATACAGCTCGTATTGAAGAAGCGATCGAGCGGAACCAAGGCTCCAAAGTCTTTGCCAGAGATCTGTCTGCCAGAAAGAGCCAACTGTCAAAGCTGAAGACCGAATGTGGCAGCATCGTTTCCGGGGCACCTGAGATTTTGAGTGAGATTGAGAGGTTCTATGGGCAGCTGTACACGTCATCGTTGGAGCCACACGCAAGTGTGAGTAACGATCCAAGAGCGAGTCTTATTCGACACTATTCCGAAGATATCCCGGACGTCAGTCTGAGCGAGATTAGAATGGCTCTCCAGCACCTTAAAAACGCCAAGGCCCCAGGCGAGGATGGAATTATAGCGGAGCTTCTGAAAGCGGGTGGAAGACCGGTACTTGAAGTCCTTCAGAAGCTCTTTAATTCCGTCCTCCATGGTGGCATTACACCGGAGGCGTGGAGCAGAAGTGCGGTGGTCTTGTTCTTCAAGAAATGTGACAACGCTCTCTTGAAGAACTACAGACCGATTTCCCTTCTGAGCCGCGTCTACGTGCTGTTTTCGAGAGTCATTACGAATCGTCTCGCGCGCAGACTTGACGACTTCCAGCCTCCCGAACAAGCCGGTTTCCGAAAGGGCTTTAGCACCATAGACAGCATACATACCCTTCGGCAAATTGTACAGAAGTCCGAAGAGTACAATTTGCCACTATGTCTGGCGTATGTGGACTATGAGAAAGCCTTTGATTCCGTCGAAATTTGGGCGGTGCTGCAGTCCCTTCAGCGGTGCCAAGTTGACTGTCGGTATATCGAAGTGCTGAAGTGTTTGTACAGTAGGGCTACGATGGCTATCCGAGTACAGAACCAGAATACGAAACCTATCCAATTGCAGAGAGGTGTAAGACAGGGTGACGTTATATCCCCGAAACTCTTCACCGCTGCATTGGAAGACGTTTTCAAGCTTCTGGACTGGAAAGGATACGGAATTAACATCAATAGCGAGTACATCACTCACCTTCGATTTGCCGACGATATAGTCCTCATGGCAGAATCGCTGGAGGAACTAAGCACTATGCTCAATGACCTCAATAGTGTCTCCCAATGGATAGGTCTTAAGATGAACATGGACAAAACAAAGATTATGTTTAATGTCCATGTCACACCTATGCCGGTAGTTGTTGGGAGCACTAAGCTCGAAGTTGTTGACGAGTATGTTTACCTGGGACAAATAGTCCGACTAGGTAAGTCCAACTTCGACCGAGAGGTCAATCGACGGATTCAACTCGGCTGGGCAGCGTTCGGGAAGCTACGACACATCTTCTCGTCAGAAATACCTCAAAACCTTAAAACAAAATTGTACAACCAGTGCGTGTTGCCAGTGATGACCTACGGAACTGAGACGTGGTCCTTCACTGCTGGCCGTATGAGGAAGCTCAAGGTCGCTCAGCGAGCTATGGAGAGGGTTATGCTCGGAGTTTCTCTGCGTGATAAACTTAGGAATGAGGATATCCACAGTAGAACCAGAGTAACCGACATAGCCCAACGGATTAGTAAGCTGAAGTGGCAGTGGGCCGGCCATATAACTCGGAGAACCGACAACCGATGGGGAAGAAAGGTTCTCGAGTGGCAGCCTCGTACCGGTAGGCGAAGTGTAGGGCGTCCCCCCACAAGATGGGAGTGACGACCTGGTAAGACATGCAGGAAGTCGATGGATGCAGGTGGCTCGGGACCGTGCTTTGTGGCATTCCTTGGGGGAGGCCTATGTTCAGCAGTGGACTTGTGAAGGGTTGTAATGATGATGATGAGTGGTAGAGCCACGTGGCAGCTTTTGCTGTAGCACGGATGGGCCGGCTCGAACCGGGGTGGTACCGCGACCTCACAGAATACCAGCGTGAAGTAGAGGTTTACCTCTGCGTTTCGCTTGGTGAGTGCAGGTGGTCAGAGGCCCTTTTTACTGGAAATGAGGCATTCCATCTTAGTCCTCACGGGTTACAACGCATCTACATTTTGGAAAGATGTAGATGTTTATGGGCCACAGCAACCACTTACCATCAGGTGGACTGTGTGCTCGTTTGTCACCCTTATCCTATAAAAAAAAAATTAGTTCACTTTTAAATTTTATCTATAAGCACAGACATAAACTGAATTTTACTATAGAATATTTGATAAAATTATTTAAAAAGGAAAATTTAAACCAATGGTGAAAACAATAATTTAAAAAACCCACTGTGTAAAAAAGTTTACTGAAAGTTTGTAGCTTATGTAATTTCCACACCTAAGACGAATCTAATTACACTCATTATGTTAAAATGCATCACTCAACTAAGGCTACAGTGTTCCAAAAAATATAAATAATCTAAAAACATTACCCTCCTAGGGGGATTATTGGGTAAAAATTATACAATAAACTACCTTGAAGATCTTTCCGTTGGTCTCTTTTCATCTGGTTCATGCATTAAATGTCCTTTACTAGGTTCTTTACTTTCATTTTTAGACTGAGCTTCAGCAGGTTTATGCTTTGCTTCATTTTTTTTCACTTTCTTTTCTTCTTCTAACTTTTCCTTCTGTTCTTTTTTCTCTTTCTCCTGTTTTTGTTTTTCTAATAAAGCTTTATATTGACTCATAAATGAGCCATCATTAGAAAAGATATTCCCTGGAGATTTTTCATCTTTGCTAGAACTGAAAACAAAGGTTAGTTTGTGTAAATTAGTTTTTTTTTTTAAAACGGCTTAAAAAGACATTTGATAATGGTGCACCACTATACATGTTTTACATTGTGTGCTTATTTTCTCACACCTTTAACATCTCAATAAAAATTATTTTTGTCTAATACGATTCTGGCCCACCAACTTCAATTGAATTTGGTATTTTAGGTTTAGAACCTCTATAAGCCTTTAGAAGATGTATATAAAAAACAATTGGATTTAAGAGTAACGGAGGCGTTAAGAATAAAAAAGAATGAAAAGGGACCCGCTGCAAAATTAAACCTGAATTCAATTTCACATCAGAATAAATAGAAGAGCCATACTGCAGCTAAATAATGGCTGCTGAACAAATAAGTCACAATCACACACAGAAGCGTGAGTAGCCTCATGGCAGGGCACGGACCGCATACTCGAAAGATTGTGGTTTCGAATCCGCCATTCGACTACTGTCATGAACCACTTCTAACACAAGCATTTTAAGCTTACCAGAAGTGGTTAAAGGGAATATAAGTAATGTTTAATTTAAAAAAAATTATTAAAACAACAAACTACTAAGTTTTGAATCTAGATGTTCGATTCCTATGGCCATGATGTTGCATGGGTTGTGCAATAACAGGTTTGACTGTAGTTATATTACCAACAAGTTATATTACTTATATTAAACAACAAGGAGCACCTCGGTTGTTTTACACCTCATAGCATAAAACAAACTGGGTACTGGAGCATGTTCACCCTTCTGCCACCCCTTAGATAACTATAACTCACACTTCACAGATTAGAAAGTTGCAGTCTGAATATAATGATTTTTAAATTATGCATTAACCGATTCGTTACGGCACCGATTTTCGACAACTTTTAGTTGTGGCGGCAAACAAATATTTCATGACACGCCTGGCGCGTCAAACGCCACAGAAGTTGATGACACGCCTATTGTGCCATCAGCCATGGGTAAAAATAATTATCTTTTTTATACTTTTATCACTTGTTTAGACCTAATTAAGTTTAGTTGACATCAAACATCAGTTACAAACGGAAGTATACTTGTTTTTAGTGGGTAACTACGTGTTTTTCTATGTGTTTTCTTTGAAATTGAGTGACTTTTTTTATGCAGAGATTACAAACCTTTTGTACTCTTTTTTGTTTTATAAAAAAATCATTTATATAAGTAGGTACAGCTAAATCACCCTGGAAAACCTTTGTTTTTATTAAATTATATTTTCATCTAATAATAACATTTGTAAATATCAAACAATCAAGAACCTTAATTAGGAAAAAAATTAGGTTTATGATTCATTAATATTTACAAATGTTAAATATTATTTAATGTTATACAAATGTAAAATTAAAGTCGATCTGTAAACCTTTAATTAGTAAGAATAGCAAAACAAGTGTTTTCAAAAGAAAAAAACACGAACTTTTTTTATGCATGAACGGTTTCGAACTGTTTCAAGCAAAAATAAACCTTATACGATATCACAAGAGCACATGGTACTTCGTAGGTCTATTCAGCCATATGATAGTAATAAGACGGCAGTTCAATAATTTTAAGCAAAATTAAACAATAAGACAAACGCATTGTTTTTTTTTTAACAGGAGACTTGTTTTCCAGAAATTTATTTACGACTTGAGTTTGTGAGCGATCGCAGTAAGTGCTATTATTTGTTACTTATTAGACTATTTTTCCACAACATGATTTAAAACCCATAAAGTAAAATGAGTACCATGTACAAGTTAGAAAAAGGTTGTCAACCCTTAGGGGTACTAAGGTAACTTTCAATTTTTCAAAATATCCAGAAACGAAGCTGTAGGCATGAACTACTTGGAAAATAATGAATATTTTGTTCTGGATATATCTTCCAAAAACGCAATTTGAGTAAGTTATAACGATTTTAAAAAAGACACGACTCGCGTGTTATATGCCACACACAAAAATAATCGGTGGCACGCCTGGCGTGCCATCCACACTGAACTGGTTAATTAGCACAATTTCCTACACTTTTATAAATTGCCCATTTGTGTTAAACATAACACTAATCGAATAATATTACTTAGTTAGTATTGGTGTGGGTTACATGTTAAGTACACTCCTAATATAAATTAATTTGCATTATATTAATGTGTAACTGTAATTTGTCCCAATCAAATAAAATAAAAAAGGAAGATGTGATGTCACTTCTGAATGTAAAGATGGAATGCACAAGGCATTTCATCTTCTCTCTCCCAGTAAAAGGTTCTCTTCTACACTCACCATACAAAACATAGCAATATTATGCTCCAATTTCACACTGGTATTCTATGAGAGTCTATGAGAGAGAGAGGTCCTTCGACCCATTCATACAACTATACAACATCTGCATTTTATTGTAACACATTTCAGAAAATGGATAAATTAAACCATATGCTGTTACTAAGTATCTGTACTTGAAATATTTCAAAATAGATCAAGTCAATTCATAGTCACATGTAAATGTGCCAAAATTTAAATGTGGAAGAACATTCACCGAGGATGACTCTTGCTCAAAATGCTCCTACAGCAGCAGTGACCAAAGTTATGGTAAATATAAAATTTGATAAAAAGTAATGTACTAACATATTACACAAACGCTTAGATATGAAAAATTAACCACATTGAGTACCCAGAAAGCTTACCCATGTACAAAAACAAACCAGATTGATTATTATATCAGACTTTTTGGAATTGTGTAACAAGATCCTGATTGTTTTTTGACGCAATTTATAAAACAAATGGACAAAACATGGTATCACTACTTCAATCCAGACAAAATTACAATCTGACTTGAAAAAGTTAATTATCTCCAACCCTCTAAGAAATTCAAGGATTCCATCAGTAGGATCTGGGGGCTAGAGTAACAATTATTGAACATATTTATTATTGAGGTACTGTTACTTGTAATGTTAAAAATACAATATTTTTAATAGTTACATGTATCATACTTATTCTTACAGTGCCGCTAGCTTACATAATATGCATTAATAAAAATTTACAGCGATCGATAAACAATTTTTGAAAGCAGGGAATGTAATTTTTAACTTTGCTAGTTCATAATGTTTCATTGAAAGGGGGTATTTTCACAAGTGAATGTCTGTAACAAAAATAAGTCTGTAAATAAGAGAAATCCCGTATTAGTAAAGCTTCATGATCGTGTATCCCTGAGGTTGAAAAACTAAATTGGCAACCCTAGTGTAACTAACAAGTAACAATTATTGTCGACCTGTATGTTATGCACTGACATAACGTGTGTGTGTCCCTTTGCCTAATATAGGCTAATTTGAACGTACATAGAAGATGAGAATAGACTTAAATAATTCATGCACTTTCATACTTAGACAATTTTGCCTGTGCAGCAAGCGCAGCCGCCTGTTTTTGGGCCTCCGCCTTTGCTTGAATCTCCATCTTTTTTTTCTCAATAATTTGCTCCTGTTTGGACATTTGAGCCCATCTTGTACTCAGGGCAGATTTGTTTTTAGTTTCTTTGAAATTTAACATCTTTAAAAATGTAAATTACAAAAATGTCTAAATATCCCTCACCTCACTAATCACAAAACCATAGAGTATCTTTTTAAGTTGTACGTCGGTCATAGGTACACAAAACACAAAAATTCTTTTTTTACCATAGATTTTTATTAAGATTTTTTGCTTGAGTGCTTGTCTTTTAAGTCATGTCTTTGTAACTACAATCGACGTCTCGTGAAAACAAAAAAGTCAGCTCTCAAAAGAGCTATTATATTATCAGCATATACTACGCGTTCATTTCGAGTTTGCCGTCGTCAACCGTTATAACTAAACGTAGTGGTTCTCTTTGGTTATAACGTCACAGCTGACGGTACCGTAGACAAAACTATTACTGTAAGTGTTTTAAGTTTTAATTGTAAGAAGTTGGATTTTTTGCCTATTGCCTTTGCCCTGTACAGAGAAATGTAGGGCAAGCAAGTAGATAAAATGCATATTATTAAATAATTAATTTAGTTAGTAAAGTAAAATAATATCACTGAATAGAAAGGTGTCCGATAAAATATAAATTAAACTATAAAAATATTTGTATTATAGTTTTATTATAAATTTTAAATGAATTATTTACGAAGGCGCGAACAAAAACTGGTAAGTAGATATTTACGCATCCATAAATTCGATACCAGTTGTTTTATCGAAATAATTCGTTTCTGTATCACTGCCATCACTCCATTCTGTGTTTATTACAAATTAAGGAACGTAATAATTAAAAATTAAAAATTTTGTACAGCCGACTTCAATATACATATAAGCGACTTCAATATAAGTTATTTAAGAATAACTCAATAACCATTGGTCTGACCTTGATCAAATTCATATGGGACCACACGACAACTATCAGCTTTCATATAAAAAAGAATCATCGAAATCGGTTGTGAACTCAAGAATTCTCTGGGTTCGCTTTAAATTGGGACTGACGAAGTTATTCCTTTTGGCTGTTTATGCGCCGGTAGCTTCGTCGTCCAGGGCTGAGCTGGAGGAGTTTTGGGAGAATGTAAGAGAAGCTCTAGATTTGGCTAGGGGAAACGTAAGAATTGTTGTGTGTGGTGATTTGAATGGATGGGTTGGTACCGCTCGACCAGGGTACGAGTCGGTGCTAGGAAAGTTTGGCGATAAAAGGGTTAATGATGCTGGCAAGCTTATACTGGCGGTATGCAAGGAAAAGGGTCTTCTTGTGACAAACACTATGTTTAATCACAAGAAAATCCATATGTATACTAGAGAAAGCAAGAATGAGAGAAGTATGATCGATTTGTTTCTGGTGGATGACCGACTGCGAAAACAGGTGATGGATACGCGAGTGTTCAGGGGTGCTGACCTGGGAACGGATCACTATCTAGTGATTACTAGATTTAGGGGTCTGTTCGCGGGTTGGCGCTACCGGACGGCGGTAACAGAACCACAGTCGGTCTGTCGCATCCGAAGCTGGAAGCTTCAGGAAGCGGATACTAGGGACAAATATCATGCGAGGGTAGCCGAAAAGCTTGACACCATCGATGGCAGAAATGAATGTGTGGAAAGAACATGGCAGAACCTTAGGGATGGAATGGTAAGTGCAGCGGAAGAAGTGTGTGGAACAATAAAAAGAGGCAGTAGTAAAAGAAGAGATGCATGGTGGAATGATGAAGTGAAAGAAGCTGTAGAGAAGAAGAAGAAAGCATGGTTAGACTACTTGGCCTCTAGTAATGATAAGGATATGAGAGAGAAGATGAAAGAAAGATATAAGCTGCAGAAAGTTCACACGAAAGCATTGATTGAGGAAATGCGTGAAAGGTGTAGAATGGAAGCGGACGAAAGGTTGTCGCACAACTTTAAGGAGAACTCCAAACTCTTCTGGAAAGAGGTTGGAAGGACCCGAAGTGGTGCGACGGCCTTAAGAATGAACAAAGTGCTTTCGAGAACTAATGACGTCCTCACAGAAAAATCGGACGTCATGCAGCGATGGAGCGAATTTTATAGAGAAATGTATGCGTGTGATGATCTTAGTGAGGGATCCGGGGATGACGCCGTGACTGGTACGCCAGACCTGGACCTCGATGACACTGAGGTCATCAGTATGAAAGAGATTGAACGTGCGATTCGAAGTTTGAAATGTGGTAAGGCTGCGGGACTAGACAGAGTTACTGCTGAAATGGTCAAGTATGGTGGGCCTCGCGTCTGGGACAGCTTTTATCTGCTGTGCAATTTGTGCTGGCGGACGGGGGATGTCCCGGATGATTGGCGATCCGCAGTCATTGTGCCTTTATATAAAGGTAAAGGTTCACATTTTGACTGCGGGTGCTATCGGGCGATCAGCTTGACCAGTTTAGCAAGTAAAGTTTACTCGAAGGTTTTGACACGTAGGATGCAAGAGAAATCGGAAAGATTTCTATGGGAGGCACAATGCGGATTTAGACCTGGAAGAGGATGCACGGATCAAATGTTTTCTCTACGCATGATCACGGAAAAGCTTCTGGCTGCTAACTAGAAGATTTTCTGTGCTTTTGTGGATCTTGAGAAAGCATTTGATAAGGTTGTAAGGAAGAAAATGTGGGAACTGTTGCCGGGGTACGGTGTGGATGGTCGATTGCTAAGGGCTGTGCAGTCACTTTACTGTAACTGTAAAACCTGTGTGCGGGTAGGGCATGACCTGTCACCCATGTTTAGCGTCCAAACGGGCGTGAAAC
Organism: Parnassius glacialis; assembly: GCA_033319125.1. Lineage (NCBI taxonomy): Eukaryota > Metazoa > Arthropoda > Insecta > Lepidoptera > Papilionidae > Parnassius > Parnassius glacialis. The sequence goes on along the minus strand of JAVANC010000028.1, from coordinate 27,128,085 downwards.
AGGGTTGTGTCATGTCTTCCTGGCTGTTCATACTGTATCTCGACAGCTGTTTACAGAAGCTGAAAGATAGCTGTTTGGGTGTGAAATTGGGTGACATTCAAGTAAATTGTCTGCTGTATGGTGATGATGCAGTGCTTATTGCACCATCAGAGGCAGAACTGCAGGCATTAGTCACGTGTATGAAAGAGGAATGTGAAATTAAAGGTCTCCGTTTGAATGCTAATAAAACTAAGGTTCTGGTATTTGAAAGGGACGAAGAGAGAACGAAGTGTGAAATATGGGTAAATCAGGAATGTCTAGAACAGGTAAATGAAATTGTATACTTGGGGAGTGCTTTTAGCCGGGATGGAAGATGTGATTTTGATGTGGACAGGCGTGTCGCTGCCGGGAACAAAGTCAATGGTGCCCTGACTGCGTTAGTCAAAAGGCAAGGCGTAGTGAAGAGTGCACGCCTTGCAATACATAACGCAGTGTTGGTACCGACTTTGTTATATGGCAGCGAAACCTGGGTGTGCCAGAAGAAGCATAAAAGCAAATTGAATGCAGTGGAGATGCGATCTCTTCGTGAAATGTGCGGCGTGACCATGGCCGACCGAAAGCGAAACGAAGAGATTCGCAATATGGCAGGTTTGAAAGATGACCTTATCACAAAAATTGATGAGGGCGTGCTTCGATGGTTTGGGCACGTCGAGCGAATGAGTGAAGACCGAATGGTGAAGAAAATATATAGCGCGAAAGTTAATATTAAAAGGTGTCGAGGTAGACCGAGACTAACTTTCGAAGACCATGTGAGCAAACTGCTCGAAGAGGGGAGGGTCAAGAGTACTCGGATACCTAGACGTGCATGTATGAAGAAGATAATTAATCTGAAAGAAGCGAAAGAGGTATGTAAGGATCGTGACACTTGGCGATCTGTTCTCTCTGGCTACCCCGTCAGGGATTGTGCGTGAAGATAAGTAAAGTAAAGTAAGTAATCGAAATCGGTTCCCCCGTAACAACAGAAAAGTCAATAGAAACAAAAAATCAACAGTAACAAAAACAGCAACAAAAACTGTAAAACGAATTTATTAAGGGTTACCCACCAAGATGTCCGCATCACCAGAATATTCTGATTGTAGAGCACGCATGTGCTGAGTGGACAAACGGAAACTGCCGAGCTCCTGTGTGGGCTCTCATGCATTAGCTTTTAAGCATAGAATAATGAGTTTTTTTTTTATATAGTATAGGGTGACAAACAACCACACAGTCCACCTGATGGTAAGTGGCTGCTGTGGCCCATAGACATCTACATTTATCCTCGTTTGCGAATCAAAATGCAGATGCGTTGCCACCCGTGAGGACTAAGATGGAATGCCTCGTTTCCAGTAAAAAGGGTGTCCGGTTCTTTACACTCACCATACGAAACACAGCATAGAATACAATAGAATAGAATAGAATAGAATAGAATATTTTTTTATTCAATATTGATTATTACATAATACTTATTGAAAGACATTTTTTATTTACTACTGGTTCGGAAAATACCTGTCCTAGGAAGAACCAGCAAGAAAGCCAGCGGGACTTTTCTTTTAAGCATAATTTCACTTAACAATAATTTTGTTTATACAATTTTTAAATGATATTTTCATAGAACCAGCATGGTGGCGATCACCCAATTCCCAGGGGTTATTTTCATTAATGTATTCCTTGATATTATATTCTATTATATATATTCTTGTATAGTTTTACTTTAATAAAACTTTTATACTTGTTTATTGACAAACTTTGAATATGTTCTGGGATTTTGTTGTAAAAGTGTATACATTGCCCCATAAATGAATTACTGATTCTGTGGAGTCTAGTAACTGGCATTACACGCTTATGTTTGTTCCTAGTATTTAAAGTATGCACATCCTTATTCTTATTAAAGCTATTTATGTTTTTATGCACATACATTACATTCTCATAAATATATTGCGATGCCAAAGTTAATATGTTTATTGCTTTAAATTTTTCTCTGAGGGACTCTTTACAATTTAGGTTATAAATCACCCGTACGGCTCTCTTTTGCAAAACAAATATAGCTTCAATATCAGTCGCATTACCCCATAGCAAAATTCCATAAGACATTACTCTATGGAAGTAACTAAAATACACTAACCTAGCTGTCTCAACATCTGTGAGACTTCTAATCTTTCTTACAGCATATGCTGCAGAACTAAGTCTGCTTGCTAATTTAGATATATGAGGGCCCCATTGAAGTTTCGCGTCAATAGTAATATCAAGAAAAACAGTGGTATCCACAAGACTCAACTCCTCCCCATTTAACAGCACATTGGTATTCGAATGTTTTACATTAGTTTTATACATTGTTGTTTTACACATACATTATTTATCAAATTATTGTAAATTTAATACACTTTGTCTTATTGCCGTTTAAGAGCATATTGTTGGCGTTAAACCAATGTACCAATTTCGATAGAGCATTATTTACATCGTCATAAGTCAAACTGCTATTTGACGCTGGTATTCTGTGAGAGCGTGGTCCTTCCCCGGTTGAGCCGACCCATTCGTTCTACAACTATACTACTAATATAGCTGCAGCATGGCTCTACCAGGTACTAAGTTATTCTTAAGCGAATTTTTGTAGCGATTAAATTTTTTTAATTAATAAAATTAGTATTTTTAAAACGTTCTCCGGCCCCTACATAACTTGACTGGCACAGCCGGTACAATTTTCGCGTCGCGTTTACTTAAATTCAGTTAAATACGACTAGCGTTTTCTAACGTTTTCAACTAAAATTCACGAACCAAATAAATTCATCAAGAAAATTTAAAATTATCTTTAGAGTGTATCGCGATCGAAGTGGAAACTTTAAAAATTAATAGCGGCGAATCATATCTGGATTTCTGCAATAGAATACAATATTAGAAAGAATACGTTAATTGCGAAAGTTAATAGAGTAGTAGATTCGTAAAAGTAAATTTACTATATATAACCATATGTCTATGAATGTTTTCTTATATAATTTGCCCGAAGATGTATTGTGCATTGTACGGTTAAAAAGATGTGACACTTTAGAAAGTGCTTTGAGCATAGTGCATGAAGAAGTAAATTTCTTACACCAATATCAGGCGAGAAATAAAATGTTACGATTACCGAACTATGTCTAACATAAACTTCAGCCAGTGTCTCAAAATCCCTTTATCGACAAATTTTCAATGAAAACATTTTTCGCACAAAACACACAAATACCACAACAAAGTTTTAAATTTAACACACCCCTAAACACACCGAACACGAGAGCTCACTTTCAACAGCCTCAACAAGTTCAACCCCAACATAATATGCAATTTCTACCAAGACTTAAATTTGGAATTCAATCAAGCAAGCAAATCACTTTTCAAATCACAAATGCCAACACAGCAACCCCAAAAATTTGTAATTAAACCACAACCCCTCAACAACCCATAGGATATAAGCCGCAATTAGGTGTAGCACCACAGTTTGGATATAGACCAAACTTTAACCAAGGTCAACAACTCACTGGTTATAAGCCGCCACCTTATTTACAACGACCACATTTTCAATCGACCGATGTAAGCATGCGTACAGCCCCACCTGTGAAACCTCAAGGTTTTCGTATGAACGAGCTATACGCACTTAACGAAAACGGCGACGACACTTATGATGACACCCAGTTTTGTGACGTAGACCACACGCAAACGGAATACGAAATTATTTATTGCTAAAATCCTGAAATACCCAAATATAATGAACAAAAATTAACAAACGAAATCGAAAATTTTCGAATAGAAGCCTCGGATCAAATCAAACACATAAATTTTAACCCTAAATTAAAATTACCATATATAGAAATACCCGAAATTAATGCTAAGTTTATGATCGATACCAGAAGTTCTAGATCTTTCATGAGCCCTTCTAAAACAAACGAATATTATGTGAACTTTAAACATTACGAACCATTTGAAGTTATCAGTACACACACATTTAGTTTACATGATGAAGTAATAATTATACCTCTATTTCCGACTTTCAATAGTGATCAAATACATAAGTATTATGTATACGATGTCGACGGCCGCTATGACGGACTTATTGGAAGCGATCTTCTTAAACAATTAGATTCCAAAATCGATATGAAAAAACAAATATTACAGACAGATTCCGCAAATATACCCATAATTTTTAATCCGGCTAACGAAATTAAAATAGGCCCGTGTTGCGAACAAACACCTATATCAATGCCTTAGATGAAAAGGAAATTTCATCCACTTATGCAAATTTAGATAAAGACGAAGATAAAAATAGTGTAATTCAGGACTTAATAAACAATATTAAAGAATTAAACGAATTGCAAAAACGACATTTAGACGACCACTTCTGGAACCTATGTCTATTTCAGACACAGACTCTGAAAAGGCTATTGTTATAAAAGATACAGATGCAGATAAACCCCTATCAACAAAATCCGATATTACCCTACCGTCCGCTTCTAGTAGCACATTAATAGCCTCTGAAAAAGTATAGAAACCGAACGTTCAGGACAAGACACTGAATAACAGTGAATTTCAATAATACAGGAAGTTATCGACACTAAGCCTAACCAAATTTTAGTCTTCAACTGGAACATAGGCAAATTACCTTCCTTCCTCCTCCGGATCGGTAGTATCAATGGGCATTCCTCAGGGCTCGATTCTTGGCCCATTCCTGTTCTTAATCTATATTAATGACTTACCTTATCTTGTAGGGGACAATCACGATATAGTATTATTTGCTGACGATACCTCTTTAATTTTCAAACTCAAACGGCAGTCAATTAATTATGACGATGTAAATTAGAATTAGAATTTGCTCTTAAACGGCAATAAGACAAAAATGTATTAAATTTACAATACCTAATGTAAAACATTCGAAAACCAATGTGCTCTTAAATGAGGAGGAGTTGAGTCTTGTGGATACCATTGTTTTTCTTGGTATTACTATTGACGCGAAACTTCAATGGAGCCCCCATATATCTAAATTAGTAAGCAGATTTAGTTCTGCAGCATATGCTGTAAGAAAGAGTAGAAGTTACTTTCATAGCGTAATGTCTTATAGAATTTTACTATGGGGTAATGCGACTGATATTGAAGCTATATTTGTTTTGTAAAAGAGAGCCGTACGGGCGATTTATAATTTAAATTGTAAAGAGTCCCTCAGAGAAAAATTTAAAGAAATAAACATATTAACTTTGGCATCGCAATATATTTATGAAAATGTAAGGTATGTACATAAAAACATAAATAGCTTTAATAAGGATGTTCATACCTTAAACAGTAGGAACAAACATAAACTTGTAATGCCAGTTACTAGACTCCACAGAAATAGTAATTCATTTATGGGGCAATGTATACGCTTTTACAACAAAATCCCAGAACATGTTCAAAGTTTGTCAATAAACAAGTTTAAAAGTTTTATTAAAGAAAAATTGTACAAAAAGGGTTATTATAATATCAAGAAATACATGAATGAAAATAACCCCTGGGAATAAGGTGATCGCCACCATGCTGGTTCTATAAAAATTCATTTATAATTGTATAAACAAAATTATTGTTAAGTGGAATTATGTTTAAAAAAGTCCCGCTGGGTTTTTTGCTGGTTCTTCTCAGGACAGAGATATTTTCCGAACCAGTGGTAAATAAAAAATGACTTTCAATAAGTATTATGTAATATGAAAATTAATAAAGACATTATAACATTATCACATAACTTAAGTAATATAGTCGAAAGAAAACACTTTATTCGTAATGAGACACGGCTTATAAGTACAGGATAGCCTGAAAGTTATGAATCAATAGGTATAACCTATTGATTCATAACTTTCAGGCTATCCTTATCAAACTGAATTAGATAGAAACGACTTTATCTTTGAGTAGATTAGGAATCTTACATCAGTCTGTAATAGAGTCTAAAATGTTGTTATTTTTGCTCGAAAAAGTTAGTAGATTAGCAAACCTAATACACCCTCATACATTAGAAAATTTAGTTAAGATAGTGCCAACTATAATGGTTAAAACTTATTTAAGAGGAAATAACAGAACTTATCTTTTGAAAATACCTCTCGTCACAAAGGACATTTATTATAAGCTTATCTGTACTATCCCATAACCGTACCACTGTTATTTTACCAAAATTCTCATACATTTTAGTGAGAGCGTCGAAGATTAGACTGCATACTCATCCTTGTCAGGAAGCCGATAAATATAGTTACCTCTGTCATGAGGACGACACATTTCAACTAGTTAAGAATGATTGTATCACAGACCTGATGACTTATGCTGAAAATATATCCTAATGCATCCAAGTTCCAGTCGTTTTGGAAGCTGTAAGGGTGCAGTGTAGTGGCGGTTAAGAATATCCACTACCCCATATCTTCCCGTGGGTGTCGTAAAAGGCGACAAAGGGAAACAGGCATGAGATGGGCAGCAGCATCTTCCTGATAACAACAAAATTACAATAAAAAACTGCGGTTGCCAACACGCTCGCCAAGCGTGGCAACTATGGCAAATACCCCAATTCCCACACACTTGGATCCATTCATGGGGGCCGGAAAAGGACGTTGTCCGCCCTTCTCCTGCGCCCGGTGCGCCTTCTGCAGCCGAGGAAGGGAGTCGAGATCTCCCTTTCCCGTTCCGCAGTTTCCTTCTGCGATATCACGTCTTCGCAGAAGGACACCACCGCGTCCCACGACAATGCGCTACCGACCATCTTCCGCACTAAGGCCGGCAGCGACAGATCGCCTCTTACTTTATTTGTGAGGACACGGCGCTGCTCCTCCCAAGCTACACACTTGGCGCGCGTGTGTTGCGCCGTGTCCTCCCCACAATGGACGCAGTGGTGGCACCGAGCGTCCGGCTCCCTGTCTATGTAGCACAGGTACTTGCAACCGTGCTCCGATAGCACTTGCGTCACCCTAAACGACAGGGAGCCATGTCTTCTCTCGAGCCAGTCGTCGAGTACTGGCCGGATCGCCTCGACGGTAACGAGGCCGACGGTAGGGCGCAGAAGTCTTTGCCGCCATTTCGCCACCAAGACCTGACGGAGCTCCTCTCGGCGCAGCGCGATCTGCCGCTGCACCGGCCTCGAGCCCCGTGCCCGCTCTTCCGCGGCCGGGGATCCGGCCAGGACGCAAACCGCCTCGTAGGAAATCGTGTGATACCCGCGGATGACTCTGACAGCCATCGCCCTCTGCGATTTGCGCAAAATAGCGAGAGTGCTGGCCTTCATGTCCATCGCCCACACAGGGGCCCCATACAGGGCCATGGACCACACGATTCCCACGTACAACCGCCTACAGGCGGCGCTCGGGCCCACCAAGGGAAGCAACGTTGAAAGCGCGCCCGTTGCACCCATCAGCTTGGGCGCCAGTTGCCGGAAGTGGGGTCCGAATTTTCATCGGCTGTCGAGCACCAATCCCAGATACTTCATGGTGGACTCGACAGATATCCGGGCCCCGCTGACCACGATGTGTGGTCCCGGAGGCGGCGCGCGTCAAGGGCCATGGAACACCATGACCTCCGACTTGTTTAGGGCCACCTCCAGGTCCAGGCGTCGGATGCGGTTCACCACTTCTGACACCGCAGCCGTGGCAACCAACGCTGCTTCCCTGTGCGAGCTCCCCCGGGCAGTGACAAGCGTGTCGTCCGCATAACACGTCAAGTCGGCGCCCGACGGGAGTTCACCTCTCAGCACCCAGTCGTAGCCGATGTTCCACAGGAGCGGTCCCAAGACCGAACTCTGCGGAACACCGCACGACATGACGCGCCGACCAGCGCTATAACATCCTCAATAGGTAACGCATCTCTCCTCAAGGTAAGCCCCTATTGTGCGGCGGAGGTAGGGAGGCACGCGATGGTAATTCAGCGCCTCCCGAATACAACTCCAGGGTAGGGTGTTGAAGGCGTTGGAGATGTCTAAAGACACCGGCAGCACCACCCCACCCCGGGATACTGTCTCCTCCACCAGGGCCCTCACGCGCGTAATAGCGTTTATGGTGGAGCGCCCGCGACGAAAACCAAATTGGTTCTCGTCCATCCACGTTGTAAAGATTGAGAGTGTGTCGACGAGGGTTGCGTACCTTATACTCAGAATTACCAAACGGTATTCGCTGAAGGTCATACAGGTTTACGCACCAACCTAGGCACACCCCGATGAGGAGGTGGAGGAAATGTATGAGGATATCTCTAGAGCCATGCATTCCTCCAAAACCCACTATACGGTGTTAATGGGAGACTTCAAAGCAAAACTAGGCACAAGAGAGAACGGTGAGCTGAAAGTAGGGAAATTTGGAATAGGGCAACGGAACCCAAGGGGCCAGCAGCTGGCCGACTTCATGGAGAAAGAGGGACTCTTTATGATGAACTCTTTCTTCCAGAAGCGGCCCCACAGGAAGTGGACCAGGTCGAGCCCCGACGGTCGACAAAAAATTAGATTGACTTCATTATGACGACCAGACGACAACTGTTCAGTGATGTCTCCGTGATCACGATGGTGAAAACTGGTAGCGATCACCGAATCGTTAGAGGCACACTGAACCTAAACGTTAAGTTGGAGAGGTCTCGTCTAATGAAGTCAACGCTCCGTCCCCCTCGTGCTCTGTTCCAAAGTCCCGAAACCTTTCAGCTCGAGTTACAAAACCGCTTTCAGTGCAATGAAGTTGGACGATATAAATGACAAGCTCGTGGAAACTGTCCATACGGTCGGAGCTAAGTTCTGCAAAACCCGCCGCAGACGAACACAAAATCTCGCCGATCACACTCTTAATCTCATGGCTGTTAGACGGGAGATGAAGCTGCAATCTTCAACAGATTTGACAGCATACAGGCAACTGAACAGACAGATCTCCAAATGCATGCAGCGGGACTTACGCAACTTCAATACAGCTTGTATTGAAGAAGCGATCGAGCGAAACCAAGGCTCCAAAGTCTTTGCCAGAGATCTGTCTGCCAGAAAGAGCCAACTGTCAAGGCTGAAGAACGAGTGTGGCAGCATCGTTTCCGGGACACCTAAGATTTTGAGTGAGATTGAGAGGTTCTATGGGCAGCTGTACACGTCATCGTTGGAGCCACACGCAAATGTGAGTAACGATCCAAGAGCGAGTCTCATCCGACACTATTCCGAAGATATCCCGGACGTCAGTCTGAGCGAGATTAGAATGGCTCTTCACCACCTTAAAAACGGCAAGTCCCCGGGCGAGGATGGAATTACAGCAGAGCTTTTGAAAGCGGGTGGAAAACCGGTACTTGAAGTCCTTCAGAAGCACTTTAATTCCGTCCTCCATGGTGGCACTACTCCGGAGGCGTGGAGCAGAAGTGCGGTAGTCTTGTTCTTCAAGAAAAGCGACAACGCTCTTTTGAAGAACTACAAACCTATTTCCCTTCTGAGCCGCGTCTACGTGCTGTTTTCGAGAGTCATTACGAATCGTCTCGCACGCAGATTTGACGACTTCCAGCCTCCCGAACAAGCTGGTTTCCGAAAAGGCTTTAGTACCATAGGCCACGTACACACCTTTCGGCAAATTGTACAGAAGTCCGAGGAGTACAATTTGCCACTATGTCTGGTGTATGTGGACTGTGAGAAAGCCTTTAATTTCGTAGAAATTTGTGCGGTGCTGCAGTCCCATCAGCGGTGCCAAGTTGACTGAACGGTATATCATTTATATTTTGGACGTATATATTTATAGTTATTTATATGTACTATTTGTATATGTATGTCGGTATAAATATATATATGCTTATGTGTGTACGTATATATTTGTATACTTGTATATATTTTTATAGTTTATTTATTGTATATATTAGTAAAATTTATATATAACGTAATTAATTATAAATTTCTATTTTGTTTTTATTCTATATTGCTACACCTACTTCAAATTCTCACCACTCCATGGGTTGACTGGTAGAGAATGCCACAAGGCATTAAGTCCGCCCTTTGTATTCTTTTATTTTAAGGAATGCAATAAAGAATAAATAAATAAATATATCGAAGTGCTGAAATGTTTGTACAGTAGAGCTACGATAGCTATCTGAGTACAGAATCATAGCACGAAACCTATCCAACTGCGGAGAGGTGTAAGACAGGGTGACGTTATATCCCCGAAACTCCTTACCGCTGCATTAGAAGGCGTTTTCAAGCTGCTGGACTGGAAAGAATGGGGTATTAACATCAATGGCGAGTACATCACTCACCTTCGATTTGCCGACGATATATTCCTTATGGCAGAATCGCTGGAGGACCTAAGCACTTGCTCAATGATCTCAATAGTGTTTCCCAACGGAGAGGTCTTAAGATGAACATGGACAAAACAAAAATCATGTTTAACGTCCATGTCACACCTATGTCGGTAGTTGTTGGGAACACTAAGCTCGAAGTTGTTGACGAGTATATTTACCTGGGACAAATAGTCCGACTAGGTAAGTCCAACTTCGACCGAGAGGTCAATCGACGGATTCAACTCGGCTGGGCAGCGTTCGGGAAACTACGACACATCTTTTCGTTAGACATACCTCAAAACTTAAAAACGAAATTATACAACCAGTGCGTGTTGCCAGTGATGACTTACGGATCTGAGACGTGGTCCTTCACTACTGGCCGTATGAGGAAGCTCAAGGTCGCTCAGCGAGCTGTGGAGAGGGCTATGCTCGGGGTTTCTCTATGTGATAAACTTAGAAATGAGGATATCCGCAGTAGAACCAGAGTAACCGACATAGCCCAACGGATTAGTAAGCTGAAATGGCAGTGGGCCGGCCATATAGCTCTAGGAACGGCAACCGATGAGGAAGAAAGATTCTTGAGTGGCAACCTCGTACCGGTAGGCGAAGTGTAGGGCGACCCCCACTAGATGGAGTGACGACCTGGTAAGACATACAGGAAGTCGATGGATGCAGGTGGCTTAGGACCGTGCTTTGTGGCATCCCTTGGGGGAGGCCTATGTTCAACAGTGGACTTATGAAAGACTGTAATGATGATGAAGGGTGCAGCTTACAACCAAAAAATTATCTACACCAAGGAGTCTACGTTACTTTCCGAGGTTTGAACAGCAAGGCGTAAAATTCATGGCATATATATATCTTAACATTGGACGATAATTGTGCAACCAAAATCAATGATATTAATCTAACAAGTAAACCTGTGGAAATGGAAAGCATTTCATCCCCCATATTACCTATGATTAACCTAGCTGCATTAAACTCGTCCTCAAGATGTCATCCCCGTTGCAGCTGAACCTAGAAGGTATAGATCTTACCGACCTCAAACTTCTGTCAGTTACATTAAGAAAAAGTGAGAAAAAGTTAAATTACAGTGAAAGTTAAAAGGAAATTGTGGTGTTTAAAAGTGTTAGTCTATGGACTATTTTATTGTATGGACTGTTATTCATTATTGTAACCTGTGTCTTAGTTCATAAGTATCATTTAAACTTGATTAATTTTCGTATCCGAAGTTCTCCTGTAAACGAGAACTTCGAACTTGAGGAGGAAGGTGTTACGGGTGGCGAGGACCCACAAAGATGTCCGCATCAGCAGAATATTCTGATTGTAGACCACAGTATGTGCTGAGTGGACAAAGGCAAACTGTCGAGCTCCCGTGTTCGCATGTATTAGATTTTAAGCATAGAATATTAAGTTATTTTTAGCGAGTTCTTGTAGCTATTAAACATCTTTTAATTAATAAAATTAATATTTTTAAAAACGTCCTCCGGCCCCTGCATAACTTGACTGACGCAGCCGGTAGAATTTTCGCGTCGCGTTTTACTTAAATTTAGTTAAATACGACGAGCGTTTTCTAACGTTTTCAACGAAAATCCATGAACCAAAAAAAATCATCAAGAAGAAAAGCAGCTAGGACGTCACGTTACAGATCTAAGACTCATCGGAGGGACATGGGCAGTATGTGAATAGACCTAATCGCTATTCCATTTGCATTTTCCAATCCTATTGTATTTTTTTAAAAGCTCTATGCTTGCATCAGACAGGTACCTGAACCTAGACCCACTTGTATATTATTTTTTGGATTTTTGAGTTTTTTTTTAAATACTTGTTCGTCGTTTGTTCGTTATTGTTCGAACATAAAAATTTAACATATTAATTTATTTATGTTATATGTTTGTATTAGTTATTGTAAATTTTAACTTTTATCCCTTAAATTTATAATTGTTTACTAAATATCGTTTGTTCTATCGCTATTGATAATTATTCGATCATAAATACAACTTAGCTGTTCAATATTTTTAAGTGGTATATTACTGAGTGGTTTATAAAAAAAACTAACTATACCTTGCGACTATGCCGGCGTGGAATTTTTTGCGCGGTACCCTAAAATAAAAGTTTCCTAAGTTACTCCTTATAACATCGGCTACTTATTTAATTATTTTACACAATTAGTTTATTTAAACAATTATGTTACTACAAAACAAATCAGTAATATTTTTAAATAATGAAATTATGTAAATTGAACAGTTTTCGTACACTTTTTTTACATCATGGAATAGGCAAACTAGCGTATAGTCCCACCAACTTATCTGTGAACTGACAGCTGCGGCAAAATTGTGAACTACAGCCGCCATTCAATCAAATGTCACTCGATACGTCATTGTTTTGACAGTTTATAGAAAAATAAAAAATGCCGAAAACCATTAAAAGTGATGCCCGAAACATTATTTTAAAAGCATTAAACTTTTGTGAGCAAGAAGCTCGAGGGCAAGCACCGATAATGCCTTTCAATCAGGTCTATAAAGAGTATCAGCTGCTACAACCAATCTGTGTTCTAGTCTTTTTATTCCGTGACTAATTTATTAGCCTAGTATGTGGACTCTATGTGGGAAAATAAGACCCTTAGATGGGAATATTCCCGAACTGGCAACACTTCAGCGTAGAAGCGCCAAGCTGTCAGTTCACAGATAAGTTGGTGGCACTATACAGTCAACCTGATAGTAAATAACTGTGCCCACAGAATACTTTACTCCTAGACTGTGCCCCATGAACATTTACGATCTCAAGACCAACAAACCGCTACAGATTGCAAATGTAACAGACTAAAGGTAGCAGTTATGGAGTGTAGAGTAGAAGGAGGACCATTTCCTTATATGAAAAGTGTCCTTAAAAACGCGTCCAATAAGGGTGGCGCTGCAGTAGCATAGGATAAATTAATAAAAGGCGCCAAAATTAATTAGAATAAGATGGAGAAATAAACAAGAACCGACCAATCCGCTTGGTTTTGTACTACGTAAATAGTTGAGATTTTGTATACTGGCATTTTACTAACTACTCGTCATAAAATTTTTCAAATATTGGAATTGAGCTGACTTCACTCCGTCTACAACAGCTATGTTCATATCGTAGTTTTTCAGACGCCAGCGCTGTTGTGATAGGTTTTGGAACCTCTATTTTCAGTATATAGTGGGACACTTTTTCAACTTTCGCACCTTATAAGATGGTACTCCTTCCACTCTACACTCCATAGTAGCAGTACACGTTGGCCGTTTTGTGTATATTTGGTGTTTGCGGCCAACACTCGCCGACAAGCCGTATACTGTCGGTTTTCCATGCACAAATCAAAGAAATTTAGCGCAAGCCGCAAACAGCGATCACACGTTGGCTGAGAGTTAAAGAGAATTTAAAAAAAAAATAAAAAAACGAGAAAAAAAAAATTTAAAAATCAGTGATAGTCTAATCATTCACTGGTTTATAAAATGGATTCGTTTCGTACATATATAACGAATACATTTTTGTGGGTTCCCCTTTTTTCATTAAAGAAGAAAATCTTGTATCAATATAGAAAGTTAAAGCAAAACATCGCAGTTGTGGTGAGTACTTAGCTCGTGAAAGCTTCTCACTTTTACATTTTTTTAAGTTGACGCTTAATAAGTTCAGTTTCTTCAACGTCAATGTTTTTCAAATACCATCCGTTTTTTTATCTATCAAAGACTACATGCAGATTCTGAAGATTTTTTTCAACCCAGCAACTTTTTTCTTTAAAAAAAACAGGTTTGAATTTTTAAGAATTTTTTCTGATAATATAGATGTTGCTCCATTTCCTTTTTCTGTGTAAGTGCAACAGTGGGAATCGAATTATAATTGTCATATGTTTCCTTTGACTAAGCCTGAAAAATAAATAGGCTATATTATGCTGTTATCATCTTTCTATGCAGCTTACTCAATCATAAAATAGTAGAAATTACTTTTTGATAAATATGTACTTATTTATTTTAATCAATCACATCATGTACAGTAAACTATTAAAAGGAAACTCGCACGTAGAGGAGTTGATGTTGTACATGCAGATCCTCCTGTGTTGCTCTATGACCGACGAGAAAGATAGGAAGCAGGAACAAATTTTTTTTTGAACAAAGATAGAGAACATAATTGGTTTTCTTTCTTTGCTGATGGACTACTATGTTAGTGCGTTGCATTGAGGTTTTTAGCAGATTTCAACGACAGTTTAAGCCAGCAGAATAGTCGACGACAGTTGTATCTTAAGTCTCAAGTCACCAAATCCGCAAAATAACTTTTTATAACTATTGGTATTTTATAACTTATATAGTTTTCACTAGTAATATACATACGAAGTGATTTAATACACAAAATCACGTAATTTACAAATGACATATACTGGAATGTAAGAATACATAGATTCTTGTTTTGAAAAAGCTGTACCCACATGTGGGTAGCCTATGAGTTAAATATATTACTATACTCTTTGAAGTAACTCTTTCTTAAACTGCTGCGAGTTTTGGCGGAAACTTGACCGGCGGCGGTTTGCTGCTCCTGTATTATTGTTTAAATAATGGTTTGAAGTGGACTTTGAGTGATGCGATTTTGTGTATTGTCTGAGTAAGTGGACTATTAGTGTAAACTGTGAAACAAGTGCTCTGATGGTGATATGATTCTCAAAATAAGGTGTCTGTCTGCTTAGGTGCCTTGAGATACCATCGCCAACCGTCAGCTGTCTGCTGGCTCAAGTTACCGTCAAAATCTCCCAAGGGCTGCATAATATGACGTATCAACATATTGTGAAACAGTATACTATGAAGGATAATTATAATATATTGTAACTTCAGGCTCAGAATGGCTAGATCCCAGAGCCGTAAAGTTAAACTGCTGCATAAAGTTCAAAGAGAATATAATCACTCATAGACTTTGTATCTTATTTGTATCAATCCTCTATCTACGTAATCACTACGTTTACATAAAGATAATGGAGTGTAGAGTACAAGGAGTACCATCTTATAACGGGCGAAAGTTGAAAAAGTGTCCTACTATTTACTGAATATAGAGGTTCCAAAACCTACCACAATGGCGCTGGCGTCTGAAAAACTACGATATGAAGATAGCTGTTGTGAACGGAGTGAAGTCAGCTGAATTCAAATATTTAAAAAATTCCATGACTAGAGTAGTTAGTAAAATGCCAGTATACAAAATCTCAACTATTTACGTAGTACAAAACCAAGCGGATTGGTCGGTCCTTGTTTATTTCTCAATCTTATTCTAATTTTGGCGCTTTTTTTTAATTTATCCTATGCTACTGCAGCGCCACCCTTATTGGACACATTTTTGGGGACACTTTTCATATATAGAGATCCTTCTACTCTACACTCCATAATAAAGTTCGCTACCGTAGATAGAGGATTGACCGCTACGCGACTTAGAGTATTAAACTAACAGGAGACGATATTGGAGAGCGTTCCCCGCTGTCAAAAGTACGAGAGCGCGGATCATTCCCGTTATATAAAACTAGTTGCGCCGCGTACGGCATCAGTTAACAAGTAGTCGTAAGCGTGAGTTGACCTCCAGAAAAATGCCGAGTTGCAGTGTGTTTTCTTGTAAAAAAAGATCACAGACCTCAAATTTACAAAAAGACGACGTTACCTTTCATCTTTAAGTATTTATTTTGATTTCAATAATTAATATAAGCATTAAATCACCAAAATTCTGATTAATATAGCTGAGCAGGGTGTGTTGCCAACTTAAAGTATTAATACTATAGTAAGGACTTTTGCACCACTAGGACATAATTAAATTTTGCTTAATTGTAGACAAATGTCGTTTCGTTTCTCTTTGTTCTTATTACGCAAGACAAAATCGTGTTATTGAATAGTCTTAAATTCATTAATATTATTGTGATCTATTTGCAAAACTATATTATTTCAAACAACATTTAATAATCTTTAATTGTTTTTAACGAAATGAAAACATCAATTTAAATAGTTTTATTGTATATAAAACATTTTAAATAGATATTTTTATTTCATTATGTTACGTTATGAAACGAAAAGAATGGTAATTTCAAGTATATAAAACGGTATCATCAAGGCAATAATAGTGATGTTCACTGTAATCTTTATTGTCGATGTTTTTATCTGACTATAATTAATACCTTGATATATAATACCAAGGTGTTATTTAAAATTCTTTTTTGTACAATGTTTAAAAAAGATCTTTGGTTTTACAGTTTTCCAAAAGATCTTTATAGGTGCCAAGTTTGGATAAAAGCATGTGGCAATCATATAACCTGGGTACCTAAACGAACAAGCACTATTTGTTCCTTGCATTTTGACCAATCGGTTTTCGTAATCCAATCAAATAATAAAAGGAAACTAAATGAAACTGTTGTACCGACTTTGAAATTATTGGAAGTAAGTTTATTATTTTGCTACAGGTTTATTTTACATTATGAAGGATAAAATTTAAAACATGTAACAAATTGAAATGGAAGGTTTAGTGAATGATATTTATTCATCTTAAAATGTTATTTACAAGTATATCGTCTTAGATGGTGTCAACCAAATTGTTGTTTTCAGATGAGACCCGAATTATTAGCGCTTAAATAAATAAATGAGGACAAACAAATAATCTCAGTGTCATATTTATAATCTATTATTATTAAATATATACAGAGTACTACACTTTTGTACAGTAGAACACAAAATATTACCGCTTTTTACGACGACATTAATTATTTTTCAATCCTAAGTAAAATGACGAAAAAAAGTATGTTTGTTTAAGTGTAAACTTCGGCCAAGAGATAGCAAATGTTTAATGTTTTTTTAAATTGCTCCATTCCGTTGCTGCATAAAGGAAGGACAAAAACAAATAAACAAAAAATCACACTTTCACATTTATAATATTATATTAGTATGGATTGTCAAGAATGATAGATAAACTTTTGAAACCGGTTTACAATCGGCTTTTTGAGGGTGAAACTATACACTTCCGCTCTCTTTCTTGCTCTAGTAAATAACGTTTCTGAGTGACCAAAAAGGATAGAAGCACAGGAAAGTGCGATTCCGTGCTGCCAGATGTAGTTCAACCCTAAGCCATAAAACGGTTTAACTCTATAGATTGGATATACAGATAACCTTTTCGGTTGATCATTACATTAAAAAATGGTAAAAATATTTCATATACTAGGCATATTATATATTTTAAAGCATATACGAACATTATTTCGATAATGATTACGTTCCACATAACATTGAACTGGCAAACTTGGTGATGGAAAAATATGCAAGCACTAGAATTAGCTACCTCGCAAAAAAAGAGTGATCCCAAAAAGTGTATTCGTCACATATATACCAAACTTATTCACTTTTAAAACCAGTTAAAATATAATATAATACTTTTTCAATTTGTTTTAATTTTGGTAATTTTGTATTATTATTTTGTACCTTATGTATTTTTTTTAAATTTACTTTGAATGTAATATTACACATTAAACATTTGTTCATTTTTATTTTATTTAATTTGCTTATGTAACTTACATAAAATTTCATCGACATATCCATATCGACAAGGCCCTCGCACTAGTTGTTTATGGCTTATGCACTGTAACGATGACACATTTATGAGATTTTCAAGGTTGTGTGCCTTTTGCTTAATCGTGTGCTCATATTATGCTGTGTGCGTGCGTAACGACGTGGCCCAATGTTTACGATTTGTTTAGTGTGCGTTACCTCGCCTCCCGCTAGAAGTGACAGACTTTTTTGTTTGGAAATTTATGCGCATGGCGCCTCCTGTTAGTTGAATACTCTAAGCTACGCGATGATGCTTTCCCTTTCCCGCATTAGGTTACAGTATTAGTAACAAGATTATATTTGTATTGCTAAATAAAACAACGAATATCATTGCATATTATTCTTTTTATATTTTTTTTCATCAGTTTAAATGGAAAATACAATTTCATTTATTTATAGTGTTGTCATTTATTTATTGTAAACAAATATATTATAAAAGATTTACATATTACTATCAAAACAAAATATTCACAAATGGCAGACTAACTAAACAATTAACTCAGCTGTTTATTCAAGCATGCTAACAATTGCATCGTTTTGAGCTAAACAAGAAGGAGAAAGTTTGGCACTGATCCCATAATCCAATTTAAAAGACAGTTATCATAAATGCACATTGTAGCAACATATCTGACATTTAGGATAAGTTAGTCTGTTTCCCTGATATTGAATAGGTACCTTTTATAACGATACTCTTCACAACCTCTCTTCAGCTCTAGTATTGCATGATGTAATACTGTCTTTCTACTTTCATACTCGGCAGACGCATCGCCATCGTCGTCTGCTTCAACCAAATTCTCATTATGGTAATGAGGCGTCGCCAAAGAGAGCCTACTTTTGACTATTGTTTGTGGTAACTTGACGATCGTAAATAACTAATTGCTGCCTCAGTAATCAAGAAATTCAAAATGACTAATTTAATAATAAAACAACAAACTCTTGTTTCTTTCATAACAATACAAACTCCATTGAATGGATAAAATCAACTCAACTTATTTCAAACACTCGAACTTATCATCAATGTTCAAAAACAAAAAGTACCTCATTCTGCATTACCCTGCCTTAAAAATAAAATTATACGATAAGATGGCGAAATAAAAAGCAATGGAAGAGGACGTGAGCAAAAAGAACTCCATGATTGATATTAACATACGACTGTCAGTTTGCTTCAACAAGAGAAACTTAGTAGAAAGATAACGATTTCCGAGTAGCAAGTAAGTCCTTTCCACTGTGACATGAAATGCCAAAAAGAAAAGTATAATTCATAAATTGTACCTATGCTTTGTATATACTCTAATTTTTTTTTACATTTTAATAATTTAAAAACAACCAGCACTTGGTCGAAAAATTTATATCCATTTTTTTTTGTGTATTTTATATTTTGATGAAATATTTATAAGCTAATTAACGTGAGCCGATGTCAGGATTCATAGCTAGTCGTCGTTCGCTCGAACCGGCTGGCAAGTGTCGGTCTCTTCCGCCTGACTCGAGCTTGTATAACACACCTGTACACATAACACTACCGCTTCGTCTATACATCTCGACTCATAACGCACTGATAGTTCGAGGGACACAAGGAATATCGCAGCATTGTTTCGTTCGCGCCGGCCGCCGCGCCCGACCGCGCCATCTTCACCGTGTCCCGAATATATTCATTTTATAGGACTTTAAAAAAATAAAACACTACAATTACATCCCTTAACGCTTCTAAACTACTAATTCGTATTCTATTTACAATGACATAATACAAAGTATTCAAATTGTTCGGTAGATAGACAGCCGCGTGAAACTGTCGTTCGGGCGCGACACGACGGCAACAACTTTATAGATTACTGTACAGCAAATTTACAATAACGTTTGATCAGATATATGCCAACTCAATGATCTACATCTAAATACCAAAGTAAGGTAAGGTATTATTCACCCGGCGCCCGCCTTAAGCCGCTACAATAATAATAATAATATCAGCTTATGTTATTGTAATAATATGTTAAATCTTGTACATGACAAAGTTGCCACATTTCACACATCGTTTTTGGATGCAGGAAAAACGCAACATACTTTTATAGGCCTCGTTACAGATGGGGTTATTAAAAAATATTTTTAAGACAAGCAGAAAATATTGTTTTTTTTTTAACTAACAACTGTGGCGCATTTGTCATGCAACAAAATTGATACGAAATTTTTAAGATAGTTAGTATTCCAAGGTTTATTATTCACTAGAATTTACGAAGATGACATACTAAATACTAAATATTATCTACTCTGTACAATGGACTATAATATTTATTGAGATTTTACCATTTGTATAAACATGTCAAAATACAAATATTTCTGTCCAAATCTCTTAATAACTTAATAGGTAACAATCGAGCAACATTTGACATTTAATACTCTCCCTTTGTGACAGTACAACAGATATTAAAACATAACGCCTTATTACATATCCATTATTTGAAAATTTTGGTATGATTTACTAACGTCGGAACGGGTGATACACAAGTTTCATATAGCCCTACAGACTTAGTAAATCAAATTTATCTTTTTTGTAAGTTGATACTCGGTATTATTGCAATAGTGCCATAGGTATCTATTAATCAACAACTGTGACAAATGGAATGCTTTGACCATATTCACTTCCAACTTTAACAAATTTCTGAAAAGTATAAGATCATTATGTTCACGAAATTTATTAGTGAAACAAATGATTCAGTAATAATATTTCATCTTAATCAATAGTTAATTGATAATACAACAAACAATCATCAGTGCCTAAACTACTGGTAACAATAACATTTTAACGGTTTCATCGAATCCAATATAGTTCCTAATAAATAATAATCGTTTACAACACTCATACGATAAAGAAACATAAAACAGGAGTACAAGATGACGTATTGAAAAGCAATTGACGCAATCCTCGTTGAATTTTGCTTAGTGAGCGATAATAAAATAAATAGCGTTAAAAACGATGGAAAATTTTGTTCAACTAATATCATTTATAAAACTATAACATTGAGCATTTAAATGAGTAAAAATAAAACCATTAAATTCAATGAGCAAAATTAGGACACTTACATTTGAATTGACTGAATCTTGTGACAATCTGGTGAGCACTTCTACGTACATACAAAAAGAATTGACTGTTATTATACCCAGCAAACTAATGCAACGCCATTTTGACACGATAATTGACAGAAATTAAACGAAACAACAATATCTTAACAAGGTTTCGTAAACCTAAATAGTAATAATATGTATCAATTAAAGATATTGTATTAATATTATACATATTATTTAGATATATTTGTGTATACAGTTATAATATATATTTACATCTGATGGAAATAGTTTTCTGATGGCATTTTGTTTACACAAAGTTAAGGCTGCGCAGAAAATGCGATAAATAATTAACATAAATATTTACAAATCTCTTGTTGCCTATTCATTTTAAATAATACTAATACAAATATCAAATGAATTTTACATAAAATATTGCATTTTCTGCTTATATTCAATTCTTAATAAGCTGTTTGGAAGATTGGACATCTTGGTTTTTTTCAGATCAAGTCTTTCTTTCAAAAGTTCAAAATTATAGCAGCTACTTAATGCTAAATCATTTCAAAATATGGACGTTACTTTTAGGACAAAACATACATAAGACGGCTTTACACACATTTGGGCTATCATAAAGTTCTTTCCTAAAAGCTTCTTTCAGATAAATAAAGGTAAAGACACGAAATAAACTTCAAGAGTCCAAGTACTGAGTTTTAATTGTTCAACAATCTAAAGTACAACATATTGACTACAGAAACGAATGATTTCCTTTCTTGGTTTCTTAAAGGAAACTCTCTGAATATGACATTGTTGTTAAAATGACAAATAGCCCAAATGTAAATTATAAAGTAACTTCCTTATCATGATGTGGAGGGTTGTTCTGAAGAGGACCAGAATAACTTCTTACTTCTAGTGGATGTTTCACGCTGGCCGGTTGTTGCTAACTTTTGAGACGTTTTATTTCGCAATTAAAACTAATTAAATATTGTTAATCTAAATAATTTTGGCAAATGTATGACAATATCTTAAGGACTTCGTCGTGTCATTCTTGAAATCGTCCTTCCGTATCATAAAAAAATGATGTGCATATTTTGATTGATTTCAGCCTTCTTTCAGAATGTAATACATTCTTTAATATAAGTTTGATACCAAAGACTTATCAGGAATAATTCGACGAGACCGATTAAAGAATAAATACAATAATGTATTTATGGGTCCTAATCATATCATTATATAATTAAAAGGAGTTACTCCACTTGTCTCAATAAAATTCACCAAAACGACACAATAACGTTACGAAATATACTTTAAGTAATTACTATATACATGTGCAAGCAGGGCAAGATTGCGAAATATTGAACGTCCAATGTGAATATATGGATGGAAATTAAAGGGACGATTAAGGCTGATATAGTATTAATATAATATAATTGTATTCAAGGGTCGAAATTCTAGTGAATTGACTTTTAAAATTTATATGAAAGATCAAATATATTTATTTTTGTAATTATCTGGGCATCAGCATGCCGCCATGCGGACTACTTACAACATATTGACATTGTAATTTATAAAGTATACACATTTGACTCGTCCAAGTGATTTATGAGGGTAATTGCCGAGTCATATTTGAGGGGATAATATAAACAATTCGCTAAACAATGGAATCAAATATGTAATAAAACAATTTTTAAAATAATAGCTGTTTCCAAGTACATGCTTAACTTTACATAAATAAATGGAGAAAGTATAATAACGTAACAAGCTATAAACAATGTACACGCTCGAGACAAAAGAGATTTTATTTTTACGTATTGCGAGAATTTTATGAGTGCAATTTTTCTTAAGTTTTTAGATATAATATGGGTACTTTTAGCCGCACACAGCATACTAATCTTGCAACAAAATTATTATACACGTATATATATTTCATTAAAATTAATGGAAGAACTCTCAGAAACTTAAATTAACACTATGCTGGATACATAATAATGCGTTGAAATCTGATAATATAAAAATTACTAAAAACTAACAACCTCAAACATGTTTTCGAATACCGTACATTATATTTATCTGTCCCATCCGTGTATGTTATTGTAGAATAGTATATTAAAAGCCAGGCACATTGGTATAATTCTATGAAACACAGAGAACTCGACGTGTAAAAACATTGGCGTAGCTAGTACAATTATCTTGGGCTGGCAAATAAACCCAATTGTAGGAAACTAATTTGAACGCGATTCTTGACATTGAATTTGTTTTATATGAAATTTACTTTAAATTATTACATACAAATTTTTTAAAGTTTAAGCCATAATTTAGTATAAATTCGTATGCACTTTACAAAATATAATACACATTATCTATATAAAAGTGTTATTTTAATATGACACCTAGTCAAATAAAGGTGTTAAACGTGTTTATTTATCACTTGAGGAACACATTTTCTACTTTTTCCTTCTTGCTAGCTACGCCAACGCTAAAAAGGGGAAACGTGTGCACGTAGTGGAACAGCGTTGCGTTAGTCACGAGATCGGGTGGAGTGCGTGCGTGCGCGCGGAGACTGGAGCGGAAGCGATAGTGTGCAGCGGAGCGTCGAGCGGGGCGTCGAGCGGGGCGGCGAGCGGGGCGGCGGGCGGCGAGCGGGCGGCCACTAGGCACAGCGGGCGGAGGGCGGCGAGCGCGAGTGTCAGTACGCCTGCGTGGTACTTGCCGCGGACACCCTCTCCGGCTTTAGGTTACGCTGTAAACACACACACGCTTGTAATGAACGACACCCTTCGCTCCAATATAACGAAAACATTATTAATAGCAAAAAAAATGATGTAGAAATAAATTTTGTTAATAGAAATAACAATAAAATTGTATTATTATTTATTATCGTTTTACATGTTCCATCCACATAAACAATGGAGTTCTACCAAGAAACAACAATCGAAATTTTACATCGCTATTGAAAAACATAGTTGATATTATTGACACGAATTTAGTGGGTATGACATAAAACAATTCTATTACTCCATATCTTCTAGTGGTGTTGTAAGAATCGACTTTGGACATGGCCAAAAGACCTTGTAGGTGAGAATGATAATAAGTGGAATAACTATTTCGTGTTTATGTGAACGATGAATGGGTTATTAATACCAACTTCTAACTAAAAGCCTAGCCTTTTAGTTAAATTACAATAACGCCTAATTAAAGTTAACGTCTGGACAGACAGATCAGCTCACATGTTCCTTAATATTTTAAGGACAAAAAATATCGATTTTTTTTATCTAAAATAAATTATGTCGTTATTATAAATTTGCTAACAAAATTTTTTTACATAATATTGAAAACATTGTTAATAAACAATGAAACTCACTGGCAAATCTCCATAATCCTTCAAATGTGTTACAGACTTGAAATATTAACAAAAATGAACATTATATAATAATGTGCTACGTAGGTCACTCAATTAGTTTTGAGATGCTCGAAATTTAAAAATGGAACTCCATAAGATCAGTATTAAAAAAAAAAAAACAAAGTTCTATCAATTTTCATGTAACGCTTCCCGCGCTTTTCATTTAAAACGATGGATCTTAACCGTGAACATTTGCGCGCTATGATATATTATGATTTTAAATTTGGTTTAACCGAACAATTAAGTTTACAACGGTTACCATCAGCATTACGGGACTCAGCTCCATCACGCACAACAATTTTTAGGTGGTTTGCTGAATTCAAAAGGGGTAAAATGAATCTTAAAGATGACCAAAGAACCGGAGCTCCGCAAACAGCAGTAACGGCAGAAAATGTATGGACTACTGAAATGTTGGTGCGAGAAGACCCACGAATCACATATACGGACATCGAAAAGATTATAGGCATTAGTTCGGGGAGCATTTATACCATCCTACATCAACATCTTGGAGTGAGGAAGCTTTGTTGTCGATGGATCCCTCGTTTGCTCTCCGGAAGTGAAAAACAGACTCGTGTGGAGACATGAAATGCGTCTACGTTTTGAAAACGGGGCATCTAGGCGTGTTTCAGAAATCGTTACTGGTGACGAGACACGGATCTATCAATATGATCCGGAAAATAATTTAAAATTTTGTACAGCCGACTTCAATATAAGTTATTAAGAATAACTCAAAAACTATTGGTTTGACCTTGATCAAATTCATATGGGATCACACGAGAAGTACCAGCTTTCAAATAAAAATTTAATCATCTTAATCGGTTCACCCAGTAAAAAGTTATGAGACACATAAAAAAACATACGCGTCGAATTGAGTACCGTCTCCATTTTGGAAGTCGGTAGATAAAAGGCAATCATTGGCATGGGTCTACTCAGAAGGACAGTTACCGACAAAACTGCAAAGACCTCGCAACGTCGGCAAAAATCTGGTGTTGAAACTCCCCTACAGCCCTAACTAAGCTCCTTGTGATTTCTGTATGTTCCCAAGAGTCAAAGAAAAATAAAAGCCAAGTTTTTTTCAAGCACTGAAGAACCCGTGGCTGCCAGCTGCCTACGTAGAAGCGATTTCCGACCTGTCAGATGAAGATTGGCAAAAGTGTTTTCAGAGTTGGTTTAAGCTAATAGAACTTTGTATAGAGCATGATGGAGAATATTTTGAAAAGATGTAAAATAAATATTAATAGTATCTATAATATAGTATATTAATTATTTATTATAGTATACTTTTTGTATATCTCAAAACTTTGAGTGACCTATGTATTAGAATTGGTTATTTTCCTACCTACATTTTTAAACTTTTGATTTTTTTGCAAATAAAATCTAATTATCAAAAATAATTTAAAGCTATTTATTGCGACTACTATTATTATCATCTTGAGTCCACAACTGAACATATTATGCTTGTTCCAATGCCATAAAACACAGACATGAGCCACCTGCATCCATTAAACTTTCTGCATGTCTCACCATGTCATCACTCTATTTAGTGCTAGGGTTATTCATCCAGCTATATGGCCACCCCAATGCCACATCAGCCTATTAATCCGTTTGGCTATGTCGGTTACTCTGGTTGTAGTGAGGATATCATTGTTACATGCTCATGTACATCACAATGACGCAAAAGATTTTTCACCTTTTGTGAAATAAAGATTTTTCATAACCATACATTTTATTACTCTTTGGAGCAATAACTACTTTTTTATTTAAAAAAAGTGTGTGTGTCAACTCCGACGCACGACTGGAGTTTACACCTTACGAGTTATTATAAAATATATAGACTAATAAATGAGGGTAAATTAACGCATTTTTATATTACTGAAAGCATGCACTTATTTATATTAATTATATATTTATATTAATCAAAATACATTACATAGTCATAGAAACGTAAACGCTTGTTATGTAATTATATAACTACGTTATGTAGTCATGGAAACGAATACATAACGTAACGTTTGATATTACTCCCCATAAATTTTCATACACCGGACTTATATATGAAAATCGATTCTAAGGAATAAATTCCTTATTATTTATCCTATATTATTATTTATTATTTATCCTTATTCCTTCTTTTTTATAATCGCAAATTTATTACTTAAAAAGATGCCGATAAAGTATTTATTAGTGCATGGTAGTGGAGGTAGTAGTGTGGTCGACTCACCAGTTGGTCATATTGTTGTACCATCCGCTTGATATGGTTGAGCTTACGATGTAGATAGTTGACACGCCGCCTCTCGCGCTGATACGCCACATTGTTGCGGACGCGTTGGTACTCCTCCACGATACGCTGCTCTATCGTCTGTAGACATTTTATAAAACTATTAGAAAATTAAGTTCAAACAAAATGTAGTTAAGTACCTGCTTATATTGCCGTGTGGTGGAAAAACAAACCATTATGCCACTGATCCGTGGGTGTCGTAAGAGGCGACTATATGTTACATATACACAGGATTATATTGTTAGATTTGATATATTTCATTATTATAAATTGTTTAGCATTATAATGATATTATCTTTACATTTAGAATCTTTTCAAAGGTCTCGTATTGTTACCCGTTTCCGAACGAAGCGGAACGCAATCTAATAATAGTTCGAGGGAAGTCTTGGACGGACCGTTATATTGTTTAAAAAGCTGCGCAGTACATTTTAGCACGACAGTTCAACGTATTTGTTAATGTTAATTTATAGTTCTTTTAAATGTTGTCAATCCGATAAAAATATGTGTGGACAATAAATATAGTGATATAATCTTCTGGTTTTATTAAACATCTTACAATATAGGGTTCCAATACAATACATAGGCGGCATAATACACAGATCGAGGACGTGCAACAGCGTTAAAGGTGCGAGATGTCTGGCGATGTACATATACCCCTACACTAGGATTTTCGCCTGGATCCACGATACATCCTACACAATTTTAGTGTGGGGTAACGTTTTAAAAAAAGATGAGATCGCGACTGGCAGCAGAGCGTGCAACGATTAAGGCAAATCTCCCAAAAACGGTAGAAGCTAGCAATGGATTTTTAATGATCTACCTACATACATACTCTGGTTTCTTCAATCATTGAGGAAACACTTCTAATGTTATGTAGGTTTCTTGGCGATGTTGTGGCAATTATTCTCATCCAGTATGTGGTGAAATAAGCAGCTTTTTCCTCAATATCGTAAATTAGCATATGCACTTGTGGTACTTTAATATACATAGACTATCGGGATATTATAGTCATGGTCAATATGAACCAGGCGTACATTATCATAGATAGTCACGTACTTTTGGGAAACTAAATTTACTTTAAATATTACAGATGTAATCATTACATGTTAAAAGTAAAATAAGTCGTAAGTTATATTCTAGGAATACTTGGTTACTAAATTTTTATCTGTTTCAATGTTTAAAGTCATATGGAGGTAATCGTCTATAATTTGTTTATATTAAACTAAAAACATTTTAGATATGGACATTTCGATAAATACTCATCATGCCAGTTGTGGTTTAAACTAATCAAAACGCCAATGTTTACGGTTTTGTTATCTTTCAAGCGTAATGTGTTGTTTACAATGTTGTGATTTGTTGTTATTTCTTTGGTTGATAAAGTCTGCAAAAAAGAGTGTTTAAGTATGTCGCCACAATTAATTAATATTATGAAAATTTTACAACGTAAAAATCTACTCGGCCTTGTTGAACGATCATTTTAATTAATTTTGGGCATTTAAAAAAAAAGTTGTTTATGAAAAAAAATTATGACAAGGCAAAAAAATCTTTAGTGTAAAAGGCAATATATTATGTAGGAATTAATAAGAATGAATATTAAAAGCTGAAAGGCACGCAGAATAATATAATGGATTATTTTTGAAATAATCTTAAAAATATCAACATCATAACACAATTTGATAAGTCGAGTTCTTCCACGATTTGGTATGACGAGTTTTGATAGTTTTGTCCCGTTGTAGTAGAGAAATACTATGTGCCGTATGTCATTTCGTAAATATTGTGGAAAAGTTTGTCATATCTAATACGCGATCATGCGATGTGGTGAGTTGTGTTGTAGTTGTAGTTTCATACAGACATGTCTCAATTGTGAATTATTCAGTTATTTGACCAGACAGGTCGCATCAAGGTATTGATATATATATATAGCAATTACATTTTTTTAAACGTCCCGGATCAAACGATTGACAGAACCCACGACTAAAGAGTATAGTAATTTCTGATGAGCGACATTATCGAGCGGGTCTCACAGATCTCAGTACTGAAATTCAAAAGACGAATCAATAGTTGAATGATCGGGCCACTTATTATTATTATTATAAGTGTATTATGATAGTGCGTCGCGTGGTGTGGCGTGGTGTGGCGTGGCGTGGTGTCGCGTGGCGCGGCGTGGCGCGGCGCGTACCCGGCGCTGCGGCGAGGCGGGCTCGGCGCGGCGCAGCTGCTGCTCGAGCTGGGTGAAGAGCGCGGCCACCTGCGCCACGCGCGCGTACAGCGCCCGGTACTCCGTGTACAGCTCCGAGAACTCCTGCTTGTACGCGCGCCGCACGCTCGAGCTCGTGATCGCCGGGTACTGCCTGCAAACACGTTCGCTTTTATACAATACTCGTAAACCTCACAACTGACCACACACTCCACCTCATGCTAACTGGATGCTGTGGCCCATACACATCTATGTTTATTCTCGATTAGAATCAAAATGGAGATGCGTTGTCACCCCTGAGGCCTAAGATGAAATGACTTGTTTCCAATAAAAAGAGTATCCGTTTCTCTACAATCACCATACGAATCACAGCAGCATAAACTGGCTTTTTACGCTAGTATTCTGTGAAAGCGTGTTCCTTCTAAACCGACCCATTCGTGCTACAACCATAATATAGCTGCAGCATGTCTCTACTACGTAAAGAAACAGACAACAGGCGTCATTACTTATCTCACTACTAATAAAGCTTCTCTAATACTCTCGATTAACCAATACAAGCTTAAAATGCTTGTGATAGAAGTTGTATCACGACGGTATTAGAAAAGCGGATTCGAATACACGACTTTCCGTATTTACAGTAAGCATTCTTAACCATTAGACTATTGTATTTGATTGACCTCTATATACTGATACCATGGGTGTAACTAGGAACCATCACAAGAAAACAGTTTCCTAGCTACACTCATGTTATCAGTATCAGCCTTAATAATCTAGTGCTCCCCCTCCCTAAAATTGAATGTCTTCATCGCTACATAAGCAAAATTTTCATCGCTATCAAGCAATACTTCAACAGAGAAGCTCACCCTCGAATTTTTTTTGATTATGCCTATGACGAATAGCAAGGCAAAGTTGCGAATAAAGCGAATTCACACAAAAACGGGTTGTCCATGTTCAACAGTAGATTATTTACGAGCTATTGATAATAATAATACAGAAAAAAAGATGTTTGTATGGCAGCCTAATATCAACAAGTGCTGTGTAAAGCGAGTTCTACTATGACCAACTGATAAACCTAAGGTATTCCACTGCTGGACGTAGGCGCGCCATTAAGCCCGACCTTCATGCCTCCAGTTACTGTCAGCCACCTTGGGTAAGTCTGATCCGTCTAGCCAGAGCGAGGTCTTTATTATGACATCTACTCCATTATTGTCATTTCTGCGACAGATGATAACTAGCTCATTACAACTCTATAAACACAAAAGACTATATCGATGACCTTCGTTCTCCAGCGGATTTCTTCAATACGAGTCTTATTCACCAGAGAAACTTCAAAGTCCTTAGATCACTCACCGAGTGACTTCGAGTTTGTAGAGTAGCGGTGCCATTAGAGTTCACATTTCATAGACAGAGACTCAAACCATGTGGAAATCTATAGGGGAGGCCTATTTCTTGCTGTAGACGTGTTGCAAGAGTTTTTCGAGAGATGAATTGAGTATGTTACCTCTCATGCTACTCTATAAAAAAGGAACTAATTCATGTTTTCCTATAGAAGATTTTGCACAACGCTTTCATATAACATATGAAACACTATTACTTATAACAATTAATAAACTTACCTTTCAATATCTACCAAATCAGTCATGCTCTCATCAGGCACGGATGTTAAATCTGTATTTTCTAATTGTTCATTATTTGTGATGTCTTTTTCTGAAAAAGGCAAAACCATATATGGTTTCATATAAATATTTCCTATTAACTATGATAAATGTATACATAAAACAAAATGTCACAATACCTGTGATACTGGTTTGCTCTATTTGAGGACTACTTCTAAAACCGTTTCCTTTAACAGGACTGGGACAGAGATCCTTGACAGTGTTAAAGTTTAGGGTGTAACCATTGTCCTTTTTGACTGCAAAGTAAAAAAAAAATATTTATTTAAAATCTTTATCACACACAAAGTGTATAATTGACAGGAAGGAGCCTAAGCAGGAGCAATTAAAAGTAGATATAGTTGTCATAAAACTATACTTAGTTTAGTACTGATTATACAGTACAATAGATTAGATACAACGCAACAGCTGACATGATATGATAGCACATAATAAAAGACAACTTTTTACCACTGTTATTATAAAAAATAACGCTAGTGGTAAATAGAAAACTGACTTTCAAGAACTATTATGTATTGAGTAAAATATTAATCCATATTATCTATATTATATAAATTATTCTATTCTGTTTTGTTCTATAGATACATATTTATATTGATTTTAGAATTGTAGAAAATACTCAAAATTCATTATTTCGTGTTTGTGTTATATTTATCCATCAGCATTATTTGAATCTGTTATTTCCAATGCAACAAACTTCATTACCATGGAAAGATTGGTTTATGATAATAGTTGAAAAACTGTTGAAATAATAGTTCAGACTACCAAACAATCATGAGAGGGTGTCAAAGGTGTTCCAGTCAAACACCATTAAACACCTTTGAATTAATTACTACAAGTATTGAAAATAATAATTACAATGGCATTTCAAGATCAGTCATATTTTAAATGTGAAATCATAGACAAAGTCATGGAAGACTTCTTTTGAAATAAATAAAATATGAACACTTATGTTGTTGTCCCGTGGATGTAATAAATTTGAATGTCAAATGCTCGAAGTCAATATGGTCTTACAATAGGTGATAGGTTATGTATGGTATAATTCATATATAATATAGTAACAGCCTACATATACATAGTCACATATGTTGACACGGGCTCCAATCAATCAATCAATATATTATTTTTTGTACACCAATACACATAAGAACAAGACAAAATGAAATAAATATATAATAGGTCTTATTGCTCTGGAATCGATTTTTTCCAGATTTCTTATTTAGCAAAGAACTGTTATTTATAGCGAATTGCAATAAGGGAAGGTGTACATAAATTTAACAATCAAGTTAAAAAAATTATAAGTATATAAATACACATAAGATGATGACGGTTGAGGATAGTTCGGATAGATATAATTAAGGACGGGAATTATGATGGGGAATATTAGAGTTCCAAGTAATAGGTTTTGAATAGATTTTTGAAGGTAAACAGGGCCTGAGCACATCGAATATGTAAAGTCAAGGAGCTCCACAAGCATACAGCTGTAACCGAAAAAGATTTATTGAAGGAGGAGGATGAATGAATATGAAGCGAAAAATTGTTAGTGGAACGTAGATGACGATTGTGAGAGGAGGAAATTAATTCAAAGTGCTCTTTCAGATAACGTGGAGTAGAGGGATTGAACAGTTGTTGTATAAAGCGGAAAAGATGTGAGTAGACTTCTTATTTTTAGAGGGTTTTTCGTAAATGTTAGATATAAAATTCCGAGACCAGTGATGGAAATCAGCGTCAACGGTGTGCCTTCTCCAAACAACCTATCAAGTTTGATGTTTGTGACAGATCGCCAACTATCGGCGACATTTGATCCAGTAGACTATTGATGTTCATTAGAAATGGTTATCATTCTGCTTATACCATCTTAAATAACAAGGGCGTTTCTACATTTTTTAAACGACTTAAAAAAATAAGGAGTTTCTCAGTTCTTGTATGTACTTATGGTATGTATGTTTGACCGCGATTATCTCGCGTTTGTCTGAACCGATTTTGATGCAGTTTTCAGAAAAGTATTAGTTAAATTCTGGAGAAGGTTTTGGTATACAACAAATGTATTGAGAGAAATAGTTTCTGATACTTCGTGACGTCGTCCGCATGGATCCGTTATTAAGCGATATATTTAGTTCAACTCGACTGACATTGTTGATGTGGTTTATTAGTAATTTGAAGTCGGTTTTTATTCTTTGTTAAAAGTTATAATGATCTGAAATTAACTAATATACATTTAGGGGACGATTTAAAGACGCATCTTTAAATATTTTCCAATTAAATATTATTAGTTGTTTAATACCA
This sequence comes from Parnassius glacialis, assembly GCA_033319125.1. Classification (NCBI taxonomy): domain Eukaryota; kingdom Metazoa; phylum Arthropoda; class Insecta; order Lepidoptera; family Papilionidae; genus Parnassius; species Parnassius glacialis. The sequence goes on along the minus strand of JAVANC010000028.1, from coordinate 27,095,363 downwards.
GCGCTATTACTAATTGAGTACAAAAAAGAGAGTTAATCAATTTGGAATGTGTACTTTAAATATATAATATTATATAATCATATTTTCTAAATACACATGTTATTTATTTAATATATAAAAATAATGGTGTTACAGTTACAGTTGGCTAGGCGGTAGACTTGGTGAAGTACACTAGAGGGCAAGGTGTTGTGAAGGGGACAGGGTGACATACCACTGGTCCGGTCGTCCTCGTTGTCGGAGGCGTGGCGCTCGCCCGAGGAGGTGGTGGCGTAGCCGGAGGAGGGCGGCGAGGGCCGGCGGTAGTGCGATATGCGCTTCTTCTTGGCGGCGGGCGCGTCCTCGCCGGCGCCAGGCGCGCGCTTGCCGCCGCCGCCGCCGCTGCTGCCTCCGGGCGACGCGCGCGGCGACAGCGAGTTTGCAGAGTCGCTACTCAGAGGCGGGGTTAGGTTTTGAGGTTTCCGCCTGCAAACGAAATAATCTTTCTCTTATTAACCGACTTAAAAAATAAGGAGGTTCTCAATTCCAGTGTACTTTTTGTATGTATGTTACGCGATATCCTCGCAGATTGTGAACAAATTTTGATGATTTTTTTTTAAATCAAATAAGTTATACTTTCTTAGCTATTAGAAGTCTGTTTTTACTTTTTGTTAAAAAGTTATAATTATTATTTAACCATTTATAAACACTTGAAATTAAATTATCGCATGCACTTGCGGTCAAAGTAAGTGAAGGTTTGATAACGCAGTGGGTTAAGAGTTTGAATGACGTATAGTGACGACATAAAAGAACCCACCCGACAATGGGAAACTGAAACAGGAAATGGGTGGTCAGCATCTTCCCGATAACAGCTATAGTTAATAAAAAACTGTGGTTGCCAAAACGGCCGCTAAGCGTGGCAACTATGGCAAATATCTCTCATATGAGGCAATCTATGAAAGAGGATTATGTTTAGAAAAACACTTAATGTTCTAATGAATGAATGAATAAAGAGTTTGATTACTTATTTTAAGGCCTACAAATCATTATTGTTTTATGTGGTTGGGTGTGCATGATACATAATACCTTTGAATTATATTGTATTCCGTACGTATGAGTGTACAAAATACGATACCATTTTTTTTTATAGGATAAGGGTGACAAACGAGCACACAGTCCACCTGATGGTAAGTGGTTGCTGCGGCCCATAGACATCTACATCTATCCTCTATTACAAATCAAAATGTAGATGCGTTGTCACCCGTGAGGACTAAGATGGAATGCCTCATTTCCAGTAAAAAGGGCCTCCGGCCACCTGCACTCACCAAGCGAAACGCAGAGGTAAACCTCTACTTCACGCTGGTTTTCTGTGAGGTCGTGGTACCACCCCGGTTCGAGCCGGCCCATCCGTGCGACAGCAAAAGCTGCCGCGTGGCTCTACCACTGTTATAATTTTACTAGAAATGAAACATTCCATTTTAGTCCTCAGTGTCTTTAGTGCATTTACTGTGACTGGTAATGTTGGTTTAAGATTCAAAATAATATAGTACTACAAGTATATAAAAATTATTACTACTAAAAAAAATCACAAAAACTAATAAATAACATTAAATGATTTCAAGCTAGTTCAAAACTGAGGTCATCCTAAAACAATCCGTAAAGCAACGAATATAAATTATAACCTTACACTTTAAGACAAGGTTGTTTACTAATGAGGTCAATCTATTTATTCCGATATCTTATCTTTATTGTTGGACATTTAATATTTGTAAAATTTTTAACAAGATATTAAGGTAGGTAATTGTTAACTTTTATATTCCAAAGAAAAATTTTATTCAGACAAGAGAAAAATGTTCTGCTGTGTAACCCCTATTTCACATACACTAATTTCTAAATGAATAAGAATACTTCATTAATAAGGTCACACATTTCATTACTACATCATTGTAACAAAACTATGCATTTGATAATTGAAGCTGTATAACTACAATTAACATTTAATGCATAGTTATTTTTCTGGCCTCTTTTTTGCACTTTTCAGTTTTTTTTTTGTTTAAACGAAAAATTATTTAATATTAAATATGAACATTAATTCAATTCGGTGATTCAAAATTATAAGTTATTATTTAGAGCATATAATCGCAACACTATACATGCAAGATAACAACAGGTCTTTCAGACATTTTGCTACCCTAACTTCAAGTGCATCGTGTAGGACGTGCAAACATCCATAATATGTGCATACCTGCAACCAATTACAAATAAAGAAGGCTGCAGTTGCGTTGTCACCTCTGAGGACTAAGATGGAATGTCTAACAGCCTGTAATTACACTGGTTCTATACAGCCTTCAGATCAGAACATAGCAGTTCAACTAATTAGCGGCAGAAATAAGTAAGAAGGCCCAGACTGAGTAGAGTGGTGAATCATTCCCATCGCAATTATCCGGTTGTTTTGTATTGTTTATTGTATTGTAATAAATTTCATTATCAGCATTCAATTTCAAAAAAAGTCTTCTAAGGATAAGTTTATGTAAGTAAGAATACAAACCTCTTGAGCATCCGTTTCTCCTCCTCGGTGTAGAAAGGCCAGTCCTCGTTGACATCATTCCATATGTGCCTACGCAGGTGATAGCAGTTGTCCTTGAGGGAGCCGATCTTGGGAAGGATTTTGTTAACTTCGCCACGATCCTTCTCCTTGATGCCCTCTGCAAGTTTAGCGCGAACGTTAATCAAGTTGAGTTCGAAACGGCGGACCGGACATAAATTGCAATAGTCACTTACCACTATTGAGCCTGGCGTATAGTTCGGGCTTCTTGAAGGGTTTCAGTGCTAATAATTGTATAAGTCTTTCACTAGAACAGAAAAAAAATTGTTTAAACACTTTGTATTTAACATATTATAGCCTTACTGATACAAATCGACGTCAATTGAAGAGACGCTTAAGGTTGCTCTCTCTTTCTTCATTAAATGACAATAGGAAAAGACATCCACCCATCGATCCAATTATACCCATCAAAGTCCACTCCCAAACATTGGTCGCCCGATAGATTGCTCTGTTAAGGGGGATATGTGTCATAGTTATCACACTTGGTAGGTGGGTTGCCATGATCCGTACTTTTAAAATTTCCTAATTGTTGTAGGGTAGTAGATATTCTTATACCATTAATCGGTGTAAAGGAGACAAATAAAGAGATAATTAATATTTACGTTAAGTAAGTGATAATTAATGAATAAAAGTAAGGCCGATACGATATGAGCAGCTGACAGAGTGACTAAATATAGCAATTAGGCAATAGGTCAATTATCTAGCTTGAAGATCAGTAGTAGCCTATTATCGGCAAACGCGAAGTAACGACAATCAATACTTGGTATCGCGGCATCGAATACCCAAAACCGATGATTCGAACCAAAAGGTAGTTAATACTTTTGATAAAGTGGGTCTGTTGCTTACAAAATGTATATATGCCATTTTATAACAGATCAAAGTAACGGAAATTGCCTTGGAAATAGTTTTCATTTGTAAACGGTTTGTGCGTGACCTTGGTTTACGTTTCGTTACATGTGCCGCATGAGTATAATATTATAGTCTCGTTATAATCAGTGTAAACTTGAATTGCTGCGATGAGAATGCTACATGACGTACACACGTCAATAAAAGATGCACGTTTCTAATTATTTATCGTATTTACGTTTAAAATAGTTTTTGCAACTTGAATAGCTTCAGCAGTTCGCTTTTTGTTTTTATAAAGTTGCAATATACATATTTAAGTTGTAAAATATAATTATTCTTCAAGGAAAACTTATTAATGATAGTATATGACCGTGTAGTGGCGGTGTAAGAATATCCACTACCCAATATAGTCCCGTTGGTATCATGAAAGAAACAAATCAAGAAATGCAGTATGCATCTTCCTAATAACAACATAAAAAGTTAAAAACTGCGTTTTGCCTACCCGCCTCTCTAGCGTGGCTTAGGTACTATGCAAATATCTCTCTATATTCAGCAGCGGACTTTTAAGCTAATGGTATGGTAACAGTAACTATACTATTAAAATGTTGTGGTAATGTCAAAATTTGCATCCAAAGTACAAGGTCTAACCACTCTTGATCTATTACAGATCTGGCTTTCATATTTTATATGACATAATTATTATGAATATTAAATAATAATAGCATTTATACAACAATTATAGCAGTTAGTTTTTAATTAACTTGCTGTGAAACGTTTTTAGATACGCTTTAGTATAATTCAAATAAAATTGTGTTGCACTAAGTTACGTATGTGTTTAATAATATAAAATGACGCCTATTACATTATGATTACTGAACGTCGTTTTAGGAAAAACAAACTTTAGATATCTTCGCACTACACCGCGTCGACCAACACTTCCTGTAAGTGTCGACCGCATTTTATGATGTTATGCTTTGTGATAACGATATGGTAAATTATCTACAAATAGAACGCGCGTCCAGTATTTTTATTTATTATGAAATATAATGAATCACTGGAATAATTTCGCCAGTGTCGAATACAATTCTTGATTTAAAAACAATAGTACAATACAATTTCACAATAAGTTAATTTTGTTTCAGCGAACAGTGAGATACAGTTTACGAGTTCAAGCGGTTTAGAATAATGACGAAACATCTACCAAGAAGGTGGGCTAAAGTTTTCCTCGCCACGTGATGTAAATAAGGAAAACGTAAATTAACAAAAACACAATTTCTTGAAACTACCAAGATGTTACACAATTTTATCTGAAATTTACGACATTGTTGCGGGAAACGTTATTTAGGTTGCCATTGTGACATAAAAAATGTCTACTGCCATGCACTCACCCAGTGGTGACGGCAAAAAATATTTTCACGTTTGTTCAGCAGTCATAAGAATGTCGTGTCGAAGGCTAATATAGGAACGATCATTTCTATCTTTTTTTTCATTCATTACAGCCTTTCAATACGTGCACTGCTGAACATAGGTCTCCCCCAAGAAACGCCACAAAGCACGGTCTTACCAGGTCGTCACTCCCTTTAGTGGGAGGACGCCCTACACTTCTGTAGGTTCTCGTAAACAATTTCAAGCTTAGTGCTCCCAAGTCCCAACAACGCGTAGGTGTGACATGTATAGCATTTCTATTATTCTAGATGCAGCAGGCGAAACAGAATTTATGCAAGATGTTACGCGTTTAAGTTTATTCATAATACACTTATTTTTGTGAATCGAAAATCTGTCAAATATAGATGATGTCAACAAAGTGTAAGAAGAGTAAGATGATGATATTCACATAGACAGTGTGTTGAAAAGGGCTTATAAATTGCGTTCATTGTGTAGTGTGTGTGTTTTATGACAGTAGTCTAAAGAAAATGATAGACAGACAGTAAAAAATTCAGTAAACACTGCACTGCACGCGTGAGTGCGTGAGTGCGTGCGTGCGTGCGTGCGTGCGTGCGTGCGTGCGTGCGTGCGTGCGTGCGTGCGTGCGTGCGTGCGTGCGTGCGTGCGTGCGTGCGTGCGGTACTCACTTAATGGAGCGGCGCGAGACGTCGGCGGCGGGCGGCGGGCGCGGCTGTGGCGGGGGCGCGCCGCGCGGCGCCGCCCGCTCGCCGCGCTCCGCCCTCTCCGTCCGCTCCGGCCGCTCCACCCGCTCCCGCTCGGCCCTCTCCACCCGTTCTCGCTCGGCCCTCTCGACTCGCTCCCTCTCGGCTCTCTCCGCCCGTTCCCGCTCGGCCCTTTCCACACGTTCCCTTTCGGCCCTTTCGACCCGTTCCCTCTCGGCCCTTTCGACGCGTTCCCTCTCGGCCCTTTCGACGCGTTCTCTCTCGGCTCTCTCCGCTCGATCCCTTTCGGCACGTTCGAGCCGCTCCTTTTCGGCCCGCTCGGCCCTTTCCGCTAGTTGCGCCGCCGCCGACCCGCCCGAGTACATGGGGTGCGAGAGGCGCATTTTAACCCGCCGTCCTATGTCCGTCTGATTAGGTTTTATAACGCGGGTGCTGTAAACAGTATTGTTTTTGATTACTTCCTTAACTAATAAACATATTAGTGGATATCAAACAAAAATTTCTTAGAGTTAACGAAATAATAAAAATGGTAAAGGTTCACAAATTCTTCCTTCTAAATAGTTTCCCTTTTTCATTGTCTTTCTAAATACAACCCGCAAAACTGCGTGCCGTGCTGATCACTCATGATGAATCCATCCAAATATACCGAATTAAAATCTCAGTGACTAGTGATAAGTAAGCACCATTACGAGGGTACGGACTCTGCGCTCAAAAATCTGACCAGCGAGATGAGTTTAGTCAATTCTTTAAAAATTTTATAAGTGATACCTTAAGAGTACATATCATACGAAATAGCGTGTGCTCCCTGCTCACCATTTGCTCTGTTCGGCGGCGACGGTACGCGCCATGCGATCCTTGGTGGCCTCGTACGAGTCGTCGTTGGCCTGGACGCGCATCCGCCTAGGCAGCGGCCCGCACGACTCGAGCCGCCGCGCGCCCCCGCTGCGCACGCACTCGAACGAACCCTGCAATCAGAAGGCCACATGTTCACACGTTTTCTGTTACTGTGTTCACACTTAATATGCTACTTCTATCAGTCAAATACTCTTTAGTTACATACTCATACCTAAAGAGAATATACCTAATCACTACGTCTACTCCTACCTAAAATTACAGTTTTATTGTAAGTTCTACAACTAATTTCGAACTTAATTCTACAACAGAACGAAAGAATAAAATATTAGAAATAAATAAAACATTCTTAACAAATAAATTTGGAAGTTAGCTATCATAATATGAAATATTTAATAAAAGAAAATCAAGTTAGTCTAGCTCCAGTATATTCTAGTTACATCTGGCGCTAGTTTTTCTCTGGGACATTTCCGTGGCTTCATGACATTAATCCACAACAGCATGATAAAATGATAATATGTGGAACTTTTATATAAATAAATAAATACATATGAAATAATTAAACATAAACCACAAGCTGTTATTTACGTCACAACCAATATATTAATAATTATAATCCAAACACAACATGACGTATTTGCAGGACCTAAATTTTGTAACGAGCAATTACTAGCGATATTAATGCTAGCGGATTTTATGGAAGGCTATGATATTCACATAAAAGTGGAATATATTTTTTAATATAACACTAAATTATGCATTACTAACATAGGATTTTGATGTATAGAAAACAGTATTTATAAAAAACAATGTACCAATTCATTAGACAATCTCGGGAGATACTTGGCGGACAGTCGATAATAAGATAATAGAATCAAGTGTTACTTTGTGGAAATAATTGTACTTAAAGCCCCGGCTGCACGCTCAATCTTACTTGCACAAATTCAAATTTGCACAAGCAAGCATATACGTTAAGCCGGCAAAACGATATACCGTGCAAATGTATTGCATAAATACTTAATTTGTGCACGCTAAAGTTGCACAAGCAAGCATGTACGTTAAGAAAGCGCGTGGACGACACACATATTCTTTGCAATAACTTTGTACAAACTGTTTGCGCATGCAAGACGCTATCGCGGGCACGCTGTGCAGTGCACCGTGTTGTTTGCGCAAATTTTTGCACAAATTGTTTGCGCATGCAAGTCGCAGCGTGTAGCCGGAGTCTACGATATTTATCATATTATTACGTAATATACAATGATTTTATGTATAACATTTTGTTTACATTTTATTTTTCAGAGGATTACGTTTTACATCCCATTACTATCTTTAGTAGTCAATAGTTTATTTTATTTATGGATGGCAGAAAAGGTATATGTTTTTCAGTGAAATTTCTATGATGTTATGATTTCTATACTTTCATTCAATCTATTTCAAATGGAATCAGATTTCTTGAAAGTCTGGAGTACGGGCGATACGCCAATTATGCTACTGAATTCATTCACAAACTTAGGTTGCTGCCGTCTCTTGACGCAAAATATTAAATTTCTATTAACACTTCAACGTAGTCATGTTATAGTTAAACTTAAAACAAGGATAGCGCGTTAATAATGAGAATAATCCGATAGTTGCACTGCACGGAATCGTAAACAACATGTTATACGTTCATAATCTCAATGTGTATATATTATATAATGGATAGTTATATAAATCCAATATGGCTCAATTTCTGTTTAGGAATTGGTTGTATAGCGATATTAACGCTAATAAAATGGCTTTGCACCGGTACAGGAAAAACGGGAGACTGCCTAAACAGGAATAAGCCGATACGTGTTATTTCCGGTTGTTTAGTTCGAGATCAATTTAATACACGAACTATATTATAATAAGTTAGTTGTACCTATAGCTCGATCCATTGCTCTTAACAAGGTTTTAAAAAAATCAAAAATCTATGGCGCGGGCAGCTCCTGCACGTAGCCATATAGCGTATCATCTTTTTCTTTATCTAGATTCTAGATAATTGTTTTTAATCAACATGATTCTAGTGTAGTTCATTCTTTCAGTTCAGTAAAATGAATTTTAGTTAAGTTTGATGCTAAAGCTGATCAGATTGTTTTGTAATTTAAAGAAGTTTCAAGCCACTTTCACACCGAAGGATTAGATATCATTATTTATAATAAAATAATATGGCGAAATTGCTGACACTGGTGACTCTTGCGATTTAATAATAGAAAAAAAAAGTATTTAACAGTTATCAGAAATTTAAGTTACATATATCAAAACGTATTCGTAAGCCGTCGTACTTTGTAACTTTATTATAATTTTTTAATAAAGGACAGTCGTTACTTAAATCAAAACCAAAAGTAGAAATCTATTTCGTGGTCAATGCTCGCTGAGTATTGTTTATTACACAAACAGTAAAAAAGACGAAGCCTTTTCTTTAAAAAAAACAGTTTAATATTTATCATTTTTAGGTTTTATTATCTACTAACCACGATTAATTAACTAAGACTTCCACAAATTCCGATAATTTGAGAACATCAGTGAAAGAAAGCCGGGAGTTTAAACATGCAAAGCTTTGGCTAATCGGAACACTAACTATAATTAATAACGAAACAAACGAACACATGCACAGAAAAGCGCTCTTTCTATATATGTATGTCACCAATATATCATAATATATTATTATATTATAGAGCTCCGGTTTATGAATTCCGATACAAAACATTTACGTAAATGTCAAGATATTGTGTGGTAAATATAAAATATAATCACAAATATAAAAACAATCATTTATTTTATGAGCAGAAACAACTTTGAAGTTAAAAATATTACTTTACCCCTCATAACTTATATTAACAGTGATATCTTACAGTGTTGTGAAAGAGAATAGACAAGAACAAGACAAAGTAATTTTAACAATAAATCAATAAAACCAACTTAAATGAAAACTGAATCTGTTTATCTGCATACCTGTGGACCTTCCATTTCCGCATTACTGTTGATACTAAAGTGAAATGTGGACTCACTCGATGAGCCATTTGTTGGGGCCGGAATTGATATTTTCTGAAAAAAAAAAAGAAAATACGAAATATTAAAGAGTATACAACGTTCAGTTCAACGTGATAAATGACGCAGTAGCCCCGCTCTAGATAGTATGACAGCTATACCAATGGGATGGCTCGACCGAGAAGATACCAAGAAGAAACTACGTTTGAATAGAATATCACAGTGTAATAGCAGTATAATTCTGGTTTTTCGCATGGTGAGTGACGAAAATTTTTTACTAGTAACGAGGTATTCCATGACCTACGCATCTGCGTTTTAATTTTAATCCAAAATAGATAGATGTAGGTGTATTTTAAAAACTTGCTTGGCGGATTTCACAAATCCTACTATTCTATTTTTAAATGCTTAGACATGTACACAGCTTTACGTTCACCGATATGAAGGTGATTATTTATTAAGCGATGATTACACTTACAAGAAGACCATGAGACATGATCCTGTTGAAGTATGAAAAGTAGATCAATTTAGCAAAATTGAAGCTAGTGTCGCAACATGTGCTCCCCACTGAAGCTTGAAATCAGTAGAAATTCCGAAAAACATGGTCGAATTATTGAAATTTAAATCATTATTTTTTGTATTAATTACAACACTCCGTGGTGCTATAAACATTTAGTTTTTTCTGCATTTAAAAGCAATATTTGGTGCATACCGTTTGGACTGGATATTTTCAGTGCGAAGTACTTTCTTTTAACTTTAAATAAAATGAGTATCATTAGCAAACATAACTATCACAGAGATTTTGGTACCATACATGGAAGATCATTAATTTATACAAAGAACAGAAAAGGGCCAGGTATCGATCCCTGGGGACACCCAATTTAATCACATATTTCGACGACGCTACTATTGCACCTAAAATGCGGCATTGCGAATGCCATAATATTAAAGTTAGAGTTTATTCATATACTAGTTCTTACGGATTTTATCGCGTATATTAACTAATTAAAGTTTATTCGTCGAAATGTTATGGTCCACACAATCAATTGCTTTCGATAGATTGCGACAGAGTCATAAGTCATAAACCAAGCTGTCTCTAAAATGCGTATTACAACATAAATTGTAATCTAACTACTTCGATAAAAAGTCCCGTTGGGTTTCTTGCTGGTTCTTCCCAAGACAGAGGTATTTTATTGCTTATTATTTCAACACGCAAAGTTTATATGTGTCGTGTCTATTTAAAATGACACAGGAGCATTGATAATATGTGGTGCGCAGACTTTCATCGTTAGGAATTGCAACGCTGTGGCTGCAATATGCCACTGTGCTCACTGTACCGTTTCACTGCCGTATACTGATACTGGCTCGCACGAGAATATAAATGAAACAAACATCTATAATTAGTAAGTAATCGTATTATTGCCAGAATATCGGTCGTTAGAGTGAATTTATTAAGTACAGCGAATTCTTTCAAGTGTAAGAAATAATGTTTTTGTTCAATTGGTCTATAAATTTGTATAATATAAAGAGTGACTAAATGTTTTTTACAGACTGGCATAAAACGCTGATGATTATTGCAAATACTAAAAAAATTAGACCGAAATCACAGATCGTAATAGTGCGTGTCGCCTAATGATGAACACACCTACGTGCGTAGCCCCCGGCCGTTTTAAGGTCGCGGTAGACGAAGTGTGCCAGCACCACAATGCCAGCCAATTAACCTATTAAAAAGTATCTCGCGATGTACACTCCAACAGAGCAATAAAACTAAGTATATTCCCAAAGTTGTACCGTACTATGCAAACGCCAAGTTAAAAATTCATAAAGGAATTATAACGTATCGTTATACTTTTTTGTTAATTACTTTAATATTGGTCTGCTAACATTGTTAGATTAGGTACTCATATACCTACATTTTTTACTTATTATATGCCAGTGCTTGATTACAATCCCACCTGGTGGTAAGTGGTGATGAAGTCCTAGATGGTAAATCGCAGTCTCAATGTAACAAATTCCTATTTACTTTTGCCTTAATACGACATAACTTAAATCATTCAAAATCATTCGCTGAAATCTAATATCCTACAAATAAAAGAAATAATTAGAGCTATGACAGCGTTCGAGTGGTGTGCAATTCTCTATCACTAGCTAACATGAAACAAAATCAATACAAACTCTGTAGAACCTGCGCCGCGATTGATGAACTCAAGGTGACATACCTACATACTATATGCAATTATGGTAGTGATGAGGAAAAAACCCGCTACGAGGCAAACGCAGTCATCGAGAGGAGCGCGGGGGCGGCTTTCTCTGCGTTGCAGACAGGCCGCTATAAAGAGCGCGTCGCGGCGGAATACTTCGGCACTCGGTGAACAGCCGTCTCGCCCGTTATATTTGTGCGCTCATGCCTAATATCCATTGTCTCTTTATTTGCTCTGATAGCATTATTTTTCAGGATTCGTCAAAAGAAAACTCACAAAAATATGAATAGCCTATTTTCTTTAATGCCACTAGTGCAATGCATTTCTAATAACCTATGACTTGAAGGTTGTACAGCATTGTTGTCTTCTAGCGAAGGTCATGGTGTTTTTTGCACTTCTGCATGTCCGGAAAACGAGGAAATAGGTAGTTGTTTTCATAAAACATTTTAATGATTTTATTTTCTTATAGCGTGACGACGTTAGTAGAAGTCAATCGCGTCATTAGATACGTGTTGTAATATTTTTAGGTCCGGCCGTGTTTAAATAGATTTTTTTCATTCTGTTCAGACCGACGATTGCGCTTCCATTGCGCTGTTGATTACTTAATTTTATGAACAAACGTAGGTAGGGTGCGTTACAAAGTTGCGAAGTGAGAGGCCGACCGCAACCGGTTTGATTTAATGGAGCGGTTTAAGCGTACAGCTTATAATCATGCTATGATTACAAAAATGAAATAACTCGTTGCAAATGTTATACATAAAACAAAAATAAATTCGAAAAATTTTGAGAAATAGAATGATCGAACGCGACAAACCCGGACACAAAACAGGCGGTAGAACGGCCCAGCCCAGTCCAGCCAGCCAGTTAACGTGTTGTATACCATTGACGTCAGAGCGTGGAGGTGGAACGTGTGGTACGATGTGATATAGACTTAAATCCGTTGACATTGAGTTCATAAGGAGATTTTAAACATTGGCGCACGTCAGCATTCAACGATAATAAATAGTTCACTACAACAAGAATCATAGCGGGAATTCCACGCAGCCGAGCTGTGATCGACACAACGTTAATTGCTTACCGCTTTATTGTTGTTATCTTGAGTTAGTACGAAGATAAGCGTTGACAAAATGATCAGGCGATTGGTTGTTCCATGTACAATTTTATTAAAAAAAAATAATAACCTGGGAAATTATTCAAATAACTACCAAGGCGGTGCTGAAATGATTGTTTGTAAAAAAAATTTGATTGGCAATATTGTCTCGGCATTAAAGAAAATCTAGCATTATAAAATCATTGACCCAAATTTATATAAAGCGTGACAAGGTTAAATTAACGGTCCTGTAGCAATTTTAGTACATTATTGAAAACGAATTCAATTATACAACATGTTATTACAACAGAAATCAAAATCAATCTGTTGATTTCAAAATATATATGTACGAATAGTAAATTAAGTCGTTTTTAAATCGCGCAAATGGCCGTTTCAATTATATGTTTGCGTAGAAAGTGACATTAAGTGTGAATAAAGTTAAATGAATGTTAAACATGTAGACGACCACTTGATAAGCGTGCTCGTTTTAGTCGGACAAATTTTCATTTTTAAAGAAATTCAAAACGCTCGGCTAACGTCTCTACAAATTCGCACGCGTTCAGAATAGACTTGATAAGTGGATTTAGCAATACGACCGGTGAAAAAAAATTTTGTAGCACAATTACTAACGGTAGCAGACACTTTCATCGCACACATATTTGAAGGCGAAGTGAGCGAGCGGCCAGTTATTCGTGAGGTTTCTACAACTATTTGCATATTCGCCGACTTTCTAATGGACGATACGACTTCTTGTCGCAATCGTCGGTGTGGTGAGGTAACATTGACTTGTTAATTACATGTGCCTCAACAAATCAACAAAGCGCGATTTTCTATAGCTAATTATTGACATTAGAAGTGAAGTATTTTTGGTATTATAGTTTCCATTGTATCTCATAGATCGCGGTGAATGAACTACTCCTATGTAAATTATTGTATCACACATGTTTATTGATTAGATTGCTGACATTTGGTCCAGTTGAATGTCTATACTTATTATCACCTTTTACTTTGATAACATTGGCTGATTGTACTGTCCTTTAAATTACTCGCATAATTATAAACAGTATTTTTATACTGATAAGCATTGTAATATGAAGATATTAGTGAGTGAAAATGAAAACAGATTTGGCTAACGGCAGTAAGAAATAAGATAAAATCAATAATAATATAGAATCAACCAAGACAAATAATTATAACGTTCATAAATGTCGGCAAGGATCCGTTCTAGTGGCGGTCTCCTTCACAGTCCGACAACTGGTCGCGACCTTCCGTCGGAGGAGGGGCGCCTCTCACCGCCGACGTGACTGCAACCACGGCCTTACGTAGCGAGGCTGTATTGAAACTTGTACGTAACGTAGCTCTTTCTAGCGTTTGTTACCCAACACTAGATAGCAGTTCCGTGTATGTAGATTTACTCACTCCTCACACTAGAATATCAAAGAATTTTTAAATTAGTACAATCAAATAACATTAATTTGTCGAGCGTACCAACATCACCTAGGTATAAACAATAAATAATGACATTAAATCTGAGATAGAGGAAAACCTTCATTGCGTTAAATGAACTGACATTAAAACATGTAAGAGAACTATACAATTAAAATATTCAATGCAATTTTATAAACTAAGGCTTTTGCTTTGATCTATGGAAACCGGATAAGAACATGATGCAATATGCAAAGCGTAATAATAAATATAATGGTTTTTTTATACTGGCATACGAGAATTGTTCCCAAAAATAACATAACATACACATAACATAATTATTGAAACGTAACTTTATTACCAAGTATAAATATACTTAGCACAATTAATCAAAAATATTGAGATTTAAAATACATAATATAATATTAATATGCGAGAAGATACTTTAAATATACATACACATAAGAGAAGTATTTTTAAAACAGCATTTCAAAACGCTATATTGTGAATTATAATATATTAATGATAAAACTTTGTTTAACATAAAGGTTTACGCTTTGAATAAAATGAGTAATACACCACGAAGGATGTTTTACAACAAAAACAAAACTTGTTTTTATTGAAAAACAGACTGGATCGAATTATTATGAGGTATTTGTTTTATGATTTTGTAAAAAACAACATATTATTGATAGAACACCAGATCATATACTAATAAACTTGGAAATAACTGCTCCAATTTTATACATACATATATGTAACTAGCAACCATTCCCGGATTCGCACGGATCTCGACAACAGTTCCACCTGCCCGATCCAATTGTGAATCTAAACCATCGAGAGATCCACTCAAACACATACAAAAAAATTCATCAGAATCGGTCGAGCCAGTTTTGAGTACTTATTAGCGAGACGAGACTAACGGACAGCAATTGATTTTTATACATATAGATTGTAAAATAACTGTATTAACAAACAGAGGCAACTCACGTAGAAAATGTACAATAATATATAACAGTAGATTAAGAGTCATGCTTAAAATACTCAAAACTCAAGCTATACTCAAACCTCTAGAGACGCAAATAGACTTTTTCAGTACATAAAGAACTACTTTTACACTAATATTAGAATAATTTTGTGTCTGTCAATAAGAAATCTCAATGAAAATCAAATACGTGGGCAGTGAAATACAACAATTCATATATAATTTGTTTAGAATAAATAGTATATATGATGATAATGTCAGACACATGTAGTATCACAACAAATACAATGTCGCAAGTATTTAGATCAAGGTGCGAGGTACGCGCTAACAGTCGAGAGCTCATCACCGTGGAATTTTTCGTTAAATGTTAAGCCGTCTCATGAAATTATACGTTGAACTGTTAATAAAATGAATGATAAGTTAGTATTAGTGGAAATATCGTTCAGTCCCGGCATCTGAGATTACCACTGTTTCAACTATTTTTAAGTTCGGAAATCTGAATATGCGTCAAATTTTTTAAAACACTATTTTATATTGTAATTTCACACACATACAATATCTATTTTATTTTTGTATTAAGTTATGGAAAAGTTAATTACATCTCGAAATTTAAAGAAGTTGATTGATGACGATATTTTTATTGATTTACTAAACCAGTGAACAAGAACAATACACAATAGGTAATATACTCGTTACTTTGGATGTTATGAGTGTGACTGAGTTCCATAGATACCGTGGCAACAGTCCAGGCGTGTCGTTAAACTGATTAAAACGTTTTGATGTACTAAATCGATCCGTACATTTTCGCACACGCTTGTAAATGTTACACATTTTATAGGTTTTTTAAAGTCTCAAAAGCGAGAATCTAATGCAACCACCAAAACAATGAACTGCTCATTGCTTATAGCTTTAAATAATAGTCAGGGTATAAATGTAATTCACTTTTTAAAGTAAATTCAAATCAAATGCACATTACTCCTACTTAACAAATAAATAACACATTTAAGTTATTACCTATATTTCTGCGGTTGCTAAACTGAATAAAATTTTTACGAGCTCATTCAGAAAGAACACTTTTAATATTATCTGCACCGACATAGGAGAACTTTGATCTCATTATAAAATCAAATGGAAAATCTTAATTACTTATACGTTTTTAATAAGGTCGCCAATGTAAGATATTAACAAACATACATTCAAAGAAATTGAACAATGGTTACGTATGTTTGTATATTCAGACAAAGAATTCATTTACGTGCTTAAATTTTGTAATAAATCTGTTATCATTTTAAATAAATGCACTTCATAGCAACTACAGGTAAAGCCACGTTGAAGTTGGGTCGAATTATTTATTTCGTAACTTAGCATACGTACTCGTATATATGAATATCACAGAACATTTTTTAAACTTGCACGTATTTGATTAGCGATATTTTTGGAACGAAGTTCCTTATCGCAACGGTACGAATTTGACGGATGGGGGCTAGGCGAGAAAAGTGTAAGATTTTGCCGTCACGATCCCCTTTCTTGCCATGAAAGAAATATTATTTTGTTTTAAATGACGCTTCATTTTAATGGACGCTAGTAATTCATTTATTTGTATTTGTTAATCAATAATATAATACGTTTATCAATAATAATATACTACGAAAGGAACTTCGTTCCAACCGAGTTTTCCACGGCACTCATGTGTTTTTTTTTTATTCTGCAGTTGGGAAGGTTAATTTAACTTCAGCTTATGTACCGATAAAGATATACTAAATGTGTATGTTGATTTTCGCGAAGGTCGTTTTGTTGCCTTTTTCATAATATAAATCGCGCAATGTCAATTCTGTCGCCATTAAAATGGCATCTTCCGAGCCGGTTTTTCAACTGTGATATAGTTTCAATTAAAAGTAGACTTGACATAATCTGCTTGTCGTATTATAGTTACGTAATTAGTGTTCGCGAAAGAACAAAGACGTTAGGACACATAAAGATTGCATTTCATACTTGTGTGGGTAGAGTTAATTCGATTGTTGTTATTTCTGGTAAATCATAACTGCTTTCATGCACTATTAAATTACTTCTAGAATTAAACTCTTTTCAGTTTAATGATGTGAAGAGTATGTGATTACCACATAGAGCAATTTATAATCTGATATACTGAATTGAAAAAAATCTCATAGTTAGATCACTGTGAGATTTTGTTTGTTGTATATAATCAATTGGTTTAGTGTGAAATAACGAACGAAGATCAAATAATATCGGTGAAAGTTCTAGCCTGTTCTTTTCGTTCCCGAACGATCTGTCTCTCTACTTTTTTGAATTAAATGGTTACATCATATAAACTTGTATTTCATGATATAACAATTCCACGTAAGAATCAAGCTGGCATATGTACCTATTTATTATTATTCCTGTGCCAGATTTCAGGTACTACAGTTCAACAGTTAAATATATAGCAGTTCCAAGAGGTCACAAACTTGTTTGCAGTGCTTCATTGCAAAAAAAGATCCAAAACTATGAACTGAAACCAACGGATTGTATTGATTTCTTAAGTCTATACGATTTAATTGTAAATATTTTTAGCAACGAATCCAAATACCCAAATTAATATTATGACTGGAATCATGTAAAAGTGGCTAAAATGGGTTGTAATATTTATTTAATTTGTTAGTCAATTGTCAAAATCAACCATGGGAAATGCTACCAAAATGTTATTGTCCTAATGGAGCAGCGTCAAAGTTGGTAACTGTTTAGGAGCCGCTGTATAAAGAATTATTTAAATATAAATATTTTAAGCACGCAAGACGAGCAGAAAAAAAAACTTGATAAAATAACATTAAACTGCATATTTCATCCATTTATTTATTTATTACAGTCTTAAAGTCCACCCGCTGAACAAAAGGTCTCCCTCATAGATTGCTTAATAGGGACCTTCCCTATACGGCTCAATGATGAGGCATTATTTCAATTCCTCCTCACTGAAATAATTGCCAAGCGTAGTAAGCGGATTGGCAACCAAAGTTTTTATTCATAGGAAGATACAAATTGTATATATATAAATACAATTTTATTTGTCAGTGATCGTGTAAGCACCGATTGAAGTCATAATCACACAACATATTTGTTTTGTCGAGTCAGAGATCATACATGGGCGGAGGCAGTTAAGTCCAAGGGGGAGGCATTGGCCGTTAGTTTGGACATAGCGAAGGCCATCGATCGGGTCTGGCACAAAGCGCTTCTTCCGAAGCTTTCTTCCTATGGGCTTCCCGTGAAATTGTGCAAATGGATCACGAGTTTCCTTGCCGATCGGAGCATCAAGGTCGTAGTGGACGGTGCATGCTCTGATTTCAAGCCTATCAACGCTGTTTCTCCTGCATATCAATGGTATGTTGCAAACTGGTAACATTCATTGCTATGCAGACGACAGCACTGGTGATGTCTTATATAAATAAGGCATCACCAGTGCTGTCGTCTGGTCACCAAGGTGTACCGGCCGTGCCAATATTTCTCGGGAAAACGTCGCCGAGTACCGGGATAAACTTGTGGCTGAAGTCGAGTCTTTGCTGAACAAAGTCTCAGATTGGGTCGACTAAATCTAATCCATTTCAATCCCCAGAAGACACAAGTTTGCGCGTTTACCGCTAAAAAGAAGCCCTTTATGGTATCTCCTCAGTTTCAAGGCACTCCCCTTGCTGCTTCAGCTAGCATCGGAATCCTCGACGTCGATATCAAATAGTGTGCAGATTCGTGGTCACTTGGAAGGGAAGGCCAAATTGGCCTCTAAAAAGCTTGGCGTGCTCAGCAGAGCGAGACAGTATTTCACGCCGGCACATCGCTTGCAACTTCACAAAGCGCAAGTTCGGCTTCACATGGAATACTGTTCTCATCTCTGGGCCGGGGCACCCCAGTGCCAGCTCCTTCAACTTGACCGCATCCAGCGCAGAGCGGTTCGAATCGTCGACGACCGAGTTCTTTCTGATCGGCTCGATACACTAGCACTGCTAGGGATGTTGCATCCCTTTGCATTTTCTATCGAATCAGAGCACTCCCCGTAGTGAGTGCTCTGAGGAATTGTTCGAATTAATTCCAGCCGCCAAATTTCACGCACGCACATCGCGTCAAAATTAACGATACCATCCTCACCATCTGGATGCTTGGCGGTCCACGACTGTGCGTTTTACTAGGAGTTTTCTTCCTCGTACAACTTCTCTGTGGAAATGTTTACCACCGGCGATTTTTGCGGACCGATACGACTTAGGGACCTTCTAGAAAATAGCTTACACCTTTCTAAAAGGCCGGCAACGCATCTGCAATTCCCCTGGTGTTACGGTTGTTCATGGGCGGCGGTAGTCACTTATCATCAGGTGAGCCGCATGCTCGTTTGCCCCCTATAAAAAAAGCTACGCTAGGACTCGATAGGTAACGCTGCACTCAAGTTTTTAATAAATATTATATATTTGTGAACCCAAATAACTCATATTCACAATATATAACATATTTATAGTTATCTATAAAATAATTTATAATTAAAAAAATTTAACAACCGACTTCTACATAAATTATTAAGAATAAGTCAAAAACTATTTGTCAGATCTTGATCAAATTCATCAAATGAATAAAAAAGCTTTCAAATAAAAAAAAGAATCATCGAAATTGGTTCACCCAGAAAAAAGTTATGAGGTAACAAACATACAGCCGAATTGAGTACCTCTTTGAAGTCGGTAGAAAAAGAAAATCTGAACCCGATAGGTGGCACTCGCTGATCGAGTTATATAATTTTTGTATTTACTCTGTAAAAA
The DNA here is from genome assembly GCA_033319125.1 of Parnassius glacialis. Taxonomy (NCBI): domain Eukaryota; kingdom Metazoa; phylum Arthropoda; class Insecta; order Lepidoptera; family Papilionidae; genus Parnassius; species Parnassius glacialis. Next base: position 27,075,482 of record JAVANC010000028.1, on the reverse strand, counting down.
GTACGGAGTAACTTCGGAGAACTCAATGGGTCATTTACCGAAAAGGGCAGATCTAAAATGCAAGTGTTTGACGTGAAGTAAAGATAAGAATCGCATTAGACTAATAAATTGAATAGAAAATCTTATTGAAATTTACTTGTATTTCTCTTGCATAAACTACCTGAAGTTCAGACTAATAGTGGCGGCAACTTTTACCTAAGTTACGTAAACACCAGACGCGTTTTATTACTGGCTAGTTGCAAGCTTTCGTAACATTACAAAATCGACCTTTCTTTTATAATAATTTATATTGATTTTGTACAATAAATTATGTGTTAATGTTTGGCTAATCTCAAATACTCTTCAGTTGGGCAAATGTTAAATTGAAATAATACAAAATTCACTGAATAACCCTGAAATTGTGCTACTTGCAAGTTAGGCAATATAATGTGTTTAGGAAAAGCAATATAAACGTTATAATTCCATTTTTATTTAAAATATATGATGCGATCATTTCCATGTGGGGGACGGGCAACGAAAGCGGCGCGAGTTCGTATGTGTGATGTACTAGCCGCAGACCACATGCATGACAACTTTCCTTTCTTTAAAATAGAGAAAAAGCATTAAAACGACCTAATTTATACCCACAACTTGCTAGACCTTGTAAATCTTCGTTGCTTTGTGTAAACGTGAACAAATCATAATAAAAGACATATCTCATAACAATGAACGCTTATAGCTATAGCTAGCGACCAGGCCCAGCTTCGACTGGGTGGCATTAATGTCGTTTATGTTTTATTTTAACAAGTGGGATGCGGGAAGTAGACTGTGTAAGAACCTCCGAAGGAGGCGGAGTTATAGCCGAAATATGAATTTTAAATTTTTTGGTTTTTGGCCATTTTGACCCCCTAGGAGTGTAATGAGAACTTTTTGCCCTTATTCAACCATGGTCCCCATGACATCCTCTGCATGGGCTATTCAAACTGACTGTGCCTAAAGTTCGAGTCACCTCCCAATTTTTCAGTTTTTGTCCATTTTGAACCCCTAGGAGTGTAATGAGAACTTTTTGCTCCTATTCAACCATGAGCCTCATGACATCCTCTACATGATAGGCTATTTAAACTGACTAGGCCTAAAGTTCGAGTAACCCCCCAACATATTTCTAGTTTTTGCTTCCAATTAATCAAATTTTGCGATTTCAAAAAAAAATTCAAACCTTCCGGATGAAATATAGCCTAGATCACTCCAGACATTGCTCTCTGTCTATGCGTGAAGTATTATCACAACCAGTTCAGCCATTCTGAATATTAACCCGGACTAATAGACAGACGTAAAGAACATCGGCCAAATATGACCTGACCAAAATATTAAACGACCACCAATGATTGATACGTGAAAAAATAGTGACATAGGTGTGTATTAAATTATGGGGTCCAACTTATTTTATTGGAGCCGGTAAAATAATTTAGCTTTGTAATGAAAAATCTCATTTCCTTACTACTTTTTATAGGTTTTGAACGCAACTAAACCCGTCCCGTTTTTATATGTGGTACACGTTTCATCATAACACTGTAGTAACGCATAATGCGTTTGCTTTTTTAAATGCTAGATTTTATTGTAGATTTCTTATTTATGTTTGTAGTGTATTATCAATAATATCATTTTTAGAAGGGGATATGGAAAGTATTCTGAAATAAGTTGCAAATGATAGGTTGACAGTAAATATAGAATGCACTAATACTTGGAACGGAATGTATTATGAGTGTTTCTGTGTATGCAGTCTGTGATATTATGACGCGAGAGCTGTCAAAGCATGAGCAAAATTCAAAGCACCTGTGTCTTAGATACTAAGCAGTGAAAAGATTAGAAAGGTTATTGATTCATTTTTGTTGTTTTAGCCATTGACTTGACTTATTTAGTTAAGTATATTTATATTACTGCATAGTTTTCATATTAATTGTTTTAGCTGAGGTTGTCGTCATGCCTACATCGTAACCTTAAGTGACAAAATACATAAGTGCAACGTTCTATGAACCTCGGCTTTTTAGGATTTAGATTGTGCCCAGGGGGAACGGATTAATCCATATACTAGTCATGTTCGCGATATTTTATAGCCAGGTCACAGCATGTATGGGCCGTGACCGATGTTCTTTAAAAACATGTTATTATACATGTCCTAATGACATACAAATAACACCTGAGCTTAATAAAAAGCAGTTATTTCGTTATTACAGACAGATACTTCAATTTTATTTAAATGTATTATAGAAATATCAACATTAATTTTATTACAAATCTCAATGTTTCCATAATGATTTCTTATGTCTACGTAAACACTACACATTTAAATGAAACTAGTTTTTAAAATTATTTTAAACTAAAGGTGGCCGTGGTTACCTATGACATTGGGACGTCGAATACTTCAATCCCTCCCGTGATCATGGAAAGTACTCGAAACGTCGGGAATATAAAATAAGTTAATTTACGTGATAAAATCCGTTCAAACTAGTTTGTATCTTAGTGAAGCAGATATTTTAGTGTTAATTAAAAACAAGTAAAGCGGTTTTGATGTAAAATCATACACTAAATATTAAATTATATACAACATCGAATATTAACTTTAGAGTATTGGTTTACTACTCCAAGAATATTAAGAACTTCAAGCAAGGATTTAAGGCATACGGAATTCCAAGTACTTAGTTACATTAACTGAAGAATGAAGAAATATTTAATGATATGACACCACACACAAAATTATGAAATCTTTAGCAATAGGATCAATAAAAATACAACTTTGTCCTTCAAGGTCGATTGGCTTTGAATCTTAATTATTTAAGCGGAAAACTATCTGCGCCAACCATTGCGTTCATTTCAGATTTAATGTATTTTATTACTTGTTTCATTTAAACATACAACGTTGGTCTTATTTAAATTATTTCACGGATCATCAACTACACATCTTAACTTTATACCTAGATGTATTTTGCAAAGATGTATTTTTAAAATCATTACTTAAACTAACGTTAGTAGTAATATATATTACAAGTAAAAGGCCAGTTACGTGGGCTAAGCCCACTCAGGACATGTTATCTTTAAAATCACTGGTCAAAGACCTTTAGATTGATATAAAATAATAAGCAAAAAGTCCAAAAGTCGCATCTAAGCTACTCAGCTGTCATTGTCAATTATGTTTAGATAATTAAAAAAGTTACCCCCGTACTAGAACTGTATCGTGGAGGCGTTGTACCATAGTACATGAAATTCACATGGACAAACATCCAAAACAAAAACAATTATTTGTATGCTATATAAATCCTTTGGGTTGGCTAGACCTCTGGTATTTGTTTTTAATTATGCTTTCAGTTTAGGAGGCTTCTCAGGGTTAAGCTTGAAACTTTTACACCGGTTTTTGGATGTCGGATATGAGTTTTGAATTAATTACGATAAAAATAAATTTCACTAACTAAAAATTGCATAAAATGAAACGGGTCACCCATAAAAAAGTTAATTACTCGGACCCAGACAATCCATTTGTGGCTGAAGATGGGACTCGTACACAACGAATTCAGTCGTAGTGGAGAGCTGTCAAAGATGTTTTTCAGAAAACAAAATTATAGCAATTCACATAATATTGTTTCATTTACCACTATCATAGCAGAGTTTAAGCCAACCTGCCCGCGCCCCGACTCCACGTAGTCTTGTCTGTTCTACCCCTAGAGTGTTTTTGTAAAGTCGTAGGCGCGGAGGTAGAGCAGCCTCCACCTGCTGTAGCAAATCATAGGCACCTGTGTTAGCCGTAGCGGCTGAGGCTGGTCGGAGGAGGTGAGCATGGATGCCTTTGATTTGCTACGCAAAGGCGAAGGGGCTGTGCTTCCCGCAGCGCCGAAGCCGTTGCTGAAGTAACTTTGAATAAATATTATATATACTATATAAACTATACATCTCCGCAGCGGGGGAAGAGGGCTTCCCCTGAACCCCCTCCCATTCCCCTCCCACACCCGTACGCGGCTACCGGATGTCTATAGTTTTACCAATACTTGTTCTGTGCTGGTATCGAATCCATGGCCCTGCAACCCCTGCGGCGCACCTCTTCAAATGCTTAGCCACACAGCTTAGCTGATAGTATATAAGAGAATTATTGAGTTGACGAACTAAAGTATGCCGTGAAGAGTTTTGTTTGCTTCGTTTGTCGTTTTTTTTAATTATTATAAGTCAGTGCTTGATCACAATCCCACCTGGTGGTTAGTGGTGACGTAGCCCTAGACGGTAAATCGCACTGTGTTAGCGTAACAAAAGCTTATTCAAAGGATACATCACCTCTAGCAATATTTAAAATAGAAATAGACATTCATTTACGTAACTTCAATGAAGCTTGTGTGTAGAGTGGCTTGTAACATTTGAAGCCGGTGGCGGATCTCTGCTACCATACTAAATACAATAGTTCAAAATAAGTTAGGATTCGGGGCCAACAGCTACTGCGTGGTGAAGTGAAAGTGAATAGCGCGCACGTACGACCGCCTCGCAGTCCCAATAAGACGACACGCCGTCCGCATACCTCGGCAATTACCACGAGGAAATCAGATCGCTTCCATTGAGTTCTTGGCCACCCTCCATTCTCTTAGTTATCTGTTCTACATTTCTTTTGACGAATTACAATAATAATATAAATCTCGAACGGTTTAATATATTATTTATTTCACATTACTAGCCCGTAAATAGACTTTGCCATAATTACCACGCTTGCTATGCGAATTGGCAATCACAGGAGCTATATCAAACGTCGCGCACCTTTGACGCTACTTCCTGTTATCTGTTTGGTTATTTTATGTCTGTCATATCAAAAAGATAAAATTCCTTCACATCCCTACAGAGCTGTTAACTTATCAGTCTATTAAGTATTCAAATTTAATATACAACTTGCGTTAGTGATTAGAAATGTTAACCCAAAATGTAACTAGTTATAAGACAGGTTTAGTAAACTACCTATCAAGTCCCGGATTTGTAAATATGATAGGCCTAAAAAGTGCACACGCATGTGGTAAAAGAACTTTTGAAAAAAAAAAATTTCATTTTTTTAAATTATTAACAAAGTTCACACCCTGAAATTTGTATTTCAATTTGATTGAAATAGCAGTAGCAAGGGATCATTACAATAATTTTTTTAGTTTTAGTTTCTTTGTAAACAATGCTTTCAGAATACCAAGGATGCGTAAATCGAAATTATTAACACGGAGAGACACATATTCTATAAGTTCTGGGCATCGCATTGTAGTCTCACAGTTTATCGTAAGCTGACTAGACATGTATACCGAACAATAAGTATAGCATGATGGAGATTGGTACCTTAAAACGCTATCACCTGCGCCACTTCCTGTTACAATCAAATATTCTATCACGTTCCATTATAGAATTGTGAATTTAATCGGGTGCATTAAAAATATACATAAATAAAGAACAATAATTATTATCTATGCAATTTTGCAACAGCAACAACTACTATTAATACTTAAAGTGTACCAAAAATATTAAGTGCAGAGGGTAATCTTCCACATTCGCAATTAAAACAACAACGATTAATTTAATGTTTCCGATGCTTAGGTGTTTTGAAAAATTATAACCTGCTTGTCACTTATCATTATCAGTTAATAAAAACGCTTAACATGGACACAGGATATAGGTACAATGAATAATCCATGTCGCAATTGTAAACACTATTGTTTGATCACGTGGTAGAGCAAGAAAAATGGTCTGAAAAAGGTTTTCGACAATCAATCTCGTTTGTTAACATTGTTATCATTGTTAACATTGGCAACAATTGCAATTTAAAGGTTTTATCTTTTTTATTATTGTTGTCGTTTAAAGTAATAGATATGGGTACAATACAATACATATTTTAATCATGATGCTATATTAATGTTTTTCGTAGTTATTTATTTCGTAAATGTTTGCTAATGACTCTAATCTGAATGAAACAAAAAGAATCAGTTTGTGGTTCTTCTGGCTATATAGCTGGCTCATTGCCACTTCAGCTTACTGATCCATTGGAAAAATTGTACAGAAGACCGAAGAGTACTATTGTACTTTGCCACTTTAGACTTGCATGTGGGGCCTATGTTAAACTCTTTAATTCTGTCAAAATTTAGGCGGTGCCATAGTCAGTCTCCTATCAGAGAAGCCAAGTTGACTCAGTATGTCGAAGTGCTGAAGTGTTTGTAGAGCCCCGCTGGCTACGATTGCTTTTCGAGTTCAGAACACCTTACGAAACGTATCTAGAGATGTGATTTCCGTAAAGTTATATCCTGGAAACTCTTCAACGCTACATTGAAAGACGTTATCATGCTACTGGACTAAAAAGGATACGGTATCAACATCACAAGCAAGTACGTTACTTGCCTTCGATTTTCCAATAATATAGTCATTACAATCGGTGAAGGACCCCAACACTATGGTCAATGTCCTCTATAATGACTCTATAATGAGAAATTGATTTTAACATGGCCGGATTATTTGTCCCAGGTAAACATACTCGTCAACAACTTCGAGCTTAGTGCTACCAACAGCTACCGGCATAGGTGGTGTCACGTTAAGTTAAGGACGTTACACATCTAAGTTTTGTCCATGTTCATTTCAAGACCTATCTGTTCGGAGGCTCTATTGAGGTCATGGAGCGTTAATGCTTAGGTCCTCCAGCGAGTCTGCCTTAAATGGAGTGACGACCTGGTAAGACATTCAGGAAGTCTATGAATACAATGGACTTGTGAAGGGCTGTAATGACAATGATAATGATGATTGCGCACAAAGAAAAACAAGCGCCGTGAATTTATTGGTTTAAAAGATCTCAACTATAGATATGAGCGATTACAAAATAAATGTAAAGGTATGGTCTCCGGCGGTTAAAATTAATATTTTTGACTTAAGCATCCAAGACTGAGCACTTAAAGAGACTGCGATTATTTTAAAGAATCTTTATATGTGTCTAATATGTCTTTTTTTAAATAATAGATGTAATGTTATATGCGTGCAATTATTAGTATTAATTACACATGCTAGTAATGCATGTAAGTAGACGAGATTTTGACGAAAGACATAATTATGGCGAAAAACCTATACAAAAATATCAGCCTCTAGTTAGAAGCTCCTCTAAGAATCTAATTCCAGTCAAAATCTGTACCAATGGTATTATAAGATACGGTAATGCTCAAAGATATGTTTAATGACTTTCCAAGTTCACTGCTGGATGCTGGCTTTTTAGCACATGACGCCAGTTAGTCATTTGCATAATTTAAACACTTTCACTGTCCGGTTTCCAGACACAATAGTAAGACAATAGCAGTGCCCTATATATAGTGCACGGGACAGCGAAAGGGTTAAAATATGCATCACGCTGAACGGACAGGATCTTCTTTTTTTAATTTACCCGTATAGTTTACTGCTGGCTGTTGAAGAATTTCCTTAAAGGAAGTTTTACTGTGATCAGCTAATTCGGCAGGAGGACAAATAATGTATGTTCTTTCTATATACGAGATGTTCTATACTGCTACCGATTGGAGGCCATGAGATTTTCATGACAATGTGTTTATTGGGTATTTAATAATGGCTATAATGAATAGGGCATCAAATTGCGAGGTACGTTGTAGTCTCGGAATTAGCGATTCTCGATGATTTTTCACAGTGTTGTAAATGCGATTTCATACAGTAAAAATTAATTTCCGTATTGAAAGTGGTTTTCATACGATAAAATCCAGTAGCAACATAAGCACTATCAGCTTCAATTGGACGAAACAGGACTTGGACATTTAACGGAAATATTAAGCACTTCCCCATCGAACCTCCTGATTCTTAAAAGGTCATCTCTTAATTAATTAAATGACATTGTTCTGCAGTCATACAATGTTCGCCTAAGAAACAACACTGAAAAAAATACCTCCGAAATTAAACATAATTTTATGTAAGAATAACAATAACTCCTGACGGACACTTCTGAAAACATAGATATTAGCAGTTATCATAGAGATGTTGAGGTTATGTTTTATTTTTATGAAACATGTTATTGCTAATGTAAGCAGTTCAGTCTTAACCTAGCACTTATACGGTAAATAGAACTCAGGTTGTGATTAGGTAAATTTATCGCATAACAAACTAACTGCACAGTGCACGTAGATTCCGAAAACATTTGCAGAAATGTATTTTTTCAAACGAAACGAAAACGTTCGCACGTCTGAGGTCTATCTATTTTAACGTCTTGTTGTACAATGCTGATTTGGCCAATGAGAGTACAATAGTATTGTTATTTTAAATGAAAACAGATGATTTGACTGTATCCCAGTTCCTTGTGGCATATATTAATCCGAGGTATATTTTAAAATATTAAGATTTTCATAATATATTTGAGTTTATGACAAACTTTTGAAATATGTCTGTGAAGGTATTGAGCGATTGGTCAAATCACAAGAGCCCATAAACGCAGCATATTAGTAATAAAAACAAAGTTCAAAATCTAAAAAGTCCTTTTATTTTGATTTCTCAATTCAGAAGTGTCCGTTACTATCTATTGAATGTTATCTAATGCATAATTAAGGATAAGAATTTTGGCAAAATATTGGTCAAAAATATTTTGGTTCTTAGGCGAGTTTTTACAACGTCCTTTATTGTTTATAATTATCATCACTTTTATTTAAAAACTTAAACTAATTTATTCTGCAAACTAAATATCGATTTATATTTAAAAACTGAGAAGCCGGGTAAGTTCAATTTCTTTTTGTAGTAACAAGTGGGATGCGGGAAGTAAAGACTGTGTAAGAACCTCCAAAGGAGGCGGAGTTATAGCCGAAATAAGAATTTGTAATTTATTGGTTTTTGGCCATTTTGACCCCCTAGGAGTGTAATGACAATTTTTTGCCCGTATTCAAAACCATGACCCCATGACATCATCTACATGATAGGCTATTCAAACTGACTAGGGAGTCACCTCGCAACTCATTTCTAGTCTTTACTTCCAATAACAAAACTCTTGTTTCGTCATTTTGGTCGTCATCAGCTTGTGCAGTTTCATTAACCATAGCAGTAAGGTACACGTCTTCATTCTTATTATCTTCTATGTTTACGTTGGATGATAACCAGAAATGCCATCTCTGGACAAACTCCTTTAATATCGATGGCAAACTGAACGTTATGAACGTCTGTCGAGATGTCAAGATTCATAATCAGGAAAATCGTGCGAAATTTCGGTATACCTGGATTGAATGCTTAAGTATGAACGAAATTTAATTAACGAGCGTACCTACGTAATTGCATGAGGGTGTTGGTCAATACAAGCTTTACGTTAAGTTATGGTTAATACTCGTAATTGAAATAAATTTCCATGTGTACAATGTAACGAATCCTGTTTCGAAGGCTTGCAGTAACGGGTCTGCGAGCAATGGTGTAAATAAATAAAGTGACCCGGAGGACATCGACCCGAACGGATCAAATTGTATTCAACTTGCATTAGAGTACGATTTCATGTCCTGTGCATTGCTCCATGTACAACGTTGAGATGATTTATTGAATCGCATTAATTTTTGCAAGATCAGACGATTTAAAATTATTAACATAATAGTATACATCGGAAATCTGATTTGTTTAAAAGATTCAAAATTAATAAATAAATACTAACTGAAACAATTTTTTTTAATATTTTTCTATTAGTACTTGTTTTATATAAGTTATTTCGAAGTTAAATTAAAAATAAATAAAACAATTAACTGAACACTTGTCCAATATATTTATTTCTTTCTATTGTAAGTGTTTTATTATTCATAGACGTATTTTGTTGTTCAAACACAAAACTTTCTAGATATTAAAATAATTGCAGCGTAGCAACAAAAGTTACGTCGGTTTAACATGGAATAGTGCAAGGGGACAACGGCCTTCGCACCTGGGAGGTGCAATAGTACGGCCGCTACCGGCTGGAGCGGTTGCTATTTTTACTCCTTCCACTTTATCTTATTTACTATTCTGGTTCGCGACTCATTGAATTGTGGTTATTATGTGCAAGTTGGATATGTGCCAGCGGCTCTCGCTCGACACACCGATAGCGAAATATTTGGAGTATTATGTTGCGATGATGATAATTTCAGACAAAAACTTAATCTCAATTTCTATCACTACAATGTCCATATTTTTTTATTTGCAATATGCCTTATCATATTCAGAAGGAGCTTGATAAAAAAAAGTTTGACAGTTAAAATTTATAAATATTGTCGGGGTCATTTAAGTACGACATGGGCAAGCGACTAAGCGAACAACTTGAGAAGAGATCACGTCAAGCCGGCAACAAGTCGCGAGGTGGCTATGAGCAAACCGGTCGCAGGCGCCGCCTGTCGGGCCTGGAGATCGCTGTGGATTATCGCCTTGTAAACAAAATTACATTCACTTCGTTCCATTTAACAGTAAGAAAAATTATGTGCAAACTTGAACTGAAAGATCCAATAGTTATTGTTATGTCATCAAACTAGAACAACCAACATTCAATGTAAATGTTTTTATAAAACCTTAAAGTAAAGAAAGAAAGTTATCCTGCATGGCCAATCTAATAAAAATCATATCTAAACCTTGAGAACAGTTCGTGCAAACGAACTTCAAAGGGTAAAAAAAATACCAAACGAAACGCCAAATATAATGAAATCGGCTAAGTAGGCCATCAAATAATTTCGCAAGCGTATTGAGTGCCACAAACTGGTACGTTCGAGGCAAGTCAAGGCCCGTACGCGACCGCCTGCTTCGCCTTAATCCACGGAGCTGCATTGTTTGTTAATTTGATTCTGTGAGCCTAGAACACTTTTTCATCACCATATCATCTTTTTCTTCATCAGCCCGTAAAAGTCCATAACTGGACATAGGTCTATATTGTTGTACAGAGGTTTTGCCTTCATCGTCACACTTGAAGGCGGTTTGACTATCTCTATCGCAATACCACAGACATCTTAACGCCACTTCCCGTCGTCGTTCTGGATGTTTTACGGCTGGCGTAAAAATATGGTTATAACGCCATCAATCGGAAGCCATTTTTGGCTTATCAAATACCTAGTCGCTTCTGACACACTATATCAGTGGAAAATAATTTGAATACGATGTAATTTTTAATTTAAAGTTCAGTTAATGAATTAAAGACGATAAAAAGGCCACTATTGTGCAATTTCGAAGACTAGCAATAAAAAATAAATTGTTGAGCATAGGTGTAAGTAAAGTTAACTTAGCTTCACTACTTTGTACGAATGTAAAGAATTTGTAGACGAAACGAGTCGTTAACTTCTCCTTTTCAATATGTATGTTTGTTGCACCATTGGCTATTGCGATTATGACTTGAGTGAATATCAAAATGTCTAACATGTCAGATGCAAAAACAAACATGTATTAAATGTTAAACATCATCCTTTCTTAATATCTTGACAGCGATAGTCGAATTGGGTAACCTTAAAGTTGTGTACGTGTCTAAAGCATATACAATAATGTGATTATTACGTTTATATCAAAAATTGCTTATTATAACATCATAAATTACACAAACATAGATAACACACATATGATAAACACTTTATTTTGGAAAGTAATTTTATTTTTACCAAATGCAGTTTATTATATTTCTAATGAGTTACGCAACAATGAAAGTTGAAGATACTCACCCCTTCATTTCCGGGTAGGAACTGTATTTTAGGTTTTGCCAATTTGTCCTGAAAAGAGAGAAAATTACATCATATTAACTTCGACTTATAATAGTTAGTATGAATTAAAACTTACTTAATATTTAACACTTTCATTGGTATCTCATATTATATTAATGGTCAAACATATCTTTTAAATATTTTCATTGGAATAATAGTTAAGTATTACAGGTATAAGTATTTATTTCAAATAATTTCATTTGATTTATGGGTTAAAGATTAAAGAAAAAAGTTATTACGATAAATTTTATCAAGAAAACCTTGAATATCGGGATTTAGTTGTATCTAACATGGCAATTTTTGGATAAAGTACGTAATATTAATAATTTTCTACCATTATTCTTTACAGCCTATAAAAGTCCACAGCCGAACATAGGTCTCCCCCAAAGATTGTCTCATATTTTGCCATAAATACCAGTAATACCACGCTTAGCAGGAGGGTCTGTAATCGCAGTTTTTTATAATTTTGAGTTGTTATACGAAAATATGCTAGTGCCTCCTCCTGATACAGTCGCTTCTTCATAACTTGGTGAATATTCTGCCACCGTCACTACACGTTTAAATAATTAACTTATGCAATGCAAATAAAAACGAAAATATTTACTTGTATATTTTTCATTGATTGTAATTACGGGTAACATTCTCTAAGCCAAATTTGAACACAGACTTCAGAGGCTATATAAGAAATTATCAACTACCTTCTTATGACATGTTTTAATTCTACAACGTGGTAGAGCCATGCTGCAGCTATATTATGGTTGTAGCACGAATGGGTCGGCTCGAACGGGGAAGGACCACGCTCTCACAGAACACCAATAGCATCATAATGCTGCTGTTTCGTATTGAGTGTAGAGACGTTTTTACTGGAAACGAGGCATTCCATATTACAGTAGCCACTTGCCATCAGGTGGACTGCGTGCTCGTTTGTCACCCTTATTCTATATAAAAATAAATCTTGTTCCATCTCACATCGGGGTCTGATAGTTCGATTTAAGATGCGATAAGATCGATGGAATTCGTTGCGGTAACGGTAACATGTACTGTATAAGGATTTAAATGTGTGAAAATTGTTACACACAAATATTCTGGTTTAATAATATGATTTTCATATTATGTTGAACTTGCTTACTATAAAAATAATTGGTTGCTGGTCATAAGAAAATAGCTTTTTTCCATGAACACGTTTAACTCAACTGATTGTAGTATGTAATGCCAGACAAGATTCTTTGAAATAAATGATTGAACGATTGAACTTGGTAGAGTCGTGGCGGCCCATAAAGTAATTCATTACCACACCACTTATCCAGTGTGATGGCGTAAGAAGTGCATTAGACAAATATCTGGAAGATATTGTAGGAGCAGGTACATGCCAGTGTAACCACCTCATATTTATGAAGAACTGTCAAGTATAATATACCAGTTCCCTACCATGAGAGCGGCTCTTCTTTAGCAGTGTATTATTTACGGGCGGACGAGGATGAATTTTTGTGAGTAACATTTATAAGACTATCAAACATGTCATAAGCATTTTGCGTTAAAGTTTAAAGCTGCGCTTGAGTAATAACATTATTATGATGGTAATTAAAATTGTTACATACAGTTATTATATATAAGTTGTGGTATGTATCTATATCTAATACTGAGACAAATTGCCTATTTCCCATATTTGCCTCCCATATTTTTCATAGTTGCTGTGGGTAGCAGGCAGGTTGGAAATTAGGTCTATTTATATCAATTCCATGATTTCAAATTTCATTTAACTCACTTCACGCCTGTAACATACCTGCACTAGTTAAATAGTAACTACTACTAAAAAAGTTCTTCTAATGGTAAGATATGTTTGCATTTACATTAAAATATGAATCATAGTCTTAACAATTGTGTTAATTTTTCCTTTATACAAGGCCAGTTCAGCTGATGAGGGTATAGGAAAACTGTAAAACCCGTTGTGTGACGTATTTGTTTAATCTAATACTGAGACAAATGAAACGTTAAAATTAGAAACCTACTGTAAGCGCAATTACTGCTTACAGTAGGTTTTTAATCTTGTTTTAGTATAAAAATGTATATATTATACAGCTAATAAAAATGTGAAGTCCATTTAAAACGTGAAGTCTATTTGAAACTAGTTGGTCAACAAGTAGAGTTGGCCACAATAAGCAAGTGTCGGCAAGTTGAGGCATTGCACAACCAGGCGATAGTCGGACGCGAGAAGCATAACTAGGCTGGGCGGCGCGGCGGCGGTGGCGGTGATGTAAACTTAAAAATTGCTTTAGTTACTTACTTAACAGGCGGTACGATGTGAAATTTAAAGAGTTGCATCGACGTCTAGAAAGGAACAGGGAGAGGGGAGGGGGACACACACACCCGGAACTAGTATTTTATGCGTCTCAATATAATAATGGCCCTAGGATGTATTCGATTGTAATACAATGTGAAACACATTAAGATCTAGTATATCCAATAAGATGTAATACCTACTTTTTGTTCAGTTGTTCTTAAATTTTGTAAAAATGCAAATATCAAACTAGTTTAAGAGGCAGGGTCAGCAAGGGTAATTGATTCTAATGTTATAGTTTTATGTGTAGAAACTAAAAAGATGAAGTAAAAACAGTTAACAATACATATATACCTATGTATATACATAATTTCAATTCCTTCATTAATTCATTACAACTCTGCTGCACATAGATTTCTCACAAGGCGAATTTCGCCAGTTGCCTGGATTGTCAAGGTTTCAAGTTGTTATAAATTAGAAAGACGCTGGTGGTTTGTTCCTCCGTCGTCCCTTACGATACCCAAGGGACAATAAAGGGTAGTGTATACTATAACGTAATATCTATATATTACATTATAGTATACACTACCCTTTTAGATCATAAGGATATGTAATCTTTTTTCTTGTCCTGACAATATCTCATCAAAGTTAAAATATTGTTTACTAATTTTACCAAAAATTATACTAAAAACGATCTAGAAAATTATATCTAAGACATGTAAGTAAGGCAAAAATTAATTAAGTATAGGTTATTTTAATTACAAGTATAAAAAGGCCAGCGTGGGCTTAGCCCACTCCACACATGTTATCTTTAAAATCAGTACAAATACTAAATACTAAAAGTAAATAAGATATTATATGCGTTTCGGCCTAGCCTTGTCTCGTCTTAGCGAGCGATCCAGGCAGCCAGCTTCACTTGTCAATTATGTATAGATTATCAAAATTGTTACGGTTTATTATAACATGTACCTATGCATATTTCTATGATCATTTTAATAAATGCTGATTAATCACGTGCTCGGCGGAGAAGGAAAACATCGTGAGGCAACCTTCATGCCTGAGGAACAAAAATATATCGAAGGCATGATATGAAGTCCGCGAACATGCACTGAGAAAGCGCGGCGGACAAATAGCTCTAAAATCGCCCCAGAAACTAGAGGCCTGTGCCTAGCAGTGAGACGTATATTATAGGCCTGTAAGCAATTAACTTTATATATAAAAAGCAATATAATAATAATAAACCAATTAAAATGTTAATATGCCACGATGAACTCTATGACCATTTTTTGACAAAGTTATTACCAAGTCTCATTGTCGATATTATGAAAAACACATTCTATAATATGATATTAACTTGATATGACAAGAGAAAATAACTAAAATTACACGACGCTAACGCATTCGCGGTATCATTTAGTTTCCATTACTTTTTTTTTATATATTTAAATTTATAACGCTCAAGTGTTGGCGCAAATACGCTAAATGTATCATGTAATGGAAATCAAACATTTGCGAAGGGTTTGTAAGTAAAAAAAAAAGATAAGACAAAAAATCCAGAAATTATATTGAATGCAAATTTTTAATTTTATCATTTTAACTTCATATGAATAAAATATAAGTCTGTCTTTAATACTGATATAACTGGCTTCTATTGCTAAATTTTTTGTCTGGATGATGAAACTTCATAAACAGATAGAGAGCAGTGCCAGAAGTGAGGCAGGCTATATTTTATCCGAAAAACATGCAGATTTTTTGAGCAATCAAAAAACTGATAAAACAAATAATTGTTCTTGATGATTAACTCATAAAACTAGGAGATATAAAAAATCGAACAAACTATTTTCTATCTTTATAATTTTTTAATGCCAAATCGATTTTTAAGACTACTTCAACACCATTTTACAACAAAACTATGAGTGCTAAAGGATAAAGTGATTATTAGATCATTTCCGCGAAATTAATAAATTTTCAATTTTAATTTTTTAATATTTTCTCATATTGTTGTCTGATATAGTTGTCGAGATAATAGCAATTTAGTGGTTTTTTTGTTAATTAATTTTTTTTGAAATTGCCCAAAGACAACTATCATAGTAGTTTTTGTTTTAGTTCTACACGGACGAAGTCACGGGTAAAAACTGGTAATTAATAAAGTTATTAGGTTCCATCGTAATTTTTTTTCTAAACTTAAAATTATTTAGGTGTTACTTAAAAAAAATCAATATAGACATTAAAAATATCGAGTGCAGTGGCTATCGCGGCTTTTTGGTCAGACAAAATGATACTTCAATATATATAAAGTTTGTAGAAAGAAATTACTAAGGCTGATATTCAACGACAATCTTCAGTTTAAATTCAAATAACACAATATAAAAATTTGTGTAACATAGTAAGATCTATTTCAATTTTAACATCGTGGAGCTTGATTTATAAATATTTATATTATATTATGTTATTATCTACTTCCTTCGTAGTCCTGATTGGTTGACTTTATATATAGTATATGACGTATATTATAGGTCTGTTTAAAAATTCTTTTTGAATAAATATTGTTTAAAAAATATATATGAATATAACAAAATATGATCATTCTACTAGAGCTCCAAGTTATGAGACAAATAGATTTATCATTATAGAAAGAGTACACATAACTGAGATAATCACACATCTGTTCCAAGTAACTGGTTGGAGACCAGGTGTCAAATATTGGGGGACGAGGGTGCGACGACCTCGAACCCTATCTGTCATGCCGACACAAGTATACAGTAGAGCGCGAAGTAATCTTGACTCTTTTACAACTACGTCATGGAACAAATTATAATAACAAATTAATTCCGTTCAGCGGTATGCCTCTATAGCTTTCGGACCATACATAATGAATAAGGTTTGAAAGGAGAATGCGTATCAATAGTTAAAAACAGTAAAGTCTTTATAAATTCATCAAATATTATATCTACTAAATAATCGAACAAATAAAAATATAAGGTTTTACGAATTTCTCCACTTTTTTACAACTTTGTTTTTAGCTTTGGCCGAATTTGTTACTAAACGTGGTTAATTGACAGTCTCGAAGTCTTGGTCACGAAAATGGTCCCCTTAGCCACGGCGCCCATATTCGCGGAATTTAACATTTTGCTTTCAATTTCCTTCGATACTAACTAACACATTTTTGTTAGCATATTTTCCGCGGGATTATTTGAAATTAATCGCCATAAAAAAAACCTGCTCGTGATTTTTATCGCGTTTAATTAAACATTTTAATTCCCGACGTTACCGGCCGCTTAACAAGCACTCATTATAGCCTCTTAACCATGAGTGTCACTGTATTCAATCTATATATCTAAATATAAGAATCCATTATGTGAAACAGACTCATGTTTAAACCTGAGATTCATTATAAACTACTATTTGAAATAAGACGGATAGGGTGTAAGAAGTAATGTAAAAACTTCAAAAAAGAACGAACGAAACAGACAACAGAATAATGGCTGTTGCTGTTGAGTTGAGGGAAGATTGGCGATATACCTACCTAATTAGCGATACCAGTATTTTATGTCTGCGGTAGAAGAAACTTTTATATAGCCATCTGATAGAATCCACATGTTTACTGTGCGCCGAACAAAAAAAAAAGGTGAAGGATTTTCTTATGTTCTCGCCACATGATAAATTAAAAATTCTTTAATTTTTTTATTGGCTAATCTAAAAAAGTTTCCGCATTTTAATAAATTTGAAAAACATCACGAAGAACGTTGTAGATAAAATGTTTGGTAAGTAAAAACTAAATTTATACACCCACGACTAGTATAAAGTGGTAATCACAAAGGCGTCTAAAGAGTTTTTACTATCTATAGTATTCATCATCATCATTACAGCCGTTCACAAGTCCACCGCTGAACATAGGCCTCTATAGTATTAAAATTCAATAACAGTTATTTCATCATTATTGATGAATAACTAGATTTAGTCATCGTTCCTGACATTATTTTTTTAGAAAATGACGGAAATTACTAGTTTCTATAAATACAAATTTTACATATACTTGAAAAGGTATAACGAAATGTTCGTCCTCGATTATGTTAAAACTGTTTTGATTACAAAATATTCATTTGAGAACATACGACAACGTATATGAATACGTGATATATGGGTCGTAAGGGACAATAATTACACATTGTTTAGATTATTCAGGCTTACAATTTCGATACAAATTCGATTAAAATAAAAATGCAATTTAAAGATACGTATCGATGTAGTATACGTAGATATGTATATGTATGTGACGATCGTTAAAATCCTAAAAAAAGTTAGCACATAAATTGTCAAAACTTGGATTGTAGCAGATCAAAAAGGTCTCTTTCTTTTAATTACGATACCACGGGGCTGTTAAGTTTTTAGTTTTAGTTTTTTTTATTAGTTTTTTAATATTGTATATTATATTTTAATGTTATCTAAATAAATGTTTAATTTTTTTTTAATATATACTATGTCCTCCAGGTTAATTAACCGATTTAATTATTTACCCATTAAGTACTCTCATATGGGATTACCGTTAAAATTTCAAATATCCCTACTAAAATTTTCTATTATAGCATTACATATTTGCTGGTAACAAAAATAAAAATGGAAAACAATATTCAGTCATCAAAAAGTAATCAATAACTATGGAATTGACAAATATTGTCGCATTTAACACACGTTATGCATGAACGGAACGGCACTGCACTATTTGTAAAAGTACATTTTATTAACCTCGCTTGAGCTCAAACGTAATATAACATTTTTAACTCAAATTTATAATGTATAGTGTAAACGATAGCCAATGCGCAAATTACTTTTTTCTTTCTTTATTGACTCGACCTGTAAAAATCCACTACAGGCTACAGGGATTGACGATCACAGTGCCAGACGTCTCGCACCGTCAATCCTGCTGCCCGTCGCTGCTAAATGAGATGGTTATCTTGTCATATGTAAGCAACATAAAATGTTTGCAGCATTTTCCATAGTCCTCTAATACGACACCACCAAACGGCATATGACAAAGGGGGAATACCTATCAATATCTATCATATACAATGACAACATTTTTAATAGTAAACTATGCAAATAGGCAAAGATCTAATAAACAAAAAGCTTGCTGATTTAAATAACTTAGTAGATAACGAGGTATTTTTTTTTATCCGAAGCATATACTTTCACCATGGCGAGTGGGTACCGCCCCAACATTGCCATTGCAGATGCCAGGTGAAGTCCGAAACGCTTGCCTAACGTACTCTTTGCGAAACTAACCGCTCGAATCACGGTCACGTCGAATGCCCACTACTTTAATCTAGATATTTGGATATTATCTTTATTTGTTCTGTTACTAATACAACCTTATTATAAAAGTTTCAAGGATGCCTACACTAAAAAAAAGAGCACGTGTATTTTACAAAATGGATGTAAAACTTATTAAAAATATAAATGTAAATATTAATATTTTTGGTTTATTTTCATTGATAATATTTATTAATTACTTTTGATTTAATAATATATTTTATTTATTAATTCATTTCACAGCACTTATAAAATGATACATTTTTAACTTATTAGGTTGTATGAGGAAGCTAATGAGGTTGTATGAGGTCTCTGAACCAGCTACAGAAAGGGCCTTGCAGCTATGCCCGAAGTTTCTATGAGTGATAAGACTTCGTAATGAGGATATCCACAGTAGAAACAAAATAACCGATAAAGCCCAACGGATCAGTAAACTGAAATGGCAATGGGCCGGCCATATACCTCGAAGAAGTGACAAGTGATAGGGAGGAAGGTTCTCGTGCGCCATCCTCGTATCGGTAAGCGGTATAGGACGGCGCCTCACTAATGGAGTTACAACCCGCTAAGAGATGCAGGAAGTCAGCGGATGTATGTGGCTCAAAACTGTTCATGTGGCCGGATGTGCGGTTTACATGCGATTTACGGTTCTATCCTATGGGCTTCCCGAGAAATTGTGGAAATGGATCACCAGTTTCCTTGCTGATCGGAGCATCAAGATCGTAGTAGTAGACGGTGCATGCTTTGATTTCAAGCCTATCAACGTTGGTGTTCCACAAGGTAGCGTGTCATCATCACCAACGCTGTTTCTCCTGCATATCAATGATATGTTGCAAACTGGTAACATTCATTGCTATGCAGACGACAGCACTGGTGATGCCTTATATACTGGCCGTGCCAATATTCCTTGGGAAAACGTCGCCGAGTACCGGGACAAACTTCTGTCTGTGGTCGAGTCTTTGCTGAACAAAGTCTCGGATTGGGGGCGACTAAATCTAGTCCAGTTCAATCCCCAGAAGACACTGATAATCACCCCAATGATTACATGACTGATAATCACCCCCAGCTTGGAAGCAATCACCTAATGAGGTGATTGCTTCCAAGCTGTTTCTTATATGAATGTTGTAAATAATTGTACAGCCAATATATATTGTATAATGTTACTGTAGAAAAAATCCCGCTGGGTTTCTTGCTGCTTTTTCCCAGGACAGAGGTTGTTGTCTGAACCAGTGGTCAAAGTAAAAAAAGACTCAACAAAAATTATTTATAATCTATATTGAATAAAAAATATCCATTATACTTTATTATAATCTATGTTCAGTGGACTTGTATTGGACTGAATGTAACAACTAGAATGTCATGTAGAAAGTTACAATAAAAAAGTATATACCTTATTTTTTCACCCATAGGTTTGAAATATTTACTTTAAATTTAAATGGACCAACCTTGAAGCATATTTAAAAGAAATAAACATTTAAAGTGGTTTAGCCGTTTCCAAGAAATGGGTGAACATACATAAAAATGTGTCACATATAGAACCTTCTTCATTTTTGAAGGCTGTAAAAAATTTTAAATGAATATTAACATAATATGTGTCCCTTGGTCGGTGAAATATGTGATGTTATATTTAATTACATTTAATACAACATAAACTAATATCAACTTGTTTGATTGCATAACAACAACCTGATTAAGTTTCCATGAAAATTGATTCTGTTGTTTTTGTTTAATGATAAAATGTCTTTTATAATTTCTATTTAAAAAAAAAGTAAGGGCAGAATGAATTGCACTCACACCACTTTTTCAATAATATTTTGATGACAAATCAGTCAATGGACACCCGTAATCAACTTCAAACAAGTCTACATCTACATTGTCAATTATCATCATCATCTTTAAGGACTAAGATAAAATGCCTAAGATCCTGTAATTAAACTGGTATCTTAGATTAGAAATAAACTGTTCCTTGGCAGCAGAAATATCAAAACAACCATTGCTATTAGAAGAATTAGAAAGCCAACTAATGAAACAATAGCTAAATTAATATACTTTGTTTACTTCCACAATATCATGTCTTACAGTGTATTACTGTAGAGATCTGCAGTTGGATTGGAAACAATATACATTTTGTAAAAGCAAGCCATACCTTTACCTTTACATACCTTTTCAAGAAGACTAATATTTTAACACTTTTATGTTTGTATACTTTTGAGAACATCATGTAAGTACGAAAAAATATAATTTATTTAATAAAAAATGGACTGTCCCTCGTAGCAAGGGTCGCAGTGGTAAACTAGAGGTTCCTAAATATAGGCTTACACAAGAAAGCCTTTTTAAAGTAATTTCATAAAATTTTACGATAAAATGTGCAAAAAGTACCACAATCTAATACATTATTTTAAAGAAGAGATCAGTTTATATTAAAAGTACTTAAAAGTAGAAATTGTAAATAAATGTTTTTTTTTATAGGATAAGGGTGACAAACGAGCACACAGTCCACCTGATGGTAAGTGATTGCTACGGCCCATAGACATCTACACCTATCCTCGTTTGCGAATCAAAATGCAGATGCGTTGCAACCCGTGAGGACTAAGATGGAATGCCTCATTTCCAGTAAAAAGGGCCTCCGGCCACCTGCACTCACCAAGCGAAACGCAGAGGTAAACCTCTACTTCACGCTGGTATTCTGTGAGGTTGTGGTACCACCCCGGTTCGAGCCGGCCCATCCGTGCGACAGCAAAAGCTGCAGCGTGGCTCTACCACTGTTAAATGTATCATGGCTTTAACAAAATAAAAGATGTTTCCTCCCGATTCTTCTCTGAGAAGGTCTTGTTTTTACAACCTTGTGTAGATTTTGATGTTTGAGAGATTAAAACAATCCTTTTCAGATTTAAAAGTTTTGACTTTGATGCAGCTAAAGATGGTAAAGTGCACTGACTTATCTTAACAAAACATATTCACTCTTGCTTTGAAGATACCCACAATTATAATATGATGAAAAGACATTCATGCAGCTGGTAGGCCTCCCCCTAGAAAGGTCTCAAAACAGGTCCTAAGCAACCTGCATCCATTGAATTCCCACATCTTTAACCAGGTCATTAGTCCATCTATTGGAGGGCTGCTCTACACTTCACTTATCAGTACCAGGCTGTCATTCAAGAACATTTTTTACCCATCAGTTAACAGTTCTTCAAGCTATATGGCCGGCGCATTGTCATCTCCAGTCACTGACCTGTTTTGCTATGTCGGTTACTTTGGTTCTACTGCAGATATCCTCATTTTCATAGTGCAGTCTATCAATCAGTAGAACTCCAAGCATAGCCCTCTCCATAGCTTGCCAGCAGAGAACAACCATGTTTCAGATCTATACTGTCTACTGACAACAAGCACTGGTTGTATACCTACTCTTGTTTTCATGATTTGAAGTATTATGTGACAAGATGCATAGTAATCTCCCAAACATTGCGCAGCCAAATTTAATATATCGAATTAGTTGAATTTGAACTTAGTTATAAAAAAAATCTAGGTAAATATACCCACTACTACTACTACAACTACTTTGAGCATAGTGGTCCCAACAACTACTTACTTGTCTCGGAAAAATGGCAAGCCTGGTCTGTGACCTGACCCAAGCAGCCCTACATATAATAGAGTGATGGTGTAAGGACTATGACTCGACCATCAAGTGTAATGTTTACATTCATTCATTATCATCTTTCAAGTCTTTTCGGCATAAAACTTCAGCTATCTTCTGATAAAATATTTAGGTCTAAGCTTGAACAGCAAGCTCAACTGGAACAAAGAGATAGACAACAAAAATCAAAAAAGTTAGTATAACCTTCTAAAAATGAAGCTTCACCCAAAATCAAACTGTGGTAGTTCAGGATGGTAATTCGACCCATGATCACATATGGCGCTCAGGTATGGTTGACTAAGCTAAATGAAATCACCACTACAAAGAAGCTTCAGGACTACTGTTCCACAATCCCCTAGCATAATGGTAGAAAGTACCTAACAGCTTGGGACGTCACATAATCCTTGCCCAGGCGACGCTTCTTGTAATGTGCGCTGCGGACCATCGCCTGCGCGGCTGCGACGGTACGGCGGCGCAACTTCCTTGAACGGGCCCTCTAACAAGGTTTTAGTCAAAGAAGCTTCAGCGATACCTGAGATCTGCCTATCACAGGTTGCATAAGGGCTACTCCAACCGCAGTCCTAGAGGCAGAGGTTATACTGGAGCTAACACTGCTTCTCCTTGAAGAAGAAGAAGAAGCCAAGAAGCTATGTTAGCTGCGACCAGACACAAAACCCTAAACCCATGAACAGTAGGGTCCCTCATGCAGGTATAATTGATATATTTCCTATCCTACATGCCAAATACGACAGGATCCCTAAACAATTTCCGTTTATTTTGAAGCACTAAATACAACTAAGCAAAACAAACCATGTAGACAGTAGGTAAACATTAGAGGACTTAGAATACTTATGGATGGTTCTAAAACAAATCAAGGTACAGTATCTGGAACATTCTCAGAAGACCTCAAAATCCATATATGTGCACCATTCGGATATAATTTAGTTGCTGATAGCAATAGATTTCAGGAAGGTTCTCCATAAATACTAACCAATAACAAATTCTGAATAGCAATGTGTTAAACTTGGGGCTAATATATGAGTGGCATCAACACCTAAATGGGGTATGTAAATATAACAATATGAAGTTACAATGGAGCAAGAAACACAATGGATCCAGGGGCAACAACGCAGTAGACTAACTACCCAAAGGAGGATCGGCTCTAGGTGCCACATGACCGGAACTAATCATACGGATTCCTTTCAGAAATGTTTGCTCACTGGTATGTAAACACTATATTAATCAACATGTTCACCTTTAGAAAAATCTAGAAGACTGTAGACATGCTAAGGAAGCCCTGGCCGTAATCAATGGCAGTTTATCCAAGGTTTCAGTGAGACTAAACAAACCACAGATTAGGGATGCACCATGTGCTATTAAGGTTTCTTTTAACAAACATTTATTTGCCATAGGTGTTACAGTCCTCTGTGGAGAGCATGTATGAGAGAAGAGGATTTGCCCATAATCTACTGGTATGTCTGAGGAGGTCGCCACATACAGGTTTAAACATCTCGTCACCCCAAGGTCACTCTCCAAAATCATCAGCAACGTCAAAGAACTGCTGAATTTCTTTGAGATTTCATGACTCGAAGAATAACTACAATATTCCTGTCTCCACACAAAATATGCGCTTAGACCTGGGGATGTGGAAAATAGCCCAATGTAAACTAAAACTAAAGCTTAGTTCACAAAGGTGACAATGCATCTGCAGAATGCTTTGTTTGAAGTTGGCGCAGGTGTACATGGACTGAAGATTTACCATCAATTGGACTGCAAGTTTGTTTATCACTTCAATTTACAAAAAATCGAAATAATTAATAGTAAAACAATAATATAACTCTGCAAGAATTTTTTATTATTGTTTTCATTCAAATATGGCACCGAAAATTAGAAAATAAGTCATACAAGTTGCGGCACATAAGTCTAGCACTGAACGAAAAGTGGAGGGGACGCGCACGAATTTATTTACACGAAGGCGACTAGAGAGCCAATCAGCGCGACTTATGCGCAATAACGGTCACCGCTAGACTTTCATGCCGCTACTTATAATACCACTCTCCAAATTGATTGTGAGATTCTGAAGTGTCTTAAAAGTTAAATATAATTAAAGTTACAGCCTATACACGTCCCACTGCTGGCACAGGCCTCTCCTCATTTCTGAGAGGGTTTTAGAACAAGGAAATATCCACCGCTCTGCCCCAATGCATGTTGACAAACTTCACATCTTCGAAAAAAGTTCCAAAGTGTCTAATCAATTGTAAATATAGTATGTAAAGCATGAAATGTGTAATTGCTTTTGTATTGGTTACAAGCATACATGATCAATTTTTACTAAGAATTATAATATTTTTACAATACAGCAGATTGTACTCTTCTGTTTTCTATACAATATGCTGAAGGGTATGTATGTGGTCCGTGATTCTAAAACATTTTTGAAACTGACTTGTTAGAATGTTGAAAGCTTTCAGTCACATGTGTGGTAGTTTATAACTGCTCCCAATTCATATACCTTTATTTGTGTGACTGGAGGTAATCTTTTTTACAACATCCAAATTTTAAAAGAGTGTACAGATTACAAAATAATCTGAAAAATTTTGCAAGAACTATTATATTATTATATTCTACATATAGAGCATATATCAGAAAATATAACGGAAGGATTAGTGTTTTTGGATGATCAACAATTTGTTCAGTATCTCTGTAAAATACTTAATATATCGAGCATATATGTTATGTCATGATATCCACAAAATATAATAAAATAAAATAAAGAACAAATATTTAACAAATGGCACTTAGTATCTATTTATGTTATAGTTAATTTTCATTTAATCTAAGTTTGATATATATGAAAATTGTTTCACAATCAGTTGCTGCCTTCAGACTACATAGAGAATTTATTAAAATTACTTCTATCCAAAAGAGCCTCAAATTGCATCTACAGAAGATTTAATTCAATAAGGAAGGGAATCAAAAAGGAAATTAATAAATACTTTTTATTATAAAATACCTATGAATTGAAATTGCAAATTCTTACTGTTACTAGCATACAATGAAACACAAAATTTCTGATGATGGAGCAACAATCTGTGTAACATAGCTGGTTTTGTGTGTATGTAGGCAAAAATTTAATTCAATTTGAACCCATGTTAATATCCTTCTGGTACATTTTATGATTGATTTTTTATTTTATTTTTTTAATTTAAAAAATGTGAATACTTATTTTTATTATACCCAGCAGTCTTTTTACCCAGTCAGTAAAGTATTTAGCAGTGATATACAGAACAAATGACCAATAATGTGAATGTTTCCATTATTTTCCCTACGGTGAAAAAAATACTGTATTATTTTTTACTAAATCATATATATATATTTTATAATAAATTATTAAAGAATGACTATGTAATTAAAATATTATTTTCAGATAATTATAAATTTAACTGGTGCAGGATGTCTAACAAATATCATAAATAACTAATATAAGATTATAGGTAAACTGATACATTTGAGATGACCAAGCAAACAAAGCTTACAAGATTTTCCTAGCTTTTTAACTAGTAAGTCTGTATCACACAATTGTTAAATTTAATGAGAAGTTCTACAAAGAATTGGGAAAGTGCAAAATCAAGGTCTATTTCAATTCATAATTAATATCACAAAAACTATAACAACATCCAAAACTATTGTTAATTCTTCTATATAATATAACTCATATACTACATAACAGTGTCCATAGGTAGAGAATATACAGAATATACTTGTAATAATACACTTTCCCTTCATCATTCCCAGAAAGTAAGAAATTGGATATGCAATGCATGAAGAAAACTTTGTTAATAAAGAAGAAGAAGCCAAAATAAACAAATGGGTTTTAAACACATTGAAGACTATGAAATTGGTTTATTTCATTTATTTATTAATCAAAAATGGTGAAAGGTGTAAAATTGGAAAATAATAAAGTCTATTTATTATTGCCTATAAAGTAAAAATATAAAAAAATAATGTAAGCCCATATACTTATAATAAAAATAAAGTTATCAAATGTATTTTTGAGAACTATATAAAAATACATTTTTAATTGAGTAAAAGCAAAGAACTATCCTTTCTGAAGTGACAAAGCATCTAATTACACAAGACTTGTTTCAAAATTGGGATCTAACGTTAAAATACTACCAGACATTATTACATAAGCAAATTGGAAAAAATTCTTATTTTAGTTGCATAAAAATAAGAACTTATCCAACCATCAATCAAATAAACTAAGTTCTATAAAAATAAAGACTAAAATTTCTACTTGTTGACGTGGCGTGACAGAAGGGAAGAATTAAGTTCCGCAGGTATCCGAATAGGCTATTCTATTACGAATTTTATAAACATGGTGAACAATATTTTGCAAAAATATTTACAAATACACACATACGTTGCGATTACTTAAAATAAAAGTATGGCGCCTGACATTGTTGGCCTGTTTTGGTCGTAACAATATGGCGTATAAACTTACCCTATTATTCCTAATGAAATCTTCTATAGCTTTTAATGCTGAATCCGTTAGTTTCACAAACACTAGTTCCTTGTTTTCTTTATAACTAGACTCAGATGATAACCCATACTGAACACCTGCTGGCAAGGCCGCCATTTCTTATTCACTATTCGCACTGAGGACCAGCTGACTTCTTTGCTAGTCGTCACGAAACATATCATTCACTCATTTCTTAACGTAATCACAGATTCACAACCTATTTTAAATATAATTATGATAACAAAAAGGGTTTTAAAAGTCCAAATTAACAATTTTTTTTAACCCCATCGACTCGGCCTTTGTTGGCAGCGCTCTTCAGTCTGCAAGGCCGCACTGACTGTCATGCGCAATGGCGCTTTTGACAGGAAACGCGAGCATTCACTTCAACTGTAGCGGCAATTTTAAAAGCAGTTTAATAAGTTTAGAATTGCTATACTTTCGCAGTTTTAATGTATAAATAATTTCAATTTTATAAAGCAATTTAAAATTATATGTAAAATATATAAATTTAAGTATGTATCATTATTCAAACTGTTATTAAAATGTACAAACAAGGCCTGTTAATTGATGTGAATTGTAAACCCTTGTAAAGCGTGAAATTAGTGGACCATGTCAACAAATTAATAATGAAATTATATTGTACCCGTATTCATAGCAATAATCTTAAATAACTTAATGTTTATTAAGTTATATACTGTTGATACAATGAAGTGAAAGCACTTTAATATTAAGTGTAGGTGCAGTGGTTAATTATTTAAAAGTAAATAAATAAAATTGCGTTCTCAAAAAAGAGATACATATCTATTTTATGTTTTATGTACTATGCAAAACATTAAATTCATTGAATTAATTTTAAAATTATAGTAAAATGAAAACAAAATTATAAAATGGTAGGTAAAGAGGCAAAAGCTTTTCATCATACAGCCTTCTTAATATTTGTTACAAAAAATGTCTAATACCAGCTTTATAATATTTTAAATAGTTTATATATATGTTAGACAACTGAACAACTAACAACTGAATCGAGGGAGAGGAGTAGCTATAGCTTAGAGTAATTAAATACATACATAATGCATAGAGACAACCTACAATTCTCACTGACCTCTATTATATATAGTACAAGTATGTGACAATTCTACATAAATTGAGTCAATGTACTTGTCTCACTTTTTCTAATTTAATGTTCAAATAAGGCGAAAAGAGAAAGGAAAGAGAAATGTCAAGTGGTCATCTTTGGTCAATGGTACAATGCCAAATATGAGAGTAAATACACTCTTATATTCTAATTTACTAGAAAAATGACATCCCTATTGTATTACTACTATAATTATGTTACATTATTTTGCAAGACATGACGTCTTTAATCTATAGTTATTTCGTTCAGTATGTTAGCAACAATCGATATCAATATATCTACTCGTTTTTATTTCGTTATTTATTTAAATTTTATTATATTTTATTATTCGAACTATCAACTAAATTATTTTCTAAATCAAGTGATGATTATTATATTACATTGCAAATTTTAGTTTCGCAAACTTTAAAAACAAATATTTAGAGAGGTATGAATATTAAGTCTTTACAGACACACGGTAGGGTCGTTGCGCTGGTTTTCGGCCTTTTAGTGGAGTTCTTAACTTTAAGGTGCTAGAAAAAATAATTGCCATTATGCTGGCCTAGTGCTGTCGATGTTAATTTGTAGCTTACATAATGTAGTTTTCATTTTTGTAACTCATTGATGCTACAAGAAAAATCTCTTTTTTATAATAATTTTTGATGTGAAAAATATGTAAAATGCTAGTTTTCGGCCCCAAATTTTATATTTCGGCCCACTAGAATTTTAGTTTTCGGCCACTACATTAGACACAATATAACAGGTGCCTTAACCTTAACTTAATATAATTTTTGTAAAATTATAATAAAATTTCGTGTCGTTAAATATGGCAATCAAATCTTCTAATTTTTTTGTACTTCCTCATATTTTCATCATCATCAGCCTTTCCATTATATTCCTTCATAAGTCCACTGCTGAACGTAGGCCTCCCCCAAGGAATGCCACAAAACACGGTCCTGAGCCATCTGCATCCATCGACTTCCTGCATATCTTGCCAGGTCGTCACTCCATCTAGTGGGGGGACGCCCTACACTTCGTCTGCCGTTACGAGGCCGCCATTCGAAAACCTTTTTCCACATTGGTTGTCGGTTCTTCGAGCTATATAGCCGGCCCATTGCCACTTCAGCTTACTAACCCGTTGGGCTATATCGGTCATTCTGGATCTACTACGGATATCCTCATTTCTAAGTTTACCACGCAGAGAAACTCCGAGCATAGGCCTCTCCATAGCTCGCTGAGCAACCTTGTGCTTCCTCATCCGTCCGTCATCACTGGCAACACGCGCTGGTTGTACAGTCTCGTTTTGAGGTATACCTGACGAGAAGATGTGCTGTGATTTCCAGAACGCTGCCTCATAATTTAGTCCAACAAAATCTATAGGACATCTCAAATCCATTTGGTGCAAAAGTCACATCCAATTTTTTCAATATCTTCTTCTGTATCGCTTATTAAAATGTAATAACACCAGGTACAATTTACTTTTACTCTTTCATTTTCCTTCATGGAATTCTTGGATTTTGCATTTTTTCGTTTTTGTACTTTAGCACTTTTTAACTTTTCTTTTTATATTCTTTTCTTTTTCAAAATATCTTATCTTTTTTAACTTAGTTCTAACTCTTCTATTTTCACTTTCTCTTTATATTTTTAAAGTTTTCCACTCTGCATATCAAATTGCTACAGAAGAAGGTGTACGTGTACTGTTAATGGTTGATTTTTTACGAGTTCTGGTTTAAATAAATGTTTTTTCTAACGCATCTCTGTATTCTTTATTTAATAGTACTCAAGCCGATATTTCACTAGTTTCTAGAAGTGTACTAGTCTGTTTTATTCTAATATCAACTAGCACATTTTCTAATGTTTCAAAGGGGTTGTTTGTAATCATCGGTGTTAGTGGTGGTGGTATCATCGTGGCCATTGTACTACTTTGAGTCGTTATTATTGCAGTACTGGAATCTATTATCATTTCCGTAATTGTCAGTACTGTTGTCATGGGTAGGCTTACTTGAGTTGGGATTACAAGAACATCATAAAACGATACTAAGGAACCGATATCCAAATAACTTCCTGACAAATGGAATGTTGAAATGTTGTTATCGATAAACGATTCTAATACATCGGTAGATGAATTCATAGTTACTAGAACATCGCCAACCATGTTTTTTCTGCCAGATTTGATTTTAAATGTTTCGGAACTTTTCTTATGGAAACTAGGTCTGCGTTAGTTATTTCTTTATTTTTTCTAGTGTCTGAACTTTCACTAATTAGTCTTTCCGGGGTATTCCGGACACATTTTGAGTAATCCACTACATGGTGATCAAATTCATTAAGTCCAGATTTTCTGAAACCATTTACTAATTATATTTCTTTGGAGGATTTTTCTTTGGAGGAGCCATCTGAAGAAAATAATGTCTTATTGAATCTTCTTCCTAAAACGCAACTTGAATGAAATATTTCATGAAATGTCCCTCAACCAAAGCAGTATTAAATTTTCGGCTTCCCTATTCTTTCATATAATTTTAAGTTGTCCGAAAACTAAATAATAATTTTAGACTTAATCTAGTTTTCGGCCACAACTAAAATGGGTATTTTAGTTTCATCAATAATCATTCAAATTGCAATATTTGGTGGCCGAAAACCGAAAGCTAGTGTCTTCGCAAGGATACAATTCATTATAAAAAAGAAAGAAGACTAATGGTAGGTAACCAAATAAATGAAAGAGACAAAGTATTTAGGCTAAACACGGGCTACTTTCCGGCCACATGGCCGGTAACCAAATAATAAGAAAATTTTGTGTCTCACTTTCCGGCCACCTAATTTATTAACTTTTACAATAAAATATTATAGTAATCTATGTGAAAATTTCAAATTAAGTTATTTATACAGTGAAATATAAGCACAATATTAAATAATCATTGTAAATACAGCGCAAAATTTACTTTTGAGTGAAACGCGCACCACTATTTTTTTTGCACGATCTTACACTCTTTGACAGCTCCTGTGCCGGCATCGAACTGAACTATTTATTATAAATCGCGTGTTGTGTTTATCCGATGAAGTAATGTTACAATATATAATGCAACTATTTACAAATGCATTAAACTTGATTTTGGATGATAATATTTATTAAAATCGTTATTAAATCAAATTTACTGCATCACCTCGTGCCAAAGGCCGAAAACTAGACCCGGTCGGCTTACCGGCGCAATGACCCTACATAAGCGGGTTGAATTCCATTTGTAATCCCAATTTAATATGCTTAGTAACGATCTGCCCCGGCTTCACACGATTGTTTTCTAGATCTCGACTACAGCTCTACTTACCGGGTCCAGTTGTGAGTGTGAGTGTTATTCAGAATAGGTCCAGCCGTTATCAAGTGATGATCTTTAATACAGGTGGACATTAGTTTTAATGAATATAGATTTACCACTTGTTTAGTGGAAAACCATCGACTATATTCAACAAAGCTTTTTCTGCTTGGATGAAAATATTTCGAAATCATAATTTTAACAGAAGCTTTAAGACCCCATACCATCACATGAGTATCGTAAGACGACATAGGAAAATAAAAAAGGAGATAGGCAACAATTTCTTCCTGATAACAACCCAAAATATTAAAAAAATGTGTTTACCAACCCACTAGCTAAGAGAGGCTACTATGGCAAATGTTCCCTCTACGTTCAGCAGAATACTTTTGATAGACTATAATTAATGAATGAATTATGGATAATATCTTGGGGGAACAGAGAGCAAAACAGGTAATTCGTTCGTAATCGATTTATTGGTAGTTGTGATAGCGACAAAAAAAGGCAGACCGCGATCGTTTCCTGGTATATAGTGTATTATCTATGATCGTAGCAGTGCTCTCTGTGTACGTTCCGTGAAGCAAACTTAGTGTCGATTAAACAAACACAGTTATTATTCCCCGTGAAACACATAATAAGTCTAAGGATAATTTGGCGGAAATCAAAGACATTTAAGTAGTAGTAATAGACCGGACATCAGCAACAAAATGGTAGCGTGTTACTTATGTCCTATAAGATATATTTCGGATTTGTGTCATTTAGTCTTAGTGACATCATCAAAAGCTCAAGACGCATTCGTTTCCTAAATTTAAAAAATATTTTTAAAGAAAATATGTCCGATTGTGCATTAAGGTATTGTGAGTCCCGATATATTGCAAAACTGAATGTGATTTCGGTTTATTATCGCAAGTATAATGTATAATTACCCCACAATTTTAATTTTTTATTATTTTTGGTAGATTGTACTAGAACATTTATCATTATTGTAATAAGCGGCCTCTGTTATCCAGTAACGTCACCAAAGAGTTAGTGATTGACAACGTTTATCGATAGGTGCTATCAATAAAAAATATTATAATTAACCGATTCGTTGCGGCACCGATTTTCGACAACTTTTAGCTGTGGCGGCGAACAAATATTTCATGACACGCCTGGTGTGATGATTGACATTGATATGATGACACAGACATTAATGACACGCCTATTGTGCCATCAGCCATGTGTAAAAGTAATCTTCTTTTTTATGTTTTTTTTACTTGTTTAGACCTAATTAAGTTTATTTTACATCAAACATAAGTTACAAATAGAAGGATACTTGTTTTTAGTGGGTAACTACGTGTTTTTTACGCGCTTTCTTTGAAATTGAGAGTAAGCGACTTTTTTTATGAAGAGATTACAAACCTTTTGTACTATTTATTGTTTTATAAAAAAATTATTTATATAAGTAGGTACAGCTAAATCACCCTGGAAAACCTTGGTTTTTATTAAATTAAATTTTCACCTAATAATAATATTTGTAAATATCAAACAATCAAGAACCTTAATTTGGAAAAAAATAAGGTTTATGATTCATTAATATTTACAAATGTTAAATATTATTTAATGTTATAGAAATGTAAAAGTAAAGTAGATTCGAAAACGTCTAATTAGTAAGAATAGCAAAACAAGTGTTTTCAAAAGGAAACAAACGCCGGCGCTATACGCCGGCAGATTGACGAAAGAGTATTTATTAGCGAACTTTTTTATGCATGAACGGTTTCAAACTGTTTCAAGCAAAAATAAACCTTATACCATATCACAAGAGCACATGGTACTTCGTAGGTCTTTTCGGCCATATGATTGTAATACGACGGCAGTTCAACCATTTTAAGCAAAATTAAACAATAAGACAAACGCATTGTTTTTTTTTTAACAGGACACTTGTTTTCCAGAAATTTATTTACGACTAGAGTTTGTGAGCGATTGCAATGAGTACTATTATTTGTTACTTATTAGACTATTTTTCCACAACATGATTGAAAACCTACACAGTAAAATGAGTACCATGTACAAGTTAAAAAAGGTTGTCAACTCCTAAAAATTTCACTTTCAAAATATCCAGAAACGAAGCCCCATGCATGAACTACTTGCAAAATAATAAATATTATGTTCTGGATAAATTTTCCACAAACGCAATTTGAGCGAGTTATAACGATTTTTAAAAAGACACGACTCGCGTGTCATACGCCACACACCGATGAACCGGTTAATAGAATCAGGCGTTACTTTGCGGAAATCCATTATAATGGGGTTGTTATTTAGTTAGTTGAATTAAGCAAATTAGTTTAAGCAAATTAACAACCCCAAAAAATATTATACAGGATGCAAATTTTATCACCTACAATATTTAAGGAGGTGAAACAGTAAACGATACTGTACCCATACCAATAAAGAAATCGGGTGGGCCTGTTTCCGGGGCACACGGCCGTTAGTTGTAACATGAAACGTGTATGTCAGCCATTACAACCAGTCAATGAGATAGCCTTCTTTTTAAAATTTTAATATAATTCTACAAAACCAGGAGAATTGCAGATGCATTGCCGGCCTTTCAAAAAGGAGTAAGCTCGTTTCTTGAAGGTCCCTAAGTCGTATCGGTCCATAAAAATCGCCGATGGTAAACGATTCCTAAGTAAACTCCTAATAAATCGCACGGTAGTGGCCCTAATGATGTGGATGGTAACGTAAGTTTTGTCGCGATGTGCGTTGGTGAAATTTGGTGGCTGGAATTAATCAGAACAATTCCTCAGAGAACTCATCGTCGTAAATACGATAGAAAATTCAAAGGGATGCAACATCCCTTTGAATAGCGCCAGTGAATCGAGCCAATCAAAGATGACTCGGTCGTCAACTAGTCAAGTGTCAGGGTCAAGTGGAAGGAGCTCGCATTGGGGAGCCCTAGCCTAGAAATGAGAAACAGTATTCCATATGAGGCCGGACCGCGCTTGTAAAGTTGCAAACGATGTATAGGCATGATATACTGTCCCGCTCTACGGAGTACGCCAAGCTTTTTAGAAGCCAATTTAGCTTTTTCTTTCAAGTGACCATGCTTCTGCAGGTCATTCGATATGTTGACGCCGAAGATTCCGCTACTGGCTGCGACAAAAAGGGAAGTGCTCTGAAATTGGGGAGATACAACAAAGGTGTTCGATTTAGCGATAAACGTGCAAACTTGTGAATTTGTATAATAATTTATCGTGTAACGACTTTTAAGTTCAGTGCTTTTCTAAAATATGTTAGATTTATATTGTATTTTTGTAAAAAAACCGACTTTGAAAACATGGAGGCGCTCGCTTATTGGATTTGATGTTTCGCGATGTACCTTCGACGCCGACCGCCCTATCATAATTTTCTTATATTAAATATATATTTAATCATATTATTATAGCGTCTAATGGACCTAGTGATCGTCATCCAAGATGCCACCAATATGACCACAGATAACTGTATACTAGTCAGAGATATATGAATATGACTGTTGTTTGAATTGATTCTTAGCTATTGGAAATTATATATTTTATTTCATGACATTTCACTCCATTCATTATAGTGCCACCAACTTATCTGTGAACTGACAGCTTGGCGCTTCTGCACTGAAGTGTTGCCAGTTCGGGAATATTCCCATCTAAGGGTCTTATATTCCTACATAGAGTCCACATACTAGGGTAATAAATTAGTCACGGAATAAAAAGACTAGAACACAGATTTAACAGATATATGTCCAAGAACAAGAAGAAACAAACATATCTTACTTGAACAATTTAAACTTTAATTAAATAATATGCCTTTATGCCTTTTTTACCGGGCGTTGTAATTTGCTTTCCTATGGTTTATGCGTTTTCCGGTTCTTTAACTATTTTGGAAATTAATCCTTGACTAATATCTGAAAAAGAAATGAATTGTATTAACCAATCCATTTATCGAAAATACGAAAGGAAGGAACAAAACATAGCAATACTGACCTGTAGCAGCTGATACTCTTTTATAGACCTGATTGAAAGGCATTATCGGTGCTTGCCCTCGAGCTTCTTGCTCACAAAAGTACTTTTAAAATAATATTTTTGGCATCACTTTTAATGGTTTTCGGCATTTTTTATTTTTCTATAAACTCTCAAAACAATGACGTATCGAGTGATATTTGGTTAAATGGCAGCTGTAGTTCACAATTTTGCCGCAGCTGTCAGTTCACAGATAAGTTGGTGGGACTATACGTTATTCATGACTTAAAAAGTTTATATGACTTTTTTGGTATGACGGGAGTCATAATAAATAGATTTATACAATAAAAAAGTATGCATATTCCCTATTATTATATCGTAAAGCATTACAAACTTAGTAACGTTCAACAGCATTATCGACACTTTGATATCGAAACGTGTAGTGTTATGCTACTTACATATCATTTTACACAATTTTTCCATTCTGTTTTTGATTTTTTGCATTCATATTTTGCATCACTTTTCACGCTATCAGTTATGCTACGTACATATAATTTTACACTATTTTTCCATTCTGTTTTTGATTTTCTGCATTTATATTTTGCATCACCTTTATTTCCATAGGATCCTGTAACGTTTTTACACAATAACAAATCATTTTCACTTCGTATTTTCACGCTATCAGCACCTTTTAAATCGCTGTCAATGGAGTCTTACCTTTTTCTATCTTTTATTGAGTTCTCCGTAACTCTGCAATTTCAGGTTTCGTGCGCGCTGCCGCGCTATAGTTTTTCCTATATGAATAATATCTCATTTCTTACTTAAATGTAACTGTTTTTCAATTATATACCTAAAACCAAAAATTTATATTTTTGACAACCATTATTTATTTGGTTGTTATGGCAATTTTTATTCAAATTCGTCACTGGTCTGATGTTTTTATTTCGATATTTCCACATAAATACTCTTTTGCTCTAGGTCATTTACAAAAAATTTCCTTTTAATTTAAATAATTTCTCGTTCTCTCTAAAAAGGTATAAAAGCCGAACAATCGGAGAATACAGGGAGTCTCGCTTCAGTTTTCAAACGTGAAGCATCTACTAAAGGCCTTATCCCGGGGCCGCATTGCCCCGGGATCCTGCAAGCCTCCATCTACATTTGAAGTCGTCGGCGTAGTCTACTTCAAGCGCGGGGCCACACTACTCCGGGCGCTACGACTGCTTGCTCCAGGCGCTGAGTGCACCTACTGCCCGCGCTACCTTTGGGCGCTACGACTGCTTGCTCCAGGCGATGAGTGCACCTACTGCCCGCGCTACCTTTACCTTACCTCCACTACAATACAATATTCTCCTATCTTTATTTTTTTTATCTAATTATAATTACACGTCATCCATCATCATCATCATATTTCATTTTTTTTATAAAATTGTAAATACCTTGTTAAAAATTTAAATATATTATTTTCTTGTTCTTTTTTTGTTGTTTTGTTGTTCTTAGGTTAGGTTCTATTTTTTTTATTAATTGTCGCTTCACGACAAACGGTAACATTCCTAAAACGGGTTTTTACCTTACATTTATTAGCTTCACCTACTGGGAAATAGCTGAAATGTTTTCGTAATAAATATTCTGCGTAGTTTTGCTATGTTTAGCTAGAGGGCGTCACACACGCGCGAGCTTAAAGTTTTTGTATGCAATTTTACCCTATGTCCGCTCTATAGTATACCTATGTATTTAAATTACTTTGGTGTAAATATACCAGCTGAATTTGAGTTGATTTGTACGTGGTATGGTATGGTATCGAGAGTTTTGCCGCGATGTGCGTTCGTGAAAGGAGAAGGAGACGTCTTCATACATTCTTGGGCCCAAGTGTTAACAAAGTGAAAGTTGGACCATTTGAAAGTATATATATAAACAATTTATAGCTGAAAATCTGGCAAGATTTTTAATCAATTTGACAATCTAGGAGCTGAGTTATTGTAGAATAAGTAAAAGTGAGATTATCTATTACCTACAGAGTAACAGGTGATTTTTCACTATTATTACACTGTAACAGGCTATTTTTTTACTATAATTAGTTAAAGATATAAAACAGGATCAGTATAAAATCACCAAAAATGCTGTGGTTAATAATGAAAGGAAATGGTAAAACGATTAACGAAAGTTATAATTAAAAATTAAAAATTTTGTACAGCCAACTTCAATATAAGTTAATAAGAATAACTCAAAAACTATTGGTTTGACTTTGACCAAATTTATATGGAACCACAAGAGAAGTACCAGCTTTCAAATAAAAAAAGATTCATCGAAATCGGTTCACCTAGTAAAAAGTTATGAGATAACACAAATAAAAAAAAACAAAACATACAGTCGAATTGAGTACCGTCTCCTTTTTGAAAGTCGGCAGAAAACAACAACAACTGAGTTAAGTGAATATTAAGGATATCGATCAGAGATCGATTACTTGAATTTGTTGTTGTAACTGTTACTTGTTGGAATTTTGATATTTTGTTTTTTTATTATTATTTTGTAGATATATACGCAATTTTTTTATCTTCCTAGTTACCACAGGAAAATAAAATTAAATAGATACTAAAATGCTCAATTTAAGCGAGAATCGATTATATTGCGCTCGTTTTAAATCGAATCGAAAATCTGTCTTTTTCTTTTAAGGCTTTAACTAGCCTGAATGACCTTGACGAAACGGCTATCGCAGAAATTTTAGGCAACGTCAACACCATTGTTGAGGACAGCTAGAGACCCGCCGCCCCATCGCCCCTTCGTACCCCGCTACCCCCCGCGCACCCCGCACACCGGCGCCGATCCAGTGATGTCGGCGACCAATCAGCGCGCGTGTGGCTTCATTTGTCGTCGCACGGCACTACTCACAGACTGAGGCACCTTCTTGCGAGATATAAGAAGGGCGTCTCGGTCTGTGAGCTGTTCATTTCACTTCGGAGCGGCACTTAAGAAGAAAACCTGAAGAAGACTCAAGACTCCAATTCAAGACCTCCCTCTGTACATAGTGTTAGAGATAGTTATTCAGTGCCGAATCATTGTAAATAGTTAATACAGTATATTAAAAAGTACCATCTTTTCTTCGAGCAGTCCCTTAGTATAGCTAACCTCAGATCAGTCGTTAAGTAATCAGTCAGAAATAAATATACAGTCCACTGTTCATCCATTATATTCTTGGTCCATCGCCGCCGGATTCAAGCCAGAAGAAAGAAACAAGAAGTAAGAAGAAACAAGAAAGAAGCCAATTACAGAAGAAAGAACATAATTATAGAAGAGAGAAGATCATTATAGAAGATCTTCAAGGAAGAAAGAAGTTCGTCGACGAAGAGAGAAGATCGTCGGTACTAATTTCTTCCCTGTTTCTTGTTACGACTACGTCACATACGTCTATTGTCTGTTTCCAGACAAT
The DNA here is from genome assembly GCA_033319125.1 of Parnassius glacialis. Classification (NCBI taxonomy): domain Eukaryota; kingdom Metazoa; phylum Arthropoda; class Insecta; order Lepidoptera; family Papilionidae; genus Parnassius; species Parnassius glacialis. The sequence goes on along the minus strand of JAVANC010000028.1, from coordinate 27,036,249 downwards.
TTCTTGTTTCTTTAACCGCGTTTACGCGGCCAGGTGGTTGCTCCCTAACGGTGTCAAACTGTGACCATCTGGTAACGCCCTTGTGGCGGGAACCACATCCAATACGTGCGTCTTTTTGAAGACGATACGTACGTCTTTTTGAAGACGACCGGAGGTCGCAACGTGGGACAATGAGGAAGACACGAAGCCAGAAGGCACGGAACGAGGACGACACGCCGGTAGGAATGCGTATATTCGAAGAAGCACCCGCGTCCCCGTCCGATTATCTCGCGATGGCACAAGCGCCCTCCGCCGCGCCCGCGCCCCAGGCCCCGCTCGCGCCCGCATCTACGCCCGCGCCCGCGCCCCCGCCGCCGCGCCCCGCTATGTCCGTGTCTACGACCGATCGCTTGGGAGAGGTTAGCACATCCGCGCCGCGCACAGAGACACTCGCCGCGATTATTGAAGATCTTCCGTCTACAGAAACTAGTTCGATAGTACGTACCGTCGCGCCTGTAACAGACGTCGTACATAGGCCCGCACCTCGAGCTCCGTCGGTCCGCTCCGTTCGTTCAGCCCGGTCGACAGCTAGCGCGCTAGCTAGGTTAAAGCAAATTGAATATAACGCCGCGGAGGAACTAGCTGCAATTAGGAGGAAGCAATTGCAACTGGAAGAAGATCTTATTAAGAAGAAGTACGCTAGGGACGTCGCGCAACTGCAAGAAGAAACAGATAGGGAAAGTATTAACGAAGACGAGTTAGTTGAAAATAGGGTACGCGTTGATAGGTGGTTAGAGAACGTAGAGACTGTGCGGGGGGAGTCGCCTTGCCGCCCGTCTCAGCCCGCGCCCCGCATCAAGTTAGAGCAGACCCTACCGAACAGGGTAACCGGTTACGACCACAGTGAAGATGCCCAGGGGAGGACGGTAGCGAATGAGGTTCAACCACGTCGCGTAGAAACGATACAGAGGGATAGTGGAGTCGCCGTAGAAATGAACCAGGTGGATCGTCGTGTACGGGTTACGTCGCCGTCGCGCGTCCAACGCCGCACTCTATCGCCTACACATAGATCGCCACATCGCCACGCGGATCGTAGATCACCGTCGCCGTATAGGGATGTAGGTGTACATAGATCGCCATCGCCACATCGCCACGCGGATCGTAGATTATCGTCGCCGTGTCATAGGGATGTAGGTGTACATAGGACGCCAGCGCCACAGCGTAGGCTAGAGGGAGATAGGGATAGAGATAGGTCGCTTACTCCGCGAGGGAAAGAGAGGGGTATAGAGCGACTAGCGGAAGCTCTAGAGAATATGATTAGAGTCAGGCCCGCTGCCGCGAAGCAGACGCAGGACTTGCCTATTTTTAACGGTTCGGCCGCGGAATGGTTAGCCTTCAAAGCCGCGATGAAGGAATCCACGCGTTTATATGGATTCACAAATACGGAAAATATGGCAAGGTTAAGAAACTGTCTACGCGGTGAAGCTAGGGAGGTAGTATCGGCACTGCTGTTTACCGCGAAGGATCCAGCAGATATTATGCGAACATTAGAGCAGTGTTTCGGCCGCCCGGAAGTAATTATCGATCGAGCGTTAGAAGAACTGAAACGCCTTCCGCGCCCGGGTCAAACCGCTCAGGAATTGAATTCGTTCGCGATTAAATTACAAAATATAGTATGTATTTTACAGAACGTCGACGGCAAAGGGTATTTACAAAACCCAATGCTGACTAGGGAAGTAACTAGTAAACTAAGCCCTCACTTATGGTCGCGTTGGTGCGATTATGCGGAGCACTACGGAAGTGCAGACGAACCGGACATCGTTACACTGTCTAGGTTCATGATGAGAGAGGCTGACCGTGCGTTGAGTCATGCCTATAAGTCCGTAGCGCCGACTAAGGAATCGCCCGTAGGACGAGAGGCGCCGCCGTCGAAACGAGTTGTATTAACACGCCGCGTAGAGAATAGGGCCCGCGACGTAAAAACGTTCACCACCCAGGAGGACACCGGTAGTGCCTCTTGTATGTGTTGCGGGGGTGAACACGTGATCGCTAAGTATAGAAAGTTAGCGCAAATGGGTGTGGACGACCGGTGGAATTGGGTAAAGGAAGAGGGGGTGTGTTTTCTCTGTTTGAATAGTAAACACCGACGATTTAAATGTAGAGCGAAGAAATGCGGCGTCGACGGCTGCAACGCCCCCCACCATGCCCTCCTTCACACCCGCAAGACCCGCGCACCTGAGACATCGGCAAAACCGGATGAGACCGTGCTCGTCGCGTCTAACGTTGGTAGTAATGCGTCCGTATTATTGAAAGTGTGTCCCATTACGTTACGTGGACCACGCGGTAGGGAAATATATACGTATGCGTTGCTTGACGAAGGCTCGACTATTTCGTTGATCGACGACGACTTAGCGCGCGAGTTAGGAGCGGAAGGACCGATAAAGCCGCTGAATATTAGAGGAGTAAGCAATAGTCAGCGCGAGACCGATAGCAGGCTAGTTAACATAGGCATACGTGGCAAGACGCGCAGCGAAATGTATAGAATAAATGCGCGTACAGTAACAAATTTACAGATAGGTTCGCAGTCGGTAAATAAAGAGTGTTTACGGTTGAAACACTTACGCAACCTACCGAGCTCGGTTTGCTACGAGGACGCCAAACCGAGATTATTATTAGGCGCCGACAACTGGCATTTAATAATCACCCGCAATTTAAGGATAGGACGTCGAAGGCAGCCTATAGCTGCACGTACGTTATTAGGATGGGTGATACAGGGAACCGTCCCGCGATTCACGTGTAGGGAGGACGGTGAAACCGTATTACACGTCGTAAGCAGTAGCGGACGGTTAGATAGGGACATTCGAACGTTCGCCAGTCAGGACGAGGAGTTAACGGAACTCCTTAAACGGCAGTACGAGATCGATTCCATCGGTATCTCGCTAAAGAGTAGGCCGCGATGGGAAGAGGAGCGCGCTGTCGAGATATTCCGGCGCACCGTCAAGAAGGTCGGCGAGCAATACCAGGTGGGACTGCCATGGAAGGACGACGACGTGCGGATGCCTCCCAGCTACGAGATGGCTGCTCGAAGACTGCGGACGATCGAGAAGAAGATGGACAAATCGCCGGAGTTTCGAGACGCCTATACAGCACAAATAGACAACCTCCTGGCAAAAGGATACGCAAGGGAAGCCGAGGGGACAGAAAGAGAGGACCCCAGGAGCTGGTACCTGCCCCACTTCGCAGTACGGAATCCGAACAAGCCTGGGAAGACAAGAGTGGTTTTCGACGCGGCAGCGCGTGCGTCCGGTAAATGTTTGAACGATTATTTACTTGACGGCCCCGACTTGTTACGGAACCTACCGGGCATACTGTTTAGATTTAGGGAGAACGAAATAGCTGTGTCCGCGGATATTAGGGAAATGTTTTTACGCGTAAAGATAGACCGTCGCGACCAACCCGCGCAATTGTTTCTGTGGCGAGGTAACGAGCGATCCAGCCCACCGCGGGAATACGTTATGACTTCAATGATTTTCGGTGCGAGGAGCTCGCCGTTTCTCGCACATAGTGTTAGGGATCATAACGCGCGCGCACACGCAGAGACACATCCGTTGGCACTTAACGCTATCGTACGTAGTCACTACATGGATGACTACCTAGACAGTTATGCTACGGTAGAGGAAGCGGTAAACACTGCGAGGCAGGTTATGGAAGTACACCAGCAGGCCGGCTTCACCTTAGCAGGCTGGAATTCGAACCACGCAGCCCTACTAGAAGACAAGCCGGTGGAATTACTAGCAAGCAAGCCTAAGGAGGTAGGCTTGAGACAAGACAGCCCAGGCAGAACCCTAGGGCTATTATGGATGGCCGATGAAGATGCCTTAACATTCAACACATCCATGAACAGGGTACCGAACGAAGTGAAGACGCTGCAGAGGCCACCGACCAAGAGAGAGGCGTTAAGTGCAGTCATGTCGGTCTTCGACCCGCTGGGACTGCTGAGCTACCTCACCATCACCGCCAAGATCCTGCTGCAAGACCTGTGGCGGATGAAGAAGGTCGGATGGGACGACGAACTACCCGAGGAGGCAGCTGAGGAATTTCAGAGGTGGCTGCGAGTCGTCGAGGAAGTATCACGACTTCGGCTGCCTAGGTGCTATGCTCCTACGGGGGGAGTGGTAGAGCGTCAGCTTCACGTGTTTAATGACGCAAGCGAACGTGCGTACGCATCCGCGGCGTATTGGCGAATACGATACCGCGACGGAACGGTTAAGGTACGGTTAGTGGCGGCCAAGGCGAAAGTCGCCCCGATAAAGGCGCAAAGCATACCGCGGTTAGAGTTGCAGGCGAATCTGATAGGCGCGCGACTCGCGGAATTCGTGCAAGGCGAGCACAGAGTGGTAGCCGATAGGGTAGTGTATTGGACAGACTCCACTACGGCGCTCCACTGGATACAGAACGATACGGCGCGTTACACCCCATACGTGGCTCATAGATTAGGGGAGATATCGGAGAAGACGTCACCCGAGCAATGGAGGTGGATACCGACCGCAGACAACATCGCGGATCAGGCAACGCGCATAAATTATACGTACAAGGAAGAGAGCGACAAATGGTTTACGGGACCGCCATTCCTGTACGAAGATGAAGATCGATGGCCTCGACGTCGGGAAGAGAAGGCAGGGGATGAAGATGACGAGTTGGAGGAAGTCGTGGCGCACCAGAGCGATACCAGGGACGCTCCACACCTGCCAGACATCGAGAGGTTCTCTTCTTACGAGAGATTGGTCAGGGCCACCGCTCGGATATTACAGTTCGTCGATGCCATGAGAGGAAAGGCGCACGGACTAACATTGGACCACATCCAGAGAGCAGAGCGGATGTGGATAGAGCGCAGTCAACAAGAGAGCTTTGCTGAAGACATCAGTCGACTGCAGCGAGGAAAGAACTTGGCAACCGGCAGCGCGTTAAGGAAGCTCGACCCCATATTCGAAGATGGCATACTACGAGCTAGAGGACGGATCGACGCAGCCGATGTGGACAGCCAAATGAAGAGGCCCATCCTACTGAACGGACGCCACCAATTTGTAAAGCTGCTTGTGGAGAAGGCGCATAAGGAAGCAAGCCACGCCAACAGGGAACGGGTAGTGAACGACCTACGCATGAGATATCACATACTTCGACTACGACCGACCGTAAGAGAAGTGGAGCGGAGATGTCTGCGGTGCAGGGTACGCAAGGCAACACCACGGCCAGCGGTTATCGGAGATCTACCACCTGAACGGTTAGGGGCATTCGCGCGACCATTCACCTACACCGGAATCGACTATTTCGGGCATATAACGGTAACAATAGGACGTAGGCATGAAAAGCGGTGGATAGCGTTATTCACTTGTTTGACGACGCGCGCGGTACATCTAGAGATAGTTTATTCCCTAACGACGGACTCGGCGATATCGGCATTGCGGCGCATGGCGGCTAGGCGTGGGTGGCCACGGGTCATCTACTCTGACAACGGAACAAATTTCCATGGGGCGGACACCGAACTACGACGGGCCATGGAGGAGTGGGCACCCCTGCTGAAGGACTACGCGTTGACTCGGCGGACAGACTGGAAGTTCATCGCGCCGGGAGCGCCGAACCAGGGAGGCGCATGGGAGCGTCTCGTGCGCTCAGTGAAGACCGCGCTCGAAGCCACTCTACACCAGAAGAGCCCGCGAGAGGAGACGTTGGTGACGCTCCTCACAGAAGCCGAGAACACGGTGAACTCTCGACCGTTGACACACGTACCGGTCGACATCGACGAGGAAGATGCGCTGACACCCAACCACTTCCTGCTGCTGGGACCATCGAGCCTTCCAGTAACCGCGCCGTGCACGCCTAGTGATCGTCGGGCGTGGAGAGCGGCGCAAGGACTTGCCGACGAGTACTGGAAGCGCTGGATGGAGGAGTACCTGCCGACGCTGGTTGCGCGCGGGGACTCACGGGATGTGCAGCAGCGACAGCTACAAGAAGGGGACCTCGTCGTGGTGGCAGACGGTAGCCTGCCAAGGAACGTGTGGCCGCGTGGCATTGTAACGCGGACCTTTCCCGGACCAGACGGCGTGGTGCGCAACGTGGAGGTGCGGACCAGGGGCGGATTGCTGCGGTGGCCGGTCAGGAAGATCGCCGTCCTCCCGAAAGAAGATGAGGCTCGCAAGCTACGCCGGGGGGAGGATGTTGAGGACAGCTAGAGACCCGCCGCCCCGTCGCCCCTTCGTACCCCGCTACCCCCCGCGCACCCCGCACACCGGCGCCGATCCAGTGATGTCGGCGACCAATCAGCGCGCGTGTGGCTTCATTTGTCGTCGCACGGCACTACTCACAGACTGAGGCACCTTCTTGCGAGATATAAGAAGGGCATCTCGGTCTGTGAGCTGTTCATTTCACTTCGGAGCGGCACTTAAGAAGAAAACCTGAAGAAGACTCAAGACTCCAATTCAAGACCTCCCTCTGTACATAGTGTTAGAGATAGTTATTCAGTGCCGAATCATTGTAAATAGTTAATACAGTATATTAAAAAGTACCATCTTTTCTTCGAGCAGTCCCTTAGTATAGCTAACCTCAGATCAGTCGTTAAGTAATCAGTCAGAAATAAATATACAGTCCACTGTTCATCCATTATAACCGTCTAGCAACTACATTCTGTGTTACTTATAAAAGTGCAAAGATTAATAGACTGCAGATATGACAATTATAAAAGTGACGTACTGCCTGTTATGCTTGCGCATCACTGAGAATTATGTCGTGGTTACGCATCTTCAATTACATTGTGCTGTAGCTTTTTCCGGTAGGCGTCACGAGCTATCAAGTGTTCAAGTTTCAAGTACGTAAGAGTTTTTTATTATATATGTTAAATCGTATTTATTTGTATCGTATTAGTAGATCTGGGTCAAAGCGTTCGCTGTAAATTATTCCCGGGTTTGATTCCCGACAGCACGAATGCAATTTGTAATTACAATTTTCGTCAACACGCATTGGGGCAGTTCGGCGGGCATTTCCTTGCCCTAAAACCCTCTCAGAAATAAAAAAAGAGTTCTGTGCCCAGTAGAGGGACTTGTATAGCCTTTTACTTTACTTTGTAGCAATATTTATATTCGTTTCAGATACAGAAGGGTACCTTATGCTGACAAAAATATCATGTGGAGGATCTTTGTACCTAGATAAAACGTTCGATAGATTGTCAGTCATGTCATACGCCACATTTTCTATAGAGCGTAGAACATTGCAGATAGGGCAAAATAAAAAATAATCCAAAATATTATGGGAACTATTTATTAATAATATATACATTTATAGGTATTTATAATAAAAATAATGAACAAGCTGCAGGGTTCAACTAATAATGTTTCTTGTAAACACAATTGTAAAATTTCTGTTTTAATTTTTACCAATGCTTAATTGATGAAACGTAGTCATGATTACTTCATATAAAATATATTTAATTAAAATTGACACATGACCTATTTGGCTTTCTACTTACAACTCGGCGGAAATTTTAAAAGAAGATTTTGTCTTTTCACATAAGTATTGTTTACCACTGGCGTGGTTTCGAAAAGCGTGATTAAGTGTCAGCGGTATATAATCAATTAAATACTGAACTTTTTTGAAATTTCTTTTTTTGTTTATTTTTGTTATATCTTCTTAAAAACTGACGCCATCTGACCATTTTATTATTTGTTTTTTTTTTGTAAGGCATAAGGATAAGTTAGACTAAGTTAGATTAACTTGGATAAGTTTGTAATTTTTGTAATTTTATCACAAAATTTCCGCAATAAATTATTACATTTTCTACAGTGATTCTCTGCTCTTAGTTTCGGCGTGACTGTAGGATGTTATACTGAGTCACCGTCAGTTACTAAGCGGCCATAAATCATTATATGGATGTATAGACATACATATATAGATTTTTTGATTTTAATATTTATGTTTTTTTGAATTTTGATTGATTTTTTGAAACCTGGTAAAATTATTTTTTTCCATACCAATTCATGGGCCTGAGTATAATGTCAGTTATGCTCTTTAGCTGAAGTTATTTTTTTTATTTTATGCTCAATTGCAGACAAAACAATATTAATTGCGCATCTCTAAAACAAAATTTTACCTCTTCTCCTTTTAATAATAGCTCCTGCACCTAACACGGCGGAATAGTTATTATTATCTATAAGATCATTTGCATAAACAGTTTTTGTTAACAGTTATGAGTGTAACATTTTTATCAGCTGCTTTGTTTATAGTGCCTTGAGCAACACTTTGCCGGTTTCTATACAGAAAATGATGCTGGCTTTGCAAATATGGATGGCCGCTACCATTGAATATAATACCCGCTATGTTACACTTATTTACATAGAAACTTTAATTATCATTTGCATAAAATTCTAAATAGCACTTTTTACACAAGAAAGTGAACTTTTAGATCAGTCCATCTTGTTTTTCACTAATTAAGTGAAAAATAAAACAAACCAATAGGTCCGTGATTTAAAATTTCTTGCAACTTTTTATAGAAAAACATGACCTTATCATAATATAATAGTCAATCATTTAGCCATGTGATAAAACTTTTAAGTGTGCCAGTCAAACATTAATGATGATATTCGGGTCATTATACTGGAAATAGTCTTTTAAATATTTTGTAGTACAATTGATAATCTTCAGTATGATTGACCGTGTATATGACTTTTATAAGTCTATGTTATTTTTGATGAAAATTATTATTGCAGATAAAAACCCTTTCACATTTATTGTATTCTCGAATTCAATTAATCAAAATGAAAATAAGAATTTTGGCTCTTTATAACTGATCTTTAAATGTAAAACACTGACTTGAATTTATATAATTATCGGCATTTTTTTAATTCATTGAACTTTTTTAAGATTGTGTTGAAACTCTACTGGTAAAAAAAAACAAATATATATATTATAGTTCTTGATGAAAATAAAGTATGCGCGTTACATCGCATCCCATCAAGAATTTCTAATGTAATTCTTAGTGTATAGTTAAGACGTGATAATAATTGTAAACAATAGAATAACAAAGTAATGAAAACATTTGTTAATACTTGCTTTATAACCTAATAAATATTATTTGACCGTAATAAAATAAAACAAGGTAGTCTTCGGCATGAAAGTAAAAATAAATATTTTCGATTATTTTTGCAATATCTAACAGCTGGATCAGCGCGCCATTCTGATCCATCTAAAGATGCTGAATTTCAGCAAGCACTGTCAAATTCAATAGGAGTGACAGAAAAAACGGTTCCTGATATAGAAGGGTAAATAAATTATTTAACCTATAAAGTAAAATCACTTTATTAAGAAAAAATAGCCCAATAGAGTTATTAACATGAGACACATAAAATGTAGGAGTGCTTACAATACTTAATATTATTTTACTGAAATCTCAGAAAGATTTTTTTTAATAGAATAAGGGTGACAAACTAGCACACAGTTCACCTGATGGTAAGTGGTTGCTACGGCCCATGGACATCTACATCTATTCTCGATTACGTATCAAAATGTAGATGCGTTGTCACCCGTGAGAACTAAGATGTAATGCCCCGTTTCCAGTAAAAAGGTTCTCCGGTTCTCTACACTCACCATACCAAACACAGCAGGGTTAAACTGCTATTTTACATGGTATTCCGTGAGAGCGTGGCCCTTCCCCGGTCGAGCCGACCCATTCGTGCCACAACTATACCTACTACTAATATAGCTGCAGCATGGCTCTGCCACGTAAGAAAAAATTGACGTTAAAAATTTAAGTATTTTCAGAAGCAACTTTGGAATTATTTTCTATTGAGTGAATTTTTCTGGAATCGTGTTTTGCAAACCGCCACCTGAAATACGTGCAATGTTTTTCGATAACGATGTGAAATTACAAAACGATCCCCATGCATACCAATGTGGCTCTATTCAGCCTCTTAATATGAACATACCTCGGGATTCAGAGATTTTAAAAGTTTTCATGCGTAGATAGTGGAAGATATAATATTATATTATTACTGTCCCGTGTGAGGCAACGTTTATACTTATATACATATTCTCATCATATTTTTATGGTTGTTAGAAAAATTATATCTAAATGCAAACTTTCACAGGGTAATTTTTTTTTTTACTATTTTTACCCAGCAAGTAGTAAAGCAACTACAATCCCATCGGTAACTGGTAATGTAGCCTAAGATGGTGAATTGCACTGACTCAATAAAAACCTATTCACTCTTGCCTAATAGTACTAGGTAAGTATTATTTGCGACCTATTTGTGTGTGTGTGTGTGTGTGTGTGTGTGTGTGTGTGCTGTGTGTGTGTGTGTGAAGAAAAGCGTATGAGAATACGTGAAGAGGAATAAAGGTTGAGTACTACTTCGCTTACCTGTGCGAGATTGCCACTTGAGAACCTTTCTTCCTATTTTTTATCTGTTTTCCAAGTTATATAGCCAGCCCATTGCTATTTCACTGTAATATTCCGTTGGGCTATGTCAGTTACTCTGGTTCTACTGCGAATATCTTCATTTCCAGCTTTATCACGTAGAGAAACCCCTCTCCAATTAAAAATTTTTACATTTTTTGATGATAGTTTGTTTAGCATAAAAAAACCCAAGAATGTCTTTATATAGTTATTTATACTTAGGGAAGCACCATTTTTTTTAATTTAAATTGTTTGATTTAATTTGATAACAGTGTACCTAAATGTAAGTATCTGTATCTATATTTCCCTCCCCAATAATATTTTATAAAGTAATACTCATTAAAACAGCGTTTTATTGTAATACATAATTATAAAATTCAGTATCAACTAATTAATAAAAATATGCAACCTAGGTATTAAAAACTATCGAAATCTAAGTAACGAGAGCATGTTGGTCGTCCCACATCTAAATTATATAAAAATGCATTTTTCAATTTCACTAATCAACGTCGCCGCAAAAATTTCTTCTTCTTTGGGCACTTTAAAAATTAATTTATTTAGAAAATAATATTTACAGTTACCAGTGTACAGATATTAACTAAATTAAGTATTTCTAGTCATAAAAATATTTATAATTGAGTATAAACTTTTAAAAAACTAATATATATTTGAACGAAGTCGCCCCAACACCGATGCGCGGTCCACCCTCGACGATGTCCGAAAACGGACTGTGACAGGCTGACAGGGCGACGGAGCATGCGCGCTCGCGTAAATATATTCAATTTCAGGGAAAAATTATATATATTCTCTTATAAAACGGGGGATAAAAATAAAACTCTCAATTAAAAATATTAATATTTTTAAGACCTTTTTTTAGTGTAAGAACGATTTAAAAAGCTTGTGCCGTTTTGGAGAAATTTTGCAAAATATGACAAAGATAGGTACTTTTTGGGGATTTTTTTCTAATAAGGGGTTGACAAAAATACAATTTTGTTCAATTAAAAACATTTACCAAATCCTCTCCTGTTACCCTGTATTTTTTCTTTGTGGATTAAATGAACAGTTATTGAGATTTTTTTACTTAAATATCCGAGATTTAGGCATTTCAACCACTGTTAAGTCCTTAAGCACAGAACACAATTACTCTGCCTTAAGTAAATAGTTTGAAGTTTGAAATGTCAAGTCAAGTTTCAAAAAGAGAAGTCCTCTATCATTGATATAAAAAAAATAGAAGATACGCAGTAAATTGCATATATATTTTTTGATTATACAAATATCATGCAAACATGAACCTTGCCAACAAAAACATATCTGTCTCATTCTCACACGTTATGATTTTCAAATGTAAAAAAAGATAAGGACATATCTTAGACTTCAATTTTCTGTTGACAGTTTTCATAATTTCACCAAGCTCCACCTTGATGCATGACGCCATTTTAGGATGACGTTCATTTGTGGGTTTGTGGCAGTTCGTCTGTCATCTAAGCCTTGTTCGGAGTTATTTTGCAGTGTTACAGTGAATTTTGACTATTTTGGAGCTTTTTTGTTCATTAGTAAAGGGTAATTGAGCAAAAACAACATGACAAAGTGTTGCATCAATGGATGTAATTCAAATTCTCGTAAAAATGAAGAAGGATTGTCATTTTTCAGGTTAGTTGGAATTTTTTTCCATAGTTGTATATTTTTTTCGTGTGAATTGCGTTTCGTGTTCATGTTATGGGTTCTAAATCGTGTTTCCCGCTATTATCTAGAATTTCCAATGACTATTATCATGTAAATTTAAACAAGTAAACATTTTACATAGTGTTGCCCTTACGTGCTGTCATGTTTTGAAATTATCGATATAAATTTTAACAATAATATTAATGTAATCCCTATGATCAAATGACGTTTTAGATACGTAAACTGTATATTTAATCAAACGATCGATTGAGAGCCTTTCATTTAAGAAAAGAACTTGGAAATAGTGTAAATCGTAAATTTTCTATAATAGTTTTTTTCATCAAAAGATTTCATGTTAAGATTATTTTTGATTGGTACTTAAGGATGCATAATATTTATTTTAGGTTGCCAAAAAATGAAGGCCTTCAAAAAGTGTGAATTGATAATATAGGCCAGGAAAACATAAAACCTGCAGTAGTAAGAAGAATATTATGCTCCTTGCATTTTGAAAAATAATGTATAAATAGAACGCTGGATGTAGTTCGGCTTAAGGGTGATTTGGTTCATGTGTCTAAAATAAATTTTCTGACTAAATAATATTATTTCGTCACGAATAAACGATTTTAATCAATATACATTATTGTTATTTTATTTATTTTTAATCCTTACTCTCTCGTGTACCTCCAGTATCCACCACTAATTACGCCACTGGTTGAAGTCATTACAACTTGCAGGTTGTAAAAACTATAAAATTGATATTTTGTGGTGTTACACAAATGGGATGAATGGGGCTGCTCAACTCGATTAGATTACTGAGATAAATAAATAAATAATCTTTATTATCAAAAAAAAAAGAGAGGTGACGGCTAGTAACTATGTATGAAAGAACACATGCTCCACAAACTTTAAATAAATCAAGATAAAGGTCAGTCTACTGCACGTTCATGGTGACTTGAACTGGTAACCGACCATTACCACGAAAGAAAGGTGTTGTTGAATCTTTACGGCGGCTTGGAAGTTAAGAGCGATATAGCAGATATAGTTGAAAGAAAACTTGATGGTGTCTCAGATCATAGTACGTAAAGCCAAGCGTGAAGGTACAGGAGTTGCGCTCGCATCTAACTTCCCAGCCGCTATAAAGTCTATATATATGATATAATTCACGCAATCTGGACGCATACCGTTGGGGCTGGTTCGATGTGGTGCAGGACAAAACCATTGGGAAAAACTTACGGGAGACTTCTATCTAGTAGTGGGACAGCATGGGCTGGACAAAAAAATCATACGAAGCCTAATACATTGCCTATAGTGGTGGTTTCGTTAATCTCTGCAGAGGAGAAAAAAAAATGCATGCGTCGACCCAGCGACGCACGGATAGAGTGCTTATGTGCAGATTGCCGTCGTTACGAAAAAACGTTAGCTCGTTGCACGAACTCAGTATAATATTCTGGTGCACGTCGTATACGTGTTCTGAAAAGAAAGGAGTTAAAGCTCCAATCAAGTGCTCTTTTCTTGGTCTCTTCGCTCACTTTTGACTGTTGCTTCACCATATCTTCAAATTCAAAACTTTCCTATTCTGAGTTGAACGTAAGATTTATTTATTTATCATCTCAATACAACTATTATTACAGGATTAACCCAATGCAATAGTGTAGTGATATAATATTTGTTTATTTAATATATACCTATGAGATGGACAATACGTCATAATTTATATAGCATCGATACTGAAAATATCGACAAAAACAACGCTATTTCTTGTGGGTGGAGTCGTCGCTATATTTGAGAAACACCGGACTGCAGATCACGTGACCATATGCCATATATATCTCGTATGTCCTCTATTTATGGAGTGTAGAGAGAAGGAGGACCATCTCTATATATGAAAAGCGTCCCTAAAAACGTGTCCAACAAGGGCGGCGCTGCAGTAGCATAGGATAAATTAAAAAAAAGCGCCAAAAGTAACTAGAATAAGATGGAGAAATAAACAAGGATCGACCAATCCGCTTGGTTTTGTACTACGTAAATAGTTGAGATTTTGTATACTGGCATTTTACTAACTACTCTAATCGTGATTTTTTTCAATATTTGAATTCAGTTGACTTCACTCCGTTCACAACAGCTATCTTCATATCGTAGTTTTTTAGACGCCAGCGCTATTGTGGTAGGTTTTGGAACCTCTATTTTCAGTAAACAGTAGGACACTTTTTCAACTTTCGCCCCTTATAAGATGGTTCTCCTTGTACTCTACACTCCATACCTCTATTGGAAGGTAACATTCAGAAAGGAGAATTTCACTAGTGTATTCTTAATGGTAATCGATTTATTGCCATAAAGAATACACTATAATCGGTTTTCTAACTTATTTAATTGTTTTTTCGAAATCTAGATTGTAAAAAGAGCTACTTTTTTGTATTTTACTTAAGAAAAATATGGGAAATTTTTAAAGTATAAACCAATTAGTTAACTTCAGGCCCAAAAATCCCATTCTCCTTTGGTGGCTTTGGTTTGATGGAAATATGTATATAAAGGTTATATACATATTTACATCAAACCAAAGCCACCATACACACGGGACAGTAATAATATATTTTCCAGTATCTGCACATAAAAACTTTTAAAATTCCCGAATCCCAAGGTATGTATGGACATTGCCTCTTAATATGGATTAAGAGGCCTAATAGAGCCAAATTAAGCTGCATGGGGATCGTTATGTGATTTCATATCGTTATCAAAAAAATTGTACTTATAATTGACCGTACTCCAGTTAGCAGTTTTCAAAACACTATTCCACAAAATTGACACAATAGAAAATAATTTGAAAATTTTCAGCTTTCTCAGATTTCCATAATAATGTTGAGTATAATAAGTACAATTATGTGTCACATGTTAATAAAGCTATTGGCCTATTTTGCTTTTCAATAAAGTGACTTTAATTTAAATAATCTGCGTCTCTAGAACGATCTGAATCGCGCGCTGACCCGGCTGATATAGAGCAAGATCCCAGGGCCACCAGACGTCACTTATTTTCTGACGAACGAAATGTGTATAATTGAGTAGTGTTACTATGTACTATGATCGCATGCCTATCTGCTAGCTTGGCCAGTGGGCCATTTTCCAGGTATCAGGTAATCAAGGTACGTTAAAACATTACTCACCTCACGTTAATTCTCCCAGCTGAATTTACGTACGTTTTAGGTAATATCGTTAAAAATCAGTCATCAATACTCCCAGACACTTTTCGTCGGCAGTATCGCTTTGCAGACGCTTTAAAGCTCTCAAAAAAATTTACTCAATTTCACTTACATTCTGAAACTCCATTTTTATATATGTCAGTCACACACCTATCTTAAAACGTTTTACAAGAAGAGCAGCCCAATGCAAGGGGTCAACTACCCCCTAGACGCAATTTTAATGCCTGACTCAGTTATTCGACATCATCCAACACCTATAAAGCTTAGGCAATAGAACAATTATAGCGTGATACAGTTATATTGTTGTGCCATCTATTGATGCCGTGAGCATATTAAACATTGGCAACTTATATGAAACCTTTATGCGTATCTCTACATTTTCTCTAAAGACATGATAATGAGATGTCACAAATTGACTTAATTTTTGTCATACCGCTCGACTCGTTCTTTTTCAAATGTAACAAAAATTCAAATTAAGTCAAGTCTTACCTATACAATACTCAAAACCTCTTGATAAAGAGTAATTGTGTTCTGTGCTCAAAACAAAACTGCCCACCATGAGGCACAATATTAAAATAATCTAAAATAAAATAAAATATCTATAGAATTAGTAAAGCCCTTTATAAAAAAATATCTTTATGAGATTAACAAGCATTCTATTTCTTAGGTAAATAACACAATTTATTACAAGGGCGCTTACAACTACCATTCTTAGTTTTTATAGACACAACTCTTGTGATGTTATCTGCTCCAGGATGTTTTTCAATGACTTTTCCAAGCACCCATTTGGCTGGAGGAAGATTATTAGATTATGGTCCATTATTACGAGTATTACCACATCATCGATCTCATGTTCAATCTTCTTTGTATTCCATTTATATCTTCGGTTTAGCGTCACTAAATACTCTTCTGACCGTCTTTTCCAAAAGTCATTTACCATCCTTTGACTGAATTTCCATCTCTGTAGTCTATTTAGCGGTATATTTGAGTAATTTTCTTCTGGTACTACTATCAAGGGCTCACCCAGAAAGTGACCTGGGGTTAGTGGTGATTGATCCACAGGATTGTCACTTATATAGGAAAGTAGATGTGAATTTAAGCAATCCTCGATTTGTGCTAGAACTGTAGAAATTTCTTCGAAGGTTAGCTTTGAATCACCTATCACTCGTTTTAGATGTGACTTCATGTATCCAACTCTTGCTGCCCATAGGCCTCCAAAATTGGGAGAGTGTGGAGGTATGAAATGCCACGTTGTTTCTTCAATAGCAAGCAGTTCGTTGATTTCTTCGGGTAGTGTAGACTTCACACTATTCAGCATTTCGCGCAACTCTATCAGCGCCGACAAAATTGGTACCGTTATCACTATATAAGTCTGTACAGTGACCACGACGAGACACGAAACGGCGAAAGGCTGCCATAAATCCCTTAGCTGTTAAATCCCAGACGGCTTCTAAGTGTATAGCTTTTGATATCATACATACGAAGATACATATATATCCCGTAAAATCAACCCTGCTAACTGAAACGGTCGCGATGGCTTTAATCTGACTTCAGGAAGCTGACTCATAAACTGGTTAATGTCTTGCCTAGAGCGTCTTAAACATCTCATACATTTTCTGTAGCACTTCTTAACCAGCACTCTTGCACGGATTATCCAGTATTTAGATCGTATAAAATTTAACATGATTTGTGACCCACCATGCAATGTCTTCATATGAGCATCCAATATTATTAATTTAGTAACATGACTTTCACTAGGCATAATTCTCGGGTGCCTATCATCATAGTCCATTTGAGCACAGTGAATACGATCACCAACTCTTAACACCCCATTTCCATCAAGAATGATATATGTATAATAATCATCCCAATTGTTTTTTGGCAACGAATCCTTGTTTTTTATCATTTGAAGTTTCTTTTAAAAAAATGTTCTGCCTATTTTTGACACAATATTGAAGCGTTTCGTCCATTTCTTTTGCAGTAACAAATTTAGGAAACTTTCTCTGATCTCTAAGTAAATTCCACTTTAAAAGTCTTTTGCATACAGCTAGTACTTTTATAGTTTTAGTTAAGTTCGAAAACTTCGTAAACAATGGACCTTCTTCACAGCTTGCTTTTACTGTGAGAAAATGTTTGATTGATCTTTCTTCTTCTTTATTTATAAATTTTCTTTTAATCTGCCTATATTGAGTCGTCTTTCCTTGTAGCCACAACGGGCCATGCCATCACAAGTTATCAAGAATATGGCTTACGGGCGTACTTCTTGACGCACCGTCTGCTGGATTATCGTTTATATTGATATGACTCCACTGATCTTTGTCTATCTTAGTCAAAATCTCTGAGACTCGGTTGCTGACGAATGTTATCCATCTGCTAGGCGGATCGTTAATCCATGCCAACACCACAGTAGAATCAGACCAGGCATATGGATTTTCTTTAGGAATCTTCATTATCTGTGACGTTTCGTATATCAATTTAGTAGCTGTTTTAGTAGATGCAGCACACAGCCCTAGTCGAGAAATTGATACTCTCTTGCCAATGGGAGAAACTTTAGTTTTGGGTGACACCAAATTAACGCACACATGACTACTGTTGTCAACTCACTTGAAATAAACTGCCGCTGGATAGGTTGCTTGTGATGCGTCAGCGAATACATGCAACTCTATTTTATCTTCCCTTCTAGTGTTCACTATCTGGGTATAACAATTCTCTCTACCTTAGCGAGTTCGTTTTTGAATTCTAACCATTCCTTCATTAGGCTTTCTATTTGTGTTTCATCTAAAATGAAACCAGATTTCCATAACTTTTTAATATAAATGTTTTTTTTAATATAATCTTGCTTTTTTGATAGGACATATCTCTTTGTCATTGATTCCGATTAATCAGATAATGCTATTAAGAAGTATTTATAACAGTCCGTATCCGATTCCATCTAATGCAGAGCACCTTTATCGTATTGTTATAAATAAACTAGTGCTTCTGATCTTTTACTTTCCTCTTCGATGTATTGTAAAACCTAGAGAGTTTGTGTTCCATTTCTGCAGTATAAATCCACCAACGCTCATTAATTAGATTTTTTAATAGGGTAAGTAAGTGGTTGCTGTGGCCCATAGACATCTACATCTATCTTCGTTTGCAAATTAAAATGCAGATGTGTTATCAGCCGTGAGGACTAAGATAGAATGTCTCTTTTCCAGTAAAAAGGGTATCCGATACTCTACACTCACCATACGAATCACAACAGTGTTAAGCTGCTATTTTACGCTATTCATCATTCATTCATTTGGTTATAAATTTCTTTAGCTTCATCGAAAGATTCACAACCGGTAAGTAAATCGTCCACATAATAATCATATAATGCTATTTTGGCCACTACCGGATATTTCGATTGTTCGTCTATAGCCAGCTGTTGAATAGATTTCATTGCCAAGTATGGGGCACAAGCAGTTCCAAAGGTAATTCGCTTGTAATGTTGTATATATTGATCAGTATTTGGTCTCCACAAAACTCTCTCAAAGTTAATGTCTTCGTCATTTACAAGTACTTGGCGGTACATTTGCTTTAAATCAGCTACTATATATATTGGATGAAGACGCCAACTCATCAAAATGTGACGGAGATCCTGCTGCAGATTAGGGACGACAAGTAAGTTATTATTTAAAGATATGTTGTTAACACCTTTGCAAGATGCATCATATAGAATTAGAAGTTTTGTAGTTTCTTTGTCTTGGCGAATTATTGGATGATGAGGTAAGTACATTGATTTTTATTTATGTATTTTATACTTATTTTTAATTATGTCCATATGGTTTTGTATTAAATAATCGTTTATTTCCTTTCTATATTCTTCATACAGTTTTAGATTCTTTAATAATTTCTTTTCTAATGACATAAATCTCCGTGTTGCTATTTCTTGTGACTTTCTGTTTAGACACTCTGGGTTAAGACTGTTGAATGATAAGCGGACAACATAGCGTCCATCAACATCTCTGACTGTCGTTTTTTGATAGAATTCTTCGCACCTTATTTCGTCCTTTTTTTGCTTCTTCTTAATTTCATCCGGCTCTCGTTTTATCTCCCAAAACTGCTTCAGGATTTAAAAATCGTTCATATAATATAATATGTATTTTTGTATCTAATTTTTAAAATGGCAATCTGAAGCAACGCGAAAGAAAGAAACAGCGATATCTTTTTCTCGCTTTAATTTTACACGCCCCAATCTTCACGGAATTAAAATTTGATTCCATACCCTGCTTCGAAGAATCCGTCGAATACGGGGGTGGCTCGTGTATGTTTTGGGGCGGCATTTCCGTCGACAGGAAAACGGAACTTGTGTGCGTTTCCCGGACTCGGGGTGGCCGTGGGCAAGGGTCATTAAATGCTGGTTGGTACATTACTGAAATCCTGGAGGAACATGTGGTCCCGTATGCTGGTTATGTCGGTGATGGATTCATGTTAATGCATGATAATGCTCGTTGCCACACCGCGGCTATTGTACGGGATTATTAACAGGAGGTCGATATCCCTGTTATGCATTGGCCAGCACGAAGTCCAAACCTTAACCCAATAGAACATCTCTGGGATGACCTAAAACGGCGCGTGCGAGCTCGAGATCCAGCTCCAACCACTCTTCAAGAGCTCCAAGATGCGGTACTTGAAGAGTGGGAACAAATACCCTAAGGGCCTGTTGCGACCCTTGTAAGGTCCATGAAAGATCGCAAGGGGGGGGGGGGGGTAACACTAGGTTTTAAGAACTTTTTTTTGTGTTTATTAAGTTTTTTTTTAATTATTATATTGCAAATTTGTACATACCTTGTCTTTTTCTTTAATTTCTCTTTCGTCTCGTTATAAAAGTAAAATTCAATTAAAATTCCTGAAAGCTAATGAAATTACCTTTCGAATGATACCCTCAAACCACAACATTGCCATTGGCCTGTTGTCTTAAAATAGTATTTAAATTATTTTTTTCGGATGTGCGATTTTTTTGACGCCGAGTGTATAATAATCATCCCAATTGTTTTTTGGCAACGAATCCTTGTTTTTTATCATTTGAAGTTTCTTTTAAAAAAATGTTCTGCCTATTTTTGACACAATATTGAAGAGTTTCGTCCATTTCTTTTGCAGTAACAAATTTAGGAAACTTTCTCTGATCTCTAAGTAAATTCCACTTTAAAAGTCTTTTGCATACAGCTAGTACTTTTATAGTTTTAGTTAAGTTCGAAAACTTCGTAAAGAGAAAATGTTTGATTGATCTTTCTTCTTCTTTATTTATAAATTTTCTTTTAATCTGCCTATATTGAGTCGTCTTTCCTTGTAGCCACAACGGGCCATGCCATCACAAGTTATCAAGAATACGGCTTACGGGCGTACTTCTTGACGCACCGTCTGCTGGATTATCGTTTATA